>NJDC01002863.1:66651-94459 GCA_002245475.1 Calephelis virginiensis | reverse complement strand
TCCGGACTCCTTTGCAGAATAGACCATCTGTCTTCCTGCCAGGCAGCTCGTAAAGGGCGAGCATAGGCTTACAGTCACTAACACCGTAACATCTGACTAGATAGTAAAGTTTCGCAGCGACTCACTCGGACTGGTACCACCGCCTTACCTATTCCTGCCGCCATAACGTCATGACGTGTTACGGTTCGGAGGGTAAGGTAGCCGGTAAACGTACTTTTGCTCAAAGGTCTAACATCCCGGCCTAAGGTAGGCGACGCACCATTACCACCTTTAGTGTCTATAGTCGGCGTGAATTTTTTACCATCAGGAAATCCGCCTGCTTGTTTGCCTTCCAATATCATTAAAAAAAATTCTCCATGGGTGTCTTGAAAAGCGACCATGAGCCGGACCCTCGTAGAACCCCCTACTAAAACGGTACGTAGTAAAACTAGACAGGACGACAATCTTGTTAAAAGTAAAAGCATCCTGTGAAGGAATTCGTACTGTAGAAACGGCAATGGCGATAATCATACATGAGGTACGGTAGCGCGAATTTTTTGTAGCAGACTGTATGTAGTCCACTTCTTTGTGTCCAAAAAATACCACCCAGTCTGCCTCAACATCTTGATGGAACACGATGCCGGATTAGCAATAAAGATGCCGAAATGATTGCCGCGACATACGGATCCGGATCTTAACTTTCTTACGGCCAATATTAATAATCAATCCTAATCCAAAACTCGCTGTTCAAGATTGATATTTTAATCCATTTTTGTGTTATTGCTTGCCAATAATATATCTGTTCACAGGATAAATATGGGAATGAGGTATAGGATAGGACGGCGGATACGCAGCTATCTAGATTGCTTGAAATCCATTAGATTGAGATACATTATTAACATTGGCCGTTAGTCAGTCGGTTTCAGTGTCGGATCTTGAAACAATAGTTAACGTCACTTGAAGCTTTGCGTAACAATAGAGGACATAATTCGACTTGAACTTAAATTTTACACGTAGTTGACAATGGAAACTGAAGATTTGACAATAAAGTAAATAGGTTTGTACACATACATACAAACATATCTTCACGCCAACGCCTAGCCTGTCTTGTATGTACAGATGTTAAATGCGCTTTCTCTATCTCAGTACTAGAATCCATTACGAAATACATAAAACTCACCTAATATGTGGTATGCCAACGCCCCCTTGGAGCATCTTATACACTCGGCTTTCATAGAGAAGTTGGGGGTGGCGTGCTTTCAAAGATTCTACTTTCACTGCAACTTCCTGCAACAAAAATAATCACTATCAATTATAAATCTGGATACCTACTTTAATTTTAGCACTATAAATCTTTTTAGGGTATTTTTTTTCAAATTTTAAAGTTAAAATGTGAATTCATGAATGAATTCATTTAACAATATTACACAGAACTGAGTAGCATAGGAAAAAACTACCGACATGGCCGGTAAGGAATAAAAAATTTCGGAAGTGCGAATAGTTAGAACTATATTGACAGGGAGACAGGAAATGATTGGAAAAACTCATGATAACTTAAACTGTATGTGTTGATCAGTTCAGCTTGACATCTATCTGATATCCATCCATCCGACATTTCTATATGTGTACTGACAAATATCCACTAAATTTATAAAGTTAGGTCGGGGTGTTAGGCCTATGTGTAAGTCTACTGGCTACCCTACCCTCTAGACATGAACATGACAATGTATTTTCAACAGCAGGAATATGTTAAAAGAAGATAACGGTAACTCAAAATTAGTTTAATGAGAGCACAGGGAAAAAGGTGTATTGAAAAAACACACTTTCTTTTTTGCCCGACCTGGGGATTGCACCTGGGACCTTAGGAAGTCAGTTCTAAAACTATAGAGCAATATACCACAGAGTTGCTAGAGATCAGAAAAGCTAAGCAAAATTTAAATAAGATCTAACTGATTTGTGATTCTGGCTATTTTATCTAACAAAAAAATTACTAAGGGACATAACAAAAGATTAAATTCAAAATGTTAAGCATTGTTACCACTTCACAATAAAATTGAGGTCAAATGTTAAGTTTTGCACATTGTGTAAGATTGTTTATTATCTAACTTGGATTATTATTACTATAAAATGTGAGCATGCTGTTGGTCCTTGATTAATAAAGAGAAAGTTATAGTATTATTTTCAAATATTATACAACAGTAAAATTTACATGCAAAGCAATAAGAGCAGTAAAACTGCAATAACCAACTCTAATTTCGTCACCATGTTGAGATATGATGATTCTCTTTCTGAAAGGCAGTTAGCTAAATATTATATTTCCGTAATGTGATGGATGTCATTAAGGTACAAAAAATTTGCATTATTAAGTAGAAAACAAAAGCCACTAAGTTGGGTTGTCATTTAATTTATTTGGGACCACTTCTGAATATGTTTGTTATTTGACCATAAAATTGAAAAACATACAAAAAAAAAATCAACATTGTCGAATTTATAACCTCATTTTTTGAGTTAATTAATAAATATCTATTTCTGAAGTTTCATAGCTGAATGGCAAAGATGGAACCATTATAGATTGCACAAGTCCATCTGTATGTATTTTACAGTCATTTACTTTCAAAGTAGACATGTAACATTATTAAAATTTGGAAGTTAGATAAACATATTCCGTGAACCACTTGACGATTTTCATAAAAAAATTATACTGGATCTCAAAAGAACTTTTGATGAAAATTTAACAAGACATACACCTACAGATCTTCGATATTAAAATTTTGTTTGGTTAACATTAAGATTTTAGATTTTTTTAACAGTAATAAATTATTATGATTACGACATAGGCCTAATTTATGCTTCTAGGTAGGTTATGTTTAAGTAAATCTTGGTTTGGGTTTCGGACGAAACTGAGAGCAAAAGAAAAACTAGTTTCTTTTGGATTCTGCTATCATGTCGCCCAACCATTTATTGTTTTTTTTTTATATAAGGTTGCATATAAGCTAATATTTAACAGGTTTTTATCATAAAATTAAGATCTTGTTGGCAGAGGGTTTAACATACACTCCTAACTCCACCTGTGAATAGTGAGACTCTTGTTTGATTACCAACAGAGGCCAATTTTTATGTGATTAACATTAATATTTGTATTTCTGGGTCTAGGTGTTTTCTAACTTTATACTGGTATCTATTGTTATTACTGATATCAGTTATTATTACTGATATCTATAGTTATTTCTATGTATTAGTATTGTTGTCTAACACCCATAACACAAGTTATATTAAGTTATGTTTAGCTCAATTTGTGTTATCCATACAAATATTATGTACTAATACAAAATTATTAAAAAAAAACAGGCAAAGACATGTTTATTTGTTCTGCATTATGCATTTTTTAGATAAATTACATAAAACTGGATTCATAGACCTTAAGCAACGTAAATATCTGGTTTTTAGAGCTAGAAAAAGTTATTTGATATCTTTGAGAAATTTAGCTGGAATTATTACAAGCACTTTTACTCCTAGTAATACCTAGTTACAATTAAAAGTATACCTACTAATTACAAATGCAAAAACAGTTTTGTTACACTTTTATGTCAAAAATGAATAAATCAACTTCAATTAATTTTAGGAAGGAATAGGTTAGACTGTGACAAACAGCATGGGCTACTTTCAAATCTCAACAAGTTTACACAGCTTAATAAATCTAATATTGGCAAAACCATATGCACAAGCTGGTTGGCTTTTTTTGTTTTATAAAACAAGTGATCCCAACATTAACAAAAAAAAAGTAAGCAAGTAGATTGTAAGCTAATTAATTAAGAAACATGAAATAAGTAATAACTATAATTTATAAAATAAGAAACCACAAAATTGAACATAATCAAACTGATAAAATAATGTTATAATTATTGTGTTATGAGTGTAAACTTTTGTATAAACCATGATACCAATGTTACTACAAAAATAAAATTAAAAAAGAACAATATTTAACAAGATAACTTCACATAAACTAAATTGAATTCTGAATCTGTTAAATCAGTACATTTTATACTGATCCAAAATAACAGTGTGCCAATGTACGCAGGGTGTAAAGTATTGATATAAGTTTATTGCAATTCAGTATACGATGAACAAACACCTTTCAAATCACATTAATAAGTTTAGTACCTACTCCTATTATACTGGAACTCTTAGTGACAGTTAAACCTTTTACTATTGGTTCCCACCAGGGTTACACAGTCATGAACATAAAATGTCTAGCAAGGAGGTATTGCTTTAACATCCTAAAATAAATTTCTGTGACATTAAAACCCTTGCTCCTATTGTTTTTCATTGGAGGTTTTTAGAGTGTACATTAATACCTCAACCAATAAGCCATTCAAATACAATATTATTTCATTTCTCTCATCAGAATGGCAAACATTGAAATTATCATTACATTTCTGACAACATGAGCAATTGGGAAAACCCATTTCTACTAATAAATTTTTGATTCATATCAAGTGCAAATTTTAACAACAGTTTTGGTAGTTTCAACTGAGCTTTAGCAGTGTTATTGTGATAGTTACACTTACTCTCCATAAATAAATATAATGCTTTTTATAGATTAGCATTATCTTTTGCTTTAAAGCAGTTCTAAACATGATGAAATTTCAGTGTTCAGATACACCATAAAAGTATCTTTACACCCATATTCCCACCGGGTTAGGCAGTGACACAACCAGGGCAACCATGACTAGCCGAAGACACTAATTCCCACAGTAGGATAGGTGGCATATCGGGCACACATCTAATCCCAAGCAACATTTTTTTTATAAGAAAATTGGATATACCATATTTTATTTCAAGTGACCGACCAGGAAATAAAAACCACACGAAGTCAAGTTCAACAGCTGAACTGCTAGACCACAGACGCAATGCATACTTAATATGCAATATAAATAAATTATTACTTTTAAAACATGTATAGAGGCTATAAAAACAATTGGGAAGTACAGAAGGAATAATAAAAATATTTTGTTGTCTTACAACATATTACTATTTTTAAGAATGAATTAAATGTGATTTTTGTGAATTTTGATTAAATACGATAGTCCATACCATCATGCCTTGTACCATTTAACATTTATAGTATCTATGCCTGGCCAACTAGCTAGTTTGGGTTGTCCCAGAGCCATGGATAATGGCGACATATCCTGACAATGTATAAAAAGTGTACTTCAAACAGGAGTGCAAGTGATCACTATAATCTGACAAGTTGAAATTTGTGACATAAAATTAAATTATTTATTGATTTCATACACCAAATTACACCATGATCTTTTGCAACAAAACTTTGAACCGATTTTATGTTTATAAATAAATTGCATTATAGACTTTATTTTGTATTGAAGTAAAAAAAAGTGAATAAATAAAAACTGATATAATATTATCTTCCACAGTCACAAATAAGATTTTTCGTTCTTAACAACAAGACAAAGGCAGCTGTTTCATACAAAGACTCTTTTTATTACAGTCATACTTCTGTCCATAATTTACTACAGGACACGAAGCTGGTCAAGACTAATCAGATTTATTGGAAATCCTTTGCAGGCTTTGAATGTTTGAAGAATTTGTTCAAATCTAGCCAAGACGGCCATTTTCCAACAAATATCTCTAAATACAAGGAGACATAGGTAATACGAGTTCACAAGTAATTTGATGTCAGTGAATATGATAATAATAACCACCTCAGTTCCAGTTTGAGCTAAATAAATATCTCCAAAACTTCCACCGCCAAGCCTCCGTATGACTTTAAAACGATCATTTAGTATTATCGTTCTCTTGGCCAACAACATGCGTTCGAAGGTAGCCATTTTCTTTTGCCTTCATCACTCACTGTCACTAATATTACATATTCAACATCTCACGAAACAAATTTAGTGTTAATCACTTTATTCACATGTAAGAATTAAATCCACAACATTTTGTTTCACTATAAAAACCATAAATTCTTTTTTTTGCGTACACTAATTTTAGTCCAACTTCTACGTGACGTCACTATGGCAGTGTTGCCGTTTACCATTCAAAAATTATACCAACACTTAACACAAAAGTAACACTATTTTCTACCAAATATACTCACTCTTGGTATATTTGTTACAGTTTAAACTTTTTTGAATATTCAATATTTTGCGAAAATATCACAAAATGTTTTCACAAATCACAATAAAAATATAGGGGCAGAGGAAAAGACTTTGTTTTATACTAGGTATGTAGTTATTGTACTTGATTGTGCCAACTTTTTTTTTGTTTGTACCTCAACATTTGAAGGGTTTATTTAAAATCTGTTTTTTTTCTCATCGGAATGGGTTTAATACCGTTTGTAACTGGTTATGTCAACTTATTTTTCGTTTGTACCGAAATAGTTACCAGAGAATTCATGGGGCCCTCCATTTAATCGATGCAGCACGCATTGTCTAATACCTACTAGCCCGGTGACATTGTTAAAGTCTTCAGACGTACAAAATAGTAGACTAAGTAGACTAAGTGAAGGTAAACTCAAACACGCAAAGGGTCCTTGGGGGTCACAAGCTTTAACCAACAACGACAAAATTAATATTTCTTGAAAAAGTATTTTTATTGCAATGGGTTTATAATCGTCGTACTATTTTTTTTATTCCTCAATAGTTACTACGAAATTCATGCCTCCCCCTCCTTAAACTGACAAATGCTATTATCTGAGGAGAAGCACTTCCTGATCTAGGTCTCCCTAAAAGTGTTTCAACAAAACGGGGCGTTTTTCCTTCGGAAAAAAGGCCTCTGTGCTTTAAATTAAGTATGTTTCAAGATTTTGAACACTTCCGAAGTTTGCACCTCGGTCGAATCGATGCTTGCTAATGTCTGGATGTGTGGGTGGGTCAAAAAAAGTAAACACAAGTCCAGTAGCAAAATCAAATAAGGTTAAAAATCCTAACACTTGGACACTCATCGTATATGAATTCAGGCGAGGCGACCAGAAAATTGACAACAAAAGATGTCAAACACATAGCAATATTTTAAATCGAAATTCAAATAAATGTTAATGTGTTACCAGAACGTTACGGTGTAAAATTGTACTTTATTATTGTACTTTATTATATCGATTCTAAGGAAAGTTACTAGTGAAGTAAATATTTACTTCACTAGTAACTTTCCTTAGAATCGATTACTTGAAATCTGTTTAATTTTTTTATATTTTAAAAAGACTAATTTGATTTTCTGTTTATCAACAGCTTATATAAAAAATATTGCAAAATTATAAATACATATGTATATTATTTTATATATCTCATTTTAGGGTATTTATCATTTAAAAAATCCAATCAAGAAATTATTTGTGCACTTTCAATTTTATAGTTTACTTTTTATCTATGCAAAAAATATCATGTGTCAATTTGCTATTTTACGTTCCTAGAACAAAAATTGGAAAATATATTAATCAAAGATTTAGAGTGTACAAGATCAACAAAGCGAGAAGTCCTTATGAGATACAAATCATACCGGTTCGCTGGGAAATTTGAGAATTTTATTTAATAATCTTACGATTAAAGAAGAAGGGAATCGACGTGGAGAACGTACGTTACGTGAATTTACGTACTTTTGGTACCGTGTTGTGTTAGCGCATGTGACGTTACAAAATGTAACAATCCCAAAAATACATGTTTCACATGTAAATATGATTTTGTTGTTGCAATATTAAGAACTGTGTTTTGTCAGTTTTTTGCTATTAACAGAGCAAGAAAGAGCATTGCCAGAAAAGGGATTTTTACAAAAACATATTTATTTGCAATGTTCATTTTTTTTTAATTGAAATAAAATTAGCCAAGACATTAAACAAAATAGTAAATTTTTAGGTTACATTATATCTTGACAAACCTTGACGTCCTAAATATCGATGAATGTCAATATTGGCTGTTAAGCCAAATTAGGTTACATAAAATACTTTTCTACTTACACTGAGATGTGATTAGTATATGAATCTTTTTATGAAGACTTGACATTAAAGGATCTAGCTGGTTAAGCATAATATGAAAACTGCACTCGAGTCTGATGAAAAGTATAAGGGTATTCGTAAGGGTATATATAGGCCTATAGTAAGGTATTTCAATTTTTTTAAACGATGATCCACCAATTCGACCCTTTTGTGACTTTAACTTGTAATAGCTAACTAATCAACAAATCAGATCTATTTTTTGTTAGGTGTCACTTTGGGGGTTGGTATAAAAAACCACCCCAAAAAATATACTTTTGATTGTTTTTGAAATTGCAAAAATTCTAAAAAATATATTATTATAATCAGTTTAATGATAGTCATGTACAGTTTCAATTTCATGAAGATATCTTCAATAGGTACTGAGAAAAAAAATTACGTTCGGGGTTGTTACCCCTATTATTCCCTTACTATAAGGGTTAGGGGTGGGAAGAAAGAAAAGAAAAAATATTTATTTGCGGAATATGAGTGTTACAAAGATGTTACAAAATTATTTAAGCGTTCCTACATATTCTATCAACTTGTGGTGTGCAAATATTTTAATATGTTTTTAATTATTTATTCACGATTTACTATTTACACACTGTTTTTTGTTTGTTTTGAGATTACATGATTATTTATTAATACACACAATTTTTAGAATGTAAATTAATTTATCCCTATCTACCTTAAACTACCACCGTTATCAAACCTAGCCAGACAGGAGAAGAAACGGCGAAACAAACTCCTGCGCACCCAACATTCTGCAATCAAATTAATCATATTAGAAATACTGTATTTTAAGTGTATAGCTATTTTAGATGAAAAACAAGGTAAGAACCCTTTATCAGACGCGAGTGCAGTTTTCATATGCTTAACCGACTAGATCCTTTAGTCATTATGTCTATAAATCATATTTTTTCCAAAAAATACTTAAAAGTTTCGATGTGTTTATTGAAACTGCTGAAATACTCTTTTATTCGATTTAATAGTTCTAACACATTTAAAATACAACCGCTAAACCCCTCAGATTTTTCTGTCATGTAACTTGAAATAATGTTAATTTAAATTTCTGATCTCATAAATTCCCAAAGAATTCTTAAGTAAGACAATTTTGAACAGAGATGGATGGACTTCCAAGTTAAAATGAAAATATTACGAAAATGCTATTCAGGGCTAGATTACAAGACAGGCTTTTACAAGCCGAGAATAACCCAAAATATAGACACCAACAGTTTACACACATATTACATGCAGACACTCACAGTACTCAGTGTTAGAAATATGCAATAACTTTTATATTGTTATTAGTTAGGTATTTACTGCGGACTTTAGTAAATGATGGATACATATAATTTATAATACTCTCTAACCAGTGAGGCTATTCCGTATCTTATTAGTGATGATCTCTGTGACCAACAGAAATACGACGGAGATAGCAAATACAAAACAAGTCATTTGACAGCTATTTGATGTACACTTTACCCAGTGATAATCACTAAAAAGATAAGGAATCAGCCCCCAGACCACGACAATGAAAAGCAGTAGCTTCAGCACAAAGCTAAGAACAAAAACATGGGCATTATGTAGAAATCTACCACGTAGTGTCACTGTGGCAGAGTAAATAAAACCACTATTTGACGAACTACCAGACGAATGTCTGTTCTTCAAAGTGGACCCTGATCAATACGGGACATAACAATTAGCTAGTTCTATATGTTATTGTAGTCCATCAAAAAAAATATTATTAAACTTATCTCGCGACGCTTAATTGTGTAATTTAATGTTAAGTTTGAAAAGCTACAAAAAATAGTAAGTAAAAATAACCTAAAACAATAAACATTGGAAGTAAATACTTTTTTAAATTCATCCATCCAATTTCTTTATAAAATGCTGCTACAAGTCACAGTGTGTACATCTTAATGTTATATAAGTTACGTGTCACGTTGTTTGTCCGCGATGGAGTCCTTAACTACTTAACCGATTTCAATCAAATTTACACACCGTATGCAGCTTGACATAATTTGAAAATAGAATAGATTACATCTCAATTTATCGCGGGCGAAGCCGCGGATAACAGCTAGTGTTATTATATTAAAAAAAAGTATCTTCACGCCCATATCCCCGAAGAGGTAGGCAGAGTCACAACCCACGAATAGCTGAAGACACTAAGCCCCGCAATGTGATAGGTGGCAAGCCTATCGCCAACCGGCCACAAATCCAATCCCGAGCAACATTTTTATTAGAAAATTGGAAAATCTACATTTTCTTTCTGTTGCCCGACCCGCGATTCGGAGCCGGGACCTCATGAAGTCAAGTCCAACACCTGGACCGCTAGACCAAAGAGGCGATGATTATTATTATATAAATTTGTTGTATCGCACGGGCTTTGAAATGTCAAATGCATGTCAAACACTTGCTGAAATCAATCATACATGCAGGCGGAGTACCCAACGGTAAATCTAGGACCGAATGAGTCACGTTGCATCTACAACGTTATCCACGTCGACGTCAGACACCTACACGCTACACAGTACCTACTGTTGTTCTCTAATTTATGGTAGAAAAATGGCGATAGGCACTAAGCTTCCAAAGGTATAAACAATCTCACAATCTTCTTGGAATACGAATATTTTATACTGACTAAACTAAAGTCATTGTGAAACCCTAATGTACGTTTTCACATTTCCCGATAGGAAAATTTACCGTTATTTTGCGATGCTTCAAGAATCGTTGTCACGGGCGGTGCGGGCATCACGGTGTATAGCCACCAGAAAGGTGAAGTTGTGCCCTAAGATGTTTTAAAAAGGGTAGATACTTTGTCCGCTCTTCGTTTTTGCGACAAAAATGTAAGCTAATTGGCCTACAATGAAATGACCCGTGTTTAGTCACGTATCGTCCTTCGGCTACACCACACGAAATGATCCGCTAATTTAAAAGCAAAGAATCTGTCTTTAAAATGTCTTCTTGTGTATACAGACGTTGTACAAATTACACAGCAAGTTCAAAAAAGATAACTAACATATATTTTCATACGTGAGTATTGAAAATATATCAAATTAAGAATTTAAAAAACTATTTTTATAATTATTGTTCGAGACGGTAGTGATAAAGTGATAGTTAGCGATATGCATGAGCGAGATACATAGCGTTGTTATGCGTGAGAAGAAAAGAGATAAAAATGTCGAACGCTACGTACATTCATGGCAAGGTTAGGGCAAACTAGACGGTAGCTTCGGTGATGTCACCGGTTATGAAACGAGTGATTTTAGTAACTAGTTATTTTTCGTTATTTCTATATCAAAAGCAGCAAAAAGTTAATGGTTTTTACATTTTGTAAATGCATTTCGCTAATGATTTTTACACTTTTTCAATATTTTACACCAATAGTTTCCTGTTACTCTTCTTTACATTTTACAATACACGTTTTATTTGAATATTTTCGAATATGCCTGCTTCAAAAAAAATTTAAGTCTATTTAATTTATTTTAGTCTTCAATTGTGAGCGATGGTTATTTATTGTAAGCGCTTCGGTTACTCATTACAACAATGCTTTACAAAAAGAATTTCAAATTTCATAAAGCGAAATTGGAAGGAATGTACTATAAATTCTTATGTGAGTCAAATTTATTAAAATAATCCTATTGCTATGCTAACAGCAAATAATTGTTTGAGTAAAAAAAGAAAAGAAAATATATTTATTTGCCGAATATGCGTGTTGAAGTTGTTACAAAATTATTTAAGCTTTCCAACATATTCTACCACATTGTGGTGTGCAAATATTTAATTGTGTGATTATTTAATTATATACACAATGTTTTAATATTCATACAACCAATAGTTTTATTCTCATTACAATATGAATTATAACCTAACCTAAATTTACTATGTACACAAATAAAACGTTATATTTAAATCTACTTGTCTTTTATTAAAACAATTGAATTTAATATAAACAGGTAATGCAAGTGCAAAATATCCTGAGAATCCCCTTGTAAAAAAACGTAACTACAGAAAATGGAATGGAGTAGCAGAGCGGTCGTAACCTTACCCCCTCAGGTACAGTTCCCACGACACAGCCAAACGAAATCGTTTGCCGAATTTGTTACATCAGTTTAGCTTAAATTTTTAACATACTCTTAAAATTAATAGAAGTGTATAATAAAATAATATGTTCTTGTTTCCTTTCGTTAAGTATTAACAAACTAGCGACCCGCCCCGGCTTCGCACGGGTGCAATGCTGATATACTAAATACTATTATTATATTAAATTATATTAAAAAAAACCGCATCAAAATCCGTTGCGTAGTTTTAAAGATTTAAGCGTTCATAGGGACATACAACATGACACATGACAGAAAAAGCGACTTTGTTTTATACTATGTAGTGATTACGATACAACAATACGAAATGGGCATAGATAAAATAATTTGATTCATAGGTGAAACCGTGAAATATAAAAGTTAGACCCATATGCAGAAAATCTACTTTTATCACACCATTATATAATTTAAGTAAGCACACCGAAAACTGTCAATAACTGTGTTACATAAGTAAACAAAATTGAAGTATTTTCTTTGGTTTGCCTGGATTTCCATCATCAGATCTAGACTTGGTATTAATGGGACCACCTCGGCAACAAGTCCTATTAAAATCAGTTCATGAATGACGAAGAAATCAATCTGCCATATTTAATTGATCATAAAGTCCGAAATACTCGACTACCTATTTACAAAAAAAAAAACGTTTTTCACCGGTTACGCCAATCACTGGTTTTCTCAGGTGAATTCATCACTATTTTACATACCTACATCCCTATGTTGTAATGTTGTTGAAGACGTATAAAAGATCAGTGTTTATCCCTTTCTAACAACAGTACGGCGTGGCCGAACGCCATACTTATTTATATTTTCTGTCCTTTTTAGTCATGCTTATATTCAACATTCAGGTATATATAAAGAAATCTATGTAACTATATACCGCTTTTGCAACTTCAAAATGCCCCTTTGTGACAGCATAACGCGTCTATTAGTATTATGTCATAGGTTGTGCCGCAGTTTTCTTTTCGATCCCAAAAAGTGACAAAGTGATTTTAAAGCACGCCGGCTTTTAAATATTTTTTTTAAATATAAGAGTAAAACTCTAAACCAGTCTTCCCCAAAATAGTATGTGAGTCTGCAGCTCTCTCTGCAAAACAGCTCCTCTTCAGTTTTTACATGTAAGTATACCAAAAAGCACATATCTACTAAAGAGCAGGAAAAACACAGAATAAGTCAATATTAATAATGTGCCTAGCATTCGTGAAAAATATTCAAAGACTGCAAGTGATGAAAGTCATAACATATAAAATTAGAGTGGAAAATTTAAAAATGCATACTTAATATTACTAGTGGCCGCCCATTAGTCGAAGTTCGACCTTAATAGATTTTAATTCTACGTTATACTAGTAATATTATGAATGCAAAAGTTTGTATGTATGTCAACTCGTTCACGCTAAAACTGCTGAACCGATTTCCTGGAAATTTGACAAACACATAGAGAGTAACTTGGATTAATACATAGGATAGTTCTTATTTCGAAAAATATTCCAGTGGAGACATTAACGACGAGGGCAACAGTTCAATATGAATTATTATTTAAATATAATGTTCAAACATTACTATAATTCTATTGTCAAATATCGTTTGCTAAGAAGGCCATCTCCATTTATCAATCAACCATCACTACTGTTTAAAAATATTAGCATTAATGCACTTCACCTACAGTCTACACATCCTTATCCTATTAATATTATAAATACGAAAGTTTGTATGTTTGTTTATTACTCTTTCACGGTCGAATGGCTGAACGGATTCAAATAAAATTTGGAACACACACAAATTGTGACTTGGATTAACATATAGGCTACTTTTAATCCCGATCGCACAAAGGGTTCCTGTGAAAACGCGGGCGAAGCCGCAGACAACAGCTAGTAAGATATAAGTGTGCTACGGTGGCGGCGCAGTTTTCATAAAAAGGGGTTCAAATTTTCTGCTTCATTTATCAATAATATCTATGTTTATATTAATACGTGATGCCAAAACTTACATACATACATACATATCTTCACGCCAAGTCCCTTACGTGGTAGACAGAGAGTATCGAGTACCAGACGTCAAGATCCTGACAAACCTTTCTAGCTTCCTTCACATTAATTACCCTTTCCATACAAACACGCCGGTTTCGCCTTGGTCGCCCCGGGTACCTACATCTATCCACATTTGCATTGTATGTATCTGCTTTATCAATGCCAAAATTTGGACCCCTTTTTACGACAATCGCGCGAACTAAGAATGAAATTTGGCACACTTATAGTTTATGTGTAGGAGAAGTGCAGGACGCTAATATTTTTCAATTATAATGCTTAGAAAGTATATTAAATCAACAAATAAAACATTAACCACATTACCATGCATTTGATGATAACTATAAAAGATCACAGATGGCGCACTAAAAAGTTTGGAAACAAAGTAGTGGGTCTTGAAAAATTGAGATGGCTTTCTTATCAACAAGATATTAAAATTTATTATGGTCGAATTTCGACCGATGGGCGACCACTAGTGATTATAAATGCAAATGCACATACAGCTTAATGTCTAAACCACTAAACAAATTATTTTGAAATATGGCAAGAAACTCGCGATGAATCATGGACTGCTTTTTATTTCGATCAACTGATCCCTACGGAAGTGGAACGTCTTAAAAACGCTGACATTAAACAAAATTCACACTGATTTCAAATTGAAAAATGTAATTTCAAATGCGACAATTATTAAATTTTTTCACGCGTAGTCCTTTACGTGAGATAAAGTATTCTCAGAGGACGCCGTACCTATAAATAAGAACCACTGTGCCATTTTCAATACCTCTCCATTAAAGATGTTGTAGGCCAAATATATATCTCCGAATGAACCACCACCGATTTTCCTGATTACTTTATACTTCCCCGTGAGGATTATCTCGCTCTTGTTCCACAATGAAGCAGACATTTCGTCATAAGCACACACTATTCATGTTTTGTATCAAGTTAGTATAAAAAAAGTTGACAATTATTATGTTTTGTGTTGTTGCATTTGACGTTTTTATTTTTCTATTCTTCTGTTGAAGTTTTTACCAAGACTCATAAGTATTATGCCAACCAGCAAAATGGATTAGTTTAAATATTTTTCACACTTTTTTATTTTTAAAGGTTTGATACTTGTTACGTATTCTCCTCTCTTTCTTCTGCGTACCTACTTTGTCATTGTCTCTTTTTAACAACGGGCATAATGCAAATGACTATTAAAGCAACAATTGATCGGGCTATTGAGTAAACAATTGGACTAATATCTGGCAAATGCTAGTTGTATTTATTGAGACAATCATGAATGTTTTTTGTGCAAATAGAGTTTTGAACAAGAAGCTGTTATAATTGTTCAGTGGGCGGTTGTTTAAAATTAAAATTCAACATCAAACGGTGAATTATTGACTCGTTGTTAGAGAAAACACATTATAGTCCAAACGACTTTTTTGTACACAATCTTATACATTAATTAATTAATATTATATAAACTTAATTCAAGTAAAATACTATTGTTGTTGCATCTACTTCGGACATCGTAGAATTGGAGAGTGCAACAGTTAACGTCAGATAAGGTTAAACTTAATCGAATTTTTAAAATTATTTATAATAATGAAGCGCAATAAAACTGCAAATACCAACTCCAGCTATTTCATTAGGTACCATGTCACCATTTGATATTTCTTTGTTCGAAAAACAATAATTATAAATAAAAAAATAATAAAAAATATCTGTTACCTGGACAAGTTACGCAAATTGAACCTAACCCCAAAACTAAGCAAATTAAATACTTGTGTTATGGGTGTTAGTCAACGATTCTAATACATAGAATTACTTACTACCAGAATAAATTTAATAAACAGCCAGACCCAGCAATGCAGACATCTAAATGTTCATCACACAAATGCCCGCCCCCGTCAGGAATCGAACCCGAGCCTCGCGGTTGGTCAGTGTAGTTAGGCTTGTACGCTAGTCACTCGACCAACGAGGCGATCAAGATAACAAATGGTTCCGTACTGGTTCCACATACATTTTATAAAAATGCTCAAAACTACTAGTCAGATTATGACAAATCTAACATAAACCCAGAACGGAATCTACATTTCTAAAAAAACTCAACAAAATCGGTTGGGTATTGGCCGAGTAATCGCGTAACAAACATATAAAAAAAAAGAAAAAAAAATTCGACCACATGAATTGTGAATTGTTAACGTCCTTATTTTTTGGAGTCGGTTAATACGTAATAATTAAGTAATTACTAATAAAAATATAACTATATTAGCATATTAATATTTAACTAACTGTATGGGATCCGCGAAAGTACGACTTTTAGGTAATTGTAATTTTTTAAGTCTTTATTTTATTTAAAATGACAAAAATCAATAATAAAAATCTTATTATTACAAGTTGTCACCTCTGTGGTCTAGAGGTCCGGGTGTTGGACTTGACTGCATGAGGTCCCAGGTTCGAATCCCGGGTCGGCCAACACAAAGAAAGTTGGATTTTTCCAATTTTCTAATAAAAAAATGTTGGTCGGGATTGGAAATGTGCCCGGTTGGCGATAGGCTTGCCACCTATCACATTGTGGGACTTAGTGTCTCCGGCTAGTCGTGGGTGCCTCTGCCTACCTCTTCGGGGATATGGGCGTGAAGATACTTTTTTTTAATTATTATTACAAGTTATTAACTGCACACAAAAAGTTAAAAGAAAAATATATATCTGTACTTATGAAATAACATGTTCTGACTGAATGATTTATTCATCATCGCCGAGCAAAAACTGTTAGTTACAGCCATGAAGTTAGGGAACTTTATTGAGTAGACACCCACTAAAGACGAAATTTTGGAAATTCTACCACTAAGAGAATGAATAAGGAGTTGAAAGTTTGTATGGAAGGCCGTAATTATTAAGTTAGAATCGTAAAACTTTATTTTGGGCTACTTATTTAAAATGTGTAGATACATACGTATTTAAGCGTTTCTGGTAATTCTTTCCCTAAGGAGGTGAAATAGGGGTTGAAATTTTCTTTGAAAGTCCTTATTAATGGGGTATTGATACCTCAAGAGGTAGGCATCCACGATTAGCCGAAGATATTATGTAAAAAAAGGAAATATTATGTAATCAATAAAAATGGTGCTTGTATGTTAAATGTAATGATTAGTGCTTAAGTGTATAATTTAGCGATATTTTAAGGCTGATTTGCCCGGATCCTATATTCAAGAAACCATTTGTTTTACTTACGAACGGTAGATTTTCGTACAAATAGTTAAAAATCTAACTACGGTTGTTCGTTCTCGATTGTTGGCTAAGAAGCATTTTTTATAACTATAAGCGACGCTTCGTTACTTTCAGGTTAACTACACAACGTTATTCTAACGGATTACAGTCTGCTGAATATAGGAACCGTGCTATTTACTTCCTTTTTTTAGGATTTCCGTACATGTATAACACAAAATAAAAAGGACGATCACCACATGGTGATTTCAATAAAATTGTATAAATAAACGATACTTTTGAATTCACAAGGTTTTAAATTTTAAACATTTTTCGTTTGACTGCACTAGTTTTGAATGAAATAACATGTTTTTTTCTAGTTTCAACTATTCACATGCATGGTAACACTTATCTGTAATTCTACTTAGCATTAGAATAGTCAAATACACCTCGTTGGTAAGGTTGTTCAAGTACACGCTTATTAGTCCAGGATCCAACGACTTAATTTCATGGTCTGACCTAAGTCATTTCATTAAAACTACACTTTTCTAAACATATGATTCTAAGGCGGATGGATATCACGCTTTTGCCACGGACTTTTTTCACGGACCTTAAAATATCACCGTAAGGAGATGCGGTGTGGCATGTGAATAAAATAAAAATTCAAAATTCAACCCCAAGACTGTGAAATAAAGGACAAAAATATATACGAAACTTTTGGATTCTTAGACATATTTGCATGAACTTCATATGAATTGTCTACGATAAAAACATTAAGTAGTTTTCGAAAATTTAACTGTTAAAGAGGGAAAAATTGGGAATAAAACTTTGATATCATCGCCAAATCCTATTGGCTTAGAAACTTAAAGATCCGAACACGTATTTCTCTTATAACACAGGCGTGCACTAAGGTTTTTATTTTTTAAACTACACCCCCAAGTGGGTGAAACAGACGATAAAATATTATTTGAAACTTTTCATTCCTTCAAAACATTTGTATGATTAGATTTTTTTATATTTTACTCTTACAATGATTAGTAACGTATTTCATTATTTTCGTAAATTCAACCCCGCATATCCGAGGGTTCAACAGGGGATTAAAGTTTTATGTAAACGCACCGACTAGTTAAAGGATTTTTCAATTCAATTTCAATAATAAACAGATTTCAATTTATAAATATTTGATATTTATAAATTGAAATCTGTTTATTACTTTGGTGTATAATTTGTTACATATTTCAGTGAAGTTTTGTTTTAATCCTTTAAGTAGTTTTTGTGTGAAAGAGAAAAAAAACACGTATCCACCCATTCTCACAATGTTCTTATTTCTAATTATTACAAGCTGTTTCCCCGCAGCCTCCGCATCGTTAAATAGTTACGATTTTATACAACTTCATCCCCTATTATATATTAACACGTGATGCCAAAATTTTGTACCCCTATTTACGAAAATTGCGCAGACGCAGGAGCATTATGTGTAGGAGAATTAGTGCAGAACGTTAAAATGTTTTTCAGTGATATGTACAATTTGGCCTGCATGCGATTATATGACAATATTAGATAACGCGAAAGAACCACAAACTGGAACTCGGCTATTGCGGGGCGGCGGCGCGATCTAGCACATAGATTCTTATTGAAGTGAACTGGATGTCAGCGGAGCGGGGGCAGGGCGGGCAGCGGCGCTTGAGCGGCGAGCGACCGTCAAGCGGTCTCCCGGCGATTGAGTCAACGTAATGCTGTTCCCCTTTGTATTTAATATTTGTCGATTAATTTACGTACATCGCAGCATTTTAGCGGAGTGAATAATAAGTGTATTTTTTGTTAGATCACCAATTTGAAATAGCAAACATTTGAATATTAAAAAAAGATTATAATATGTGTAGGTAGGTTCTAAATTGGACTAGTTCCTACAAAAAAATATATTAATCAAAAGTCTCCAGCCATTCCTGTATAATCGTGCAACTTGTTGGGGTATTGTAATAAATTATACGAATCAAAAGCACTCGGTTCAATAGATGTTGCCGCCGTATCGACACCGTGTTCACATCAAACACAACACTTCGTCGCTGCGACACGAGCGATCTGGCCGCTGACATCGAGTTCGGACATAGCTCGCCGCGCCTCCCCCGCCTCGCTCTCGCCGCCGCCCCGCAAATCGCTGAGATCAAGTTTAAAGGCCTAAGATACAGTGGGGTTATTTAGAAATGTTGAAGAGCCCTATTTCCAAATACCACTAAAATAAAAAGATTATCCTACGTTCATTGGAATTCTCATTAGTTTTTTTTTAGGCAAAACTATCTGTTCTGGCGAACTTTGTTCCGCCCGTTCAGTTTGTAAGAAAAAAAAAATGTTTTTCCTAGTTTCGTCGCTGTCGTAAGGGATAAAATGTCCTTCTCCCGGTTCTAAGCTACCTCTCCATCAATTTTCAGCCTAATCGGTTTAACTATCACGAATATATAAAAACATATAGACGATTCATCTTTCATTTTTTTTATTGCTTTTAAGGTGTATTCGGATGTGTTTGTAAGGTGTATGAAAATTGGCGCAGATGGAAACCTACTCTTAAGTAAATCCTTTTACGCGATTTTTTTTAAATTTTTAATCGAAATTAGCAGCGTTGTCGCGGAAATACAAGTTTTACCTTATTACACTGATAAGACGTCATTAAATTAATCAGATTATTTTCCATTGAATAAAATTGACTACAACAATGACATGTAGTGATATTATAGGCGCATTACCGATTACAGTATATATAACCTTATTGTGTGTGCTGCTATTTAGTACATATTTGATTGATTAATTTAAATAAATAATGTAAAATAACAAGTTTTTACGATAAGGTCGAAGACGGCGAAAATAAAATTGGCATTTGTAGTTTATTATGGAGAATAAGTAGAGTTTGCTGTTAAGATTTGGGTAAAAAGTAGGTGATGGAGTTCGGAAAATCGAGAAAAAACTTTATTTTTCGATAGACGACATGATACTGAAATAGAAGTCTATTACTAGTATTAGCCATTTGCAAACCTTTAAGAAACTTTGAAAAAACTTAAAAAATCAAAGTTTGTCCTTCAAAATCGATAAAGCTCCCGCCATATTTTAACTCAATATGTCTGCCTTTGCGTTTACGTTTCAATCCTAAGTTTTTTTTTTAAATTAGAAACTGGTATAATCTCATTTTGAGCTTCCCGAAGTGGACCCGAACCCCATACGTCATGTAGTCAACGAACACCAGACTAGTAGACCATAGGGCGAGTGTTTTTATTCCATTATAAACATATGTATCGACCCAGAATAGTATTTTTGTTTCTTGGCTCTAGCGCCCTATAATGTAGGCCCATTATAGGTATCGCAGACGCCCCAGTATACATATATACTCGTAACAAGGTCAGAAAAACCTTTACCAGGACAAAAACTCTTAAGAGACGATCATAGTCAAATGTATGTACATATCGTGACAGTGGCATCAGTGTGCGCCATTGTCGTGTTCCGGTTTTAAGTTAAATACAGCCGGTAAATAACAAGAGTGAAGTCCCTTGTTACTTTTCTGTTCAGTTCGGCAGCGCCCATTTAAAATCTTTTCTTTCTTTGGTGATGTGTATTTCTTACATTACGGTCTCTTCTCTTCTTCTTCATCATCATCATCATCATCATCAACCAGAGGACGTCCACTGCTGGACATAGGCCTACCCCAAAGAGCGCCACACGTCACGTTCACCAGCCGCTTGTAACCACCGACTCCCAACGACTTTGATCAAATCATCAGTCCAACGAGTAGGAGGTCGTCCAACACTACGTCCTTCTGAGCTATGTCGATTACTCTCGTTCTCTTGCGGATCACCGAATTATGGATCATACCTCGCAAAGAATACCGAACAAAGCTCTCTCCATAGCATGTTGAGCGATTCGGAGCTTATTTAAGAGGTCCACATTTAACGGCCAAGTCTCAGTCCCATAATATGTCATCACAGGTAACACACACTAGTCGAAGATTTTCGACTTCAGGCTCTGCGGTAATTTGGACTAGAAGGTACCCTTTAACTTCCCGCACGTTGCCCATCGGGTTGGATTCAGCGATCGACCTCTTTCTTGAAGTTGCATTTACCTAACTGAACAATTTGTCCTAGATTATATTGATCAACATCTTCAAGAATTGAGTTCCCAACGTGAACTAGTAAAGGTGCAATATGAACGTTGAACATGACTTTCGTCTTGTCCAAGTTCATCCTAAGACCTACCTATTGGGAAACTCTATCGAGGTCACCGAGCATCTTGCTTAAGTCTTCCAGCGATTCCGCCATGATCACAATATCTTCTGCGAATCGAAGGTGAGTGATGTACTCGCCGTTGATATTGATGCCGAGTCTTTTCCAGTCCAGAAGCTTGAAGACATCTTCCAGTGCAGCAATGAACAGTTTCGGAGAAATAACGTGTCCCTGTCTCACACCTTTCTGCAACTGGATCGGTTTCGAGCTCTGATCCTGTAATCGGACCGACATTGTGGATTTTTCGTACAAACACCTCAACACTTCGATGTATCGATAGTCGATGCGGCACCGCTGTAATGACATAATCGAAGGCTTTCTCGTAGTTCACAAACGCTAGACATAATGGCCGATTATACTCTTCGGTCTTCTGTATAATCTGGCGCAGCGTATGAATGTGGTCTACGGTGCTAAAGCCTTTACGGAACCCGGATTGTTCGGGAGGTTGAAAATAGTCCAACCTGCGTGTTATTCGGTTTGTGATAACCCTTGAAAACAACTTGTAAACGTGGGTCAGAAGTGATATGGGTCTATAATTTTTCAATAAGGTTTTGTCACCGTTCTTGAAAAAGAGAACTACCACACCTCTGGTCCACGCTTCTGGAACACTGCCTTCGAAGATGACGGAATTAGATAGCTTCTGGAGAACCTTAAGTACTGGCATTCCATTCCACCCGCTCTCAGTATCTCAGCAGTAATTCCATCGTCCCCCGGCGCCTTGTTGTTCTTTAGTTGTTTCGGGGCCAATCGAATCTCGTACAGGCTGACGTCCGGGATGTCTTCGGTGTAATGTCGGGTGATTTTGGCTCTAGGGTCTTTAGCGAAACTGACAACGGGTCGTGTTGAATTGTACAGCTGTCCATAGAACTTCTCGACCTCTCTCAAAATCTTAGCCTTAGATGAAATTACGGTGCCATTTTAGGTTTTCAATTTTATCAATTGGGTCTGGCCAACAGACAAATTCCTGACAAACACCATGGAGCCCCGATTACGCTCGATAGCCTCTTTAATACGAGACATATTAAAGATGCGCATGTCTGTCTGCAACGCCTTGGAGACTTGTCTGTTTAGCCCCCTCTACTTTTGCATGTCAACCGAAGGCTGCAACCGCATTTCATCCCGTTAGCCCATGAGTTTCAGAGTCTGAGAGCTTTCCTGTTCTTTTCTTGCTTCAGGTCTTAAAAAATGTTGACCCAGCCGTTTGGACAGCTTGCACAAACCCATTGTTCAAATCACCCGTTGATTCGCATGCTGCCAGGCATCCTAGCGATTTTGCTGCAAGTTTTCAGGATTTTGGCATTGGACTGGGGTTGGACGGAGGGTAGATTTCATCAGCCGTGACCGTTCAAGCCTTGTGTCGATATTCAATGTGCCTCTTACAATTCGATGATCACTACCGGTTTTCAGCCTATTGATCACAGAGACATCATTGAATATGTGGCGTCTGATAGACAAAATGAAGTCTATCTTATTTTTTTCGACCCATCCGGGCTAATACAGGTCTATTTACGATGTGGCTTTCTTCTGAAGAAAGAATCCTTCCTTCTCCAGAAATTCAGCCAACCGTTGGCCCCTCGGATTACGCCTGCCAACACCAAATTGAACCACTTTCAGCTCATCACTCTCTATCAAACCCAGCTTTGCGTTTAAGTCACCCATCACCACCGTGTAGTGCGTTTTGTATGGATGGCTTTCGAGATGTCCACGTACATCGCCTCCACCTCGTCGTCAGAGTGCGCAAAAGTCGGGGCTTATACCTGTATGACCTTCAGCGAACACCGTTTTGTAGTTCTGAGTATCAGGTACGCCACCCTTGTCGTCACACTCCCCCGATGACCTCTACATTGTCGATGAGTGACCTCCGGACGAATAAACCCGACAACGCCCTGGGACAGGGCGTCACCTTCCCGGTGGTAGAACAAGTTACCGGACTATAGGATTATCGAGTTCCCACCCTGTATTCGAACTTCAGATAATTCCACAACGTCCTTGTTTGCGTAACTTATCCAAACTCTCTTCCAACTCCAGGATCTTCTCGTCGGACCGGAGCGTGCGGCAGTATTGCGTTACCAGGGCCAGATTCGTCAGCTGGTAGCCCAAGTCCGTCCGGGGATTCGTCGCACCCCCTGCTCTGCCGTTACCAAGTCCGCTACTGTAGACTCAGTTAAGCGGAGCTGCCGGAGACTGGGGGTCAAGGTTTTTTAAGTCGGTCATTATTGCCGTAATCCCCACGCTTGGCGGGCAGGTTTGGGATCAACAGTAGGGTGGAAGTTTTCACAAGGACGTTACTGCTCGTCCTGCGTCAGCAAATTTACTTCCACTCACCTTTGACCGCCGTTCGTCGGTTGACTGATTGTGCTGGTGGTACATACTACACAGGGGGTGGTGGGATCGTCACTTCCTTTTCTTACGTTAATAATAAATGATTATTGATAAAATGTATTAAGTATAATAATAGTAATTAATACAACGTGCAATTTTTTTTAATTCTGATAGTGACAATTTATTCAAGTTAGATTTTAATATCTATGTAGATATATAATATCTATACAGGGTGTAATCGACACTGTAACGAAAATTTCTATGGTATTTTAGATACATATCAGGCTTCAAAATTCCTATTACGGTTTTTGTCGGAAATAAGCGGTTACTGATTTAGCAGTTTTTCAACCGGCAATGTATTGCGAGCTAATCCTACCGTACGCTGGGAGCCCGCCGAGCAGTAGGTACGGGGTACCTGCTACTATGCGGTCGATACATACGCAGCGCAGAAAATTTTACTTCTACGTAGCTATGTAGTTTAAACCGAATTTATTTATTGAACACAAAAAATACTTATTTATGCACTGGTTTAGAAAAAAATGGTTTTTTGTTGTAGGTACTGACGTATTTAACAAACATTCATAACTACGTACTTACCTCAATCTCGATTGCTGATAACCCCAACCAACTCACTCACAGACTTAAACTAATGTAAGACGAAGCAATGTAAGAGTGAAGCCGAGACATTATTGTGGGATCTTGTGTACGGTCCGAACGCAATTCAATAAAAGCACTAATTCTGCATAGCATAACTTAGCAGTAAGGTACCTACCTACCTTACTCACCAACAAACAGTTCGTCCTTAATGTAGCACCAAAGAAAAAAATCTAGCGAGGTTACATCTGGCCCACGTGCTCGCGGTTTGTCATACATCTTATAAAATCACTTACTTACGCCACGGTAATATTATCTATACAGTTTTCTAACTTCATATAAAAGGACAACGAGCGAGCTATACCTACGCGTTCGGATTAGGGCATGCACGTGGCATGCTACAATAGCGAGTGTGCCGCAGTGACGAACGGACGGTGTGCTGGTTTTCAATCAGTAACTGCGGGAATTTTTACTCGAAATAAGCACAAGTAGCTATTTAACATGACAAGTAGAATATATTGTACTGTTTTTGGTTGCATGAATTCTTCGAATTTTTCAATAACGCACCCAGAGATAGCTTTTTTTAGATTATAGATTATTTTTATTATTTAAGGTACCGAGACTATAGTAAGAATACTTCGAAAACTTCTTAATTGTACCCAGCGATGATGTCGTGAAATACATAGACAAAATGGAGGCTATATTCCGAACTTCACTTAAAACTAAACATATAGATTGTAAAGTAGCTTCAGGTAGGTATCTATAATCAAGTAAAATATATTCCTTTTTCTCCTCCTTGTCTATGTTTCCCAAAACAATTTTACATCACACTTTATATTCGAATGCGGATTTTTTATACACTCAAATATAATATCAAAGCATTTCGTACATCTCAGTTAAGGCACAAATATTTTTCGGTTGCAAATTTATAACAGCGATTTGTAATAAAGTCACATACATAATCATGGTTTTTAATTAAATCTGTCAATCAAAAAAACAAATTGCATTTTTATTGCACACTTTCTATTCAACTCACAAAGTATTTTAGTAATCATATTAATATTTTAAATTGTTACTAAGTATCTATCTGTGTTAATAAATAAAAGTAATAAATTTACAATCTCAAAACTACATAGGTAGGTAACTGTTGGTAGGCGACAGAGACAGCCCAATCTCATGATAGATAGATAATATTACAGTGATATTACCGTGCTTACGCTGTCTCGCTCAGTCCACGTGCCGTGTCAAGTGCAATAAATAACCTTACCTTATAAGGCGTTTATGGTTTTCTTTGCAACAGCTGACGGAGAATTTAAGTTTGAAGATGCTGTTTTAATACATTGCTGTTTTTAGTAAAAACTGACTATTTATGAGATTTTTAACAAAAATCGCTTTGCATTAAGTAGTATTAATAAAATAATAGCGAAATTAATAAAAAAATCCAAAAAAAAATTTAAAAAAGTTGAAATTTCCGACACAAAATTCCTACTGCATATGCATGTCAATCATGTACAGAACCGGTGATTTCGTTTTTCGGTGAGCTGTCAAAAACACGGTGTATAGATATAAAAATACGTGATGCCTAAACTTTGGACCCCTTTTTACGAAAATTGCGCTAACACAGGAGTATGAAAAGAGAATGCTACAGTTCCATACAAAAAAACCCAGTTGCAGGCATAATTAGGTGGATCTCAAAAATCAGTGATAATTAGTAATATAATATTAACCATCTTCTGGCAGACAATCGAAATTGCTTGTTTTATTATTAAAATTAATAGAAGAAGGCGTTACTTTGCGGAAATCCATACTTAAATCTAAAAAAAATTATTTTGTTTGCGATTTTTTGGCGGAAAATTGCAAATAAAATAATTTGTTTTATTATTGTATTTTAATAGTATAGATACAAAGATACTATCGTATTAATTAAAGATGTCGATAAGAAAACACCTTCTGCATTATATTTTTAATCGCGCGAGTGTTTGCCTATCGGATATATAGGTACTTACTTACCTATCTGCACGCCAAGTCCCTTGCGGGATAGGCAGAGAGTATTGAGTGCCAAAATTAAGGATGTAAAAGTCCAAAGTCAAAATCAAACCAAAGTGTAGGCATGATATTTTTTATTTATAATTAATTAAAAAGTACACGATCCAACATGGCAGCAGGATGTCTAAAAGTGTCCTCATGTCTTGCCCATCCTCAAAAATATAAAACACTGACAGCACGGGCACAGCTTCCTAATGTTCTTCGGCTGTGTTATAATAGAGTAAAACAGTTCCTTATTACTACGGACATAGCAGTCAATGTAATTTGTCAATTTATTAAAAATATTAAATAAATCATAATGTTTGGGTCTGCATTTATATTTCAGGAATACATTTAACATCATGTTTTGTAAATAAAGAAAAATACCTACTTAAAATAATATTATTATTTATTTTAAACCAGTACCTGAATAAAACTTGTTTTATTTTATATTAACAATAAAACAGGCAATTTCGATTGTCTGCCAGTAAGGATCACAATCTTATATGGTAATTATTATATTAATAATTATTACTGATTTTTTGAGATATAATTCATTATGCCTGCAACTGAGTTTTTTTTGGCACTCTCCTTTGGCACACTTATAGTTCATGTGTAGGAGAAGTGCAGAACGCTAATATTTTTCAATAATAATGCTTATAATCAATAAATAAAACATTACCCACACTACCATGCATTTGACACACACAAAAAATATATTGATGTTGACGATAAAAGATCACAGATGGCGCACTAAAAAGTTTGGAAACAAAGTAGTTGGGCTTGAGAGAAGAAGATGGCGTTCTTATCAACAATATATTAAAATTTATTATGGTTGAATTTCGACCAATGGGCGACCACTAGTATTTATAATTTAGTAAAGTATTTTATGTAATCATGTTTTGCAAAGTGTATTTCATGTATTTTAGAAATAGTTTGTTATATTATATTGTTATATATAGTTAGATAGTTATATTAACGTAGCATTTTAGAACATAACATTTTCGAATTTACCCTACAATATAGGCTGACTATGATAATTTAATATTTGCACTCCATTTCCCTTATCAGCAGATTATGTTGGGTCGGATTTTAATTTAACCATGTAACCATGTAACCATGTAATCTTGCAAATAAATATTTTTTTTATTTTTATCACCAAGTAATCCTATCTATACTTCAAATAATTTAAGCACAGTAAAGCTGCAAAAACCGACTTCAATTTTAATAGGTAAGTCATTTAGTACACAGAAATTCATTATTTATCTCGATTTCCCTGGGATTCCATCATCAAATTCCTGCTTGGTGGCGATAGGCCACATTGGA
>NJDC01002863.1:16401-42044 GCA_002245475.1 Calephelis virginiensis | reverse complement strand
AATTTGAGACGATGTGGTGTGGCTATGCGTGTTGGTGATGATCACCGTTACAGTACATTCTTATTCAAATAAAATTTTCACATGAATAAGATAAAATGTACTGTTGTGGTCATAACTAAATCACCAGTGTGCGCGTAGCCTTACAATACCAAGAAAATTAAAAAAAATCCTTCTTTGTGTGTGTGTAAATATAACATACACTCACACTGACACATTTATTTTAATTAGTCAGTCACCAGATAGCGGTAGTTTCCATAGGTTTCGAAAATGGGCAAAGAGGTTTCTCTTTTCCTTTATGGACAGTTACTTTACTCTTTGGGCACCAGTATTGTAGTGATTATAGGTATACTCTTTGGGGTTTTTGGCGCCATCGTGAATGAAGATGGTCGTAATTTTTTCACAATTATTGAATTTAGTGTAAAATATGAGTAAAATTGGTTAATTTAGGTGGGAATTAGTTTGATTTTGTTCAGTGAAAGTGCACTAATGAAATGATCATAAAGAAATTAGTGTATCGTGAATTTTCTCGCTGCCGCCAAATCTCATAAAGGAGCTTGTGTAACGAAACCACCGCTTTTCTCAAGATCCAGACAAGACTGTGTAAATAGTGACTAATGACTGAAATAAGGAATTAATATAGAAGATATGAATTGAAAATATATAACAAGAAAAAGATTTATTGATACGGACGACGTGGCTGTATGGACACAGTTCCTTTACCTTTCACCGACTAGGATAAAATTAAAATTATTATTATTATTATATACTCTTTGGCACTAGAGTTTTGGCGCCATCGTGAATGATAATGGTCGTAATTTTTTCACAATTATTGAATTCAGTGTAAAATATGAGTAAAATTGGTTTATTTAGGTGGGCATTAGTTTGATTTTGTTCAGTGAAAGTGCACTAATGAAATAATCATGAAGAAATTAGTGTATCGTGAATTTCCTCGCTGCCGCCAAATCTCGTAAACGAGCTTGTGTAACGAAACCACCGCTTTACTCAAGACCCAGACAAGACTGTGTAAATAGTGACTAATGACTGAAATAAAGAAATAATGCGGAAGACATAAATTGAAAATTTTTAACAAGAAAAAGATTTATTAATACGGAAGACGTGGCTGTATGGACACAGATCCTTTGCCTTTTCCCGACTGGGATAAAATTAAAAAAAAAATAGAAAAACAACAACAACAACTCTTTGGCACCAGTGTTACGCTTACCAGGTAAATTCAGTTTATTTTGGACAGTTACTTTACTCTTTGATTCAGTTGGATGTACTGTAGAGTACACAAAAGTGTAGAGATTAGGGTTGCTGAGGATTCCTCTTCCGCTTCCTCATAATTCGGAAGTTCCGAAAAATTGTGAATTCCGCAACCGTTACCGCATCTTAATAATAAAAGTAAAAAATTCTCTTCCGCTATCGCTTCCTCAAAATATAAGAGGAATTTCACTGCGCCTGCACTGCGAAAGATTGTAGATTCAACGTTAGACGAAATGCTAGCCTCTAAACCATAATATTATAGTGACAACGAAATTGAAAGCTTACCAATAAAAGGTAGATGCGTGGTACTAAAGTTACTATTCAATAACTAATTTAATAAATAATATACATAAGGACAGCCTTCTATGATGGAAAAGTTATCCAAAATATTCGGAGCTTTATGGAGTTGTACGACAATGCAAGATAGGTCTATCTTTTTCTTCATCGAGTGTCCACAGCGGACAACTTTTTAGCAATGCTGGATTGGTGTATGATGAGCTAAGAAACCGGTTGTCAGGGGAAACAGCGTTCAAATTACTTTTTATAAAAATTAAACACTCTGTAATTAATTTAAAAAAAAAGTATCTTCACGCCCATTTCCCTGAAGAGGTAGGCAGAGACACAACTAGGGTACCCACGACTAGCCGAAGATACTAAGTCCCACAATGTGATAGGTGGCAAGCCTATCGCCAACCGGGCACATTTCCTATCCCGAGCAACATTTTTTTTATTAGAAAATTGGTTAAACCCAATTTTCTTTTGTAGCCCGACCAGGGATTCAAACCTGGGACCTCATGCAGTCAAGTCCAACTACTGAACCGCTAGACCACAGAGGCGATAATAATAATAATATAATGTAATTAATTTTGATTATTAGTATTCAATTTTCTTATTTTGATTAATAATATTTGACTTAAGTAAATATTTGACCTAATAAAGAAATAAAGGCTGCATTCTTATTTTCATTTCAATTTCAAAATGTAATTGTATCATTCAGTTTATTTTGTGTGTGTTGTCTGTTGTGTGCGTTACTGAACTTCCCCTTAACTGCTGACTGAATTTGATTATTTTTTTATGTGTGTGTTTTGAGAATAGTTAAGATTCATAGTTTGGTCCACTGGAAATGCCTTTAATTTTTTTTGTGTGTATGTACCTAGTTATGTATAGACAAAATAGCTGCTTTTGGGTTGGGTGTGCTAGTATTTATAATTTCCTAATTCCTGACATCCTCTTCCTCTTCCTCATCCTCTTCCTCAAAAAATATCCTCTGCCTCATCCGCATCCTCTAAATTTGTGTGTGTAGATTCCTCTTCCTCCTCCTCTTCCTCATAATCACTTCCTCAACAACCCTAGTAGAGATGTCTCATTTTTTGATTTTGTAATGATTTGTTTGGTGTTCTTATTTATATGTAACAAACATATACATTTGAAGTGTCTATTTGTAATATCATAATAAAAGTTTTTAATGAGTGTCCATAAAATTTTAAATACTTTTTGGAGATATAAGGACTACTCAGCAGACCTTTGTATATCAGAACGTAAATCTTGGAAATTTATGATAACAGGAACACATGGATTACAATACCCAACAAGAAAAGTAACTACAATATGTGTACGAGTCTTGGGCCACAATTATTTAAAATATCTTTGCTGTATTTTGCATTTTTAGGTTTTTATTTTCAGTTTTGACTTTTGCTTTTAGGCTTAATGAAATTTCCTGTATATCTGTTTAGATAGTCAAATGGTCAATAGCGTCGGAATGGAACACGTTTCTGGAACAAATTCTATATTTACTGGGACTAATATAGCAACAAATACAGAGCAAATACGAAACCCACCAACAAATTCAGGTATTTTTCAGATTTTTTTAATATTAGGTAATTTCAGTCTAGCGAAAGTCTGCATCGAAAGTTACATAACACCTCAATCACTTTCGACATTGAAAGTTTGGTGTCTCTAGGCGGCGTGAATTTCTTAACATCAGGAAATCCGTCTGCTTGTTTGCCTTCCAATATCATAAAACAAAAAATAACCGACACCAAAAAGAGGAGGTTATCTATTCTCATAAAAATAAACGAGGTGAAGGGTCTAGGCAAATGAATATTTTCTAAAATTTTTAACGGAATCGGTCCAGCTGTTTTGATTTATAGACAACATACAAATTATAAGTTTGCCTAGATTAGCATTACGGTTTTATGTATTAATGCCACAAAAGTGACAGTGCTCGCAATCTAATCAAATGTCTAATCAAAAAGTCTAATCAGTGAATTTCACACATTTTATAACGCAAAAATAATACGGCAAAAGGCAACGCACCAATGACGTGTGTGGTGTCCGTAGGCAACGACTTCCGTTTATTGTCAGAAGAGTTGTCTAATTTTTCCTATCAATGTAAAAAAACTATGCAAGCTCACTAAACCAGTCTGACAATTTTGTGAAATTTTCATCAAAGTCGGTACATCTGTTTCGAATTTTCTAAGGCACATACATAGGTAAATACTAGGTTTACTAAGTAGTAGAGATAAGTGCATTATCACGGGTACAATAGCGTCAGTGTTGAATGTGACATGTATCATTCTACCTGTGTTTTGCCCGAGCTTAATAAGTATTTACATCAGAGGTTCCCAAACTTATTTCATGTAACGCCCACTTTGAAAATCAGTTGTTTTGTAGCGCCCCTCGTTTTTTTCTTGTCAATAACCTCAATAACATATTTGTTGCGCCCAGTTTAAAAAAAAACATTTTTTTCAAGATTTATACCGCCCCCCTCTAGGCTTCCAGCGCCCACAAGGGGGCGTTATCGCCCACTTTGGGAAAGGCTGATTTACATTGACAGATTAATCTGTGGTTCATAGGCAACAATTGCTGATTGGACACTTTATATCACCAGTGAACTTTTCATAGGATCTAGCCTTTTGTTCTATTTTGTAACATAAATTAACTGTAAAACCTTGCAAATTGCAATGATATGACGAAACATTGAATAGTACATACAATTGTTCGTAGATTTTCTTATATTCATTACAACACTTACATTTACTGTATTTACTGACAGGGCATGCTTCATGTAGTGAACAAGCTATATGTTCTCCGGATAAAACTGTTAAAGCTGAGCAAAGACATAAGAAAATAGAAAAGTCCAAAGGTATTGTAAATAACATTATACTCCAGTACATAGAGACGAAAATCGCCAAGATTGCAAAATTATAACTTGCAGTATGTATAAAAATTTTGTATTTAGGTTTTCCAGAGGCTATGCTACAAACCGTACTTGACCATATGCCACCGGTTGTTTATGCATACGAGGGCCAAACTGAAAGTTTTTAGAACTGGCAACTTAAAAGCATTATATTAAAAAAATAAGTTTAAATTTTGAAAATAGAACTCTTTACCAATAATATTGAGTATACATTTCATTCATTTGTCATTTGTTTTACGATTTGGCGGCAAATTGAAAATTGTCTGTGCACGTCAGAATGATTTTAAGCCGAGAAAATTTTCGTGCAATGATTTTTTTATGACTTTCGATGTCATATAAGTCAACAAGAAAGTTATGATAGACTTCGATTGGCTTTTCACGATGAAGCCCCATCTCGTGCCACAGTTTACAACTGGTTTAATGAATTCAAACGTGGTCGAACTAATCTCACCGATGATTTGCGTGAGGGACGGCCTTCTACAGCGACGACTGAAGACAATATCAGTGTTGTGCGGCGTATGATAGAGACTGACAAAAGAGTGACCTATCAGCAGATTCGGACAAGTCTAGGCATAGGTATGAGTCAAGTGCACAAAATCCTCCATGAACATTTAGCGGTCAGGAAGCTTTGTGCCCGCTGGATACCGCATAATTTGACCGAGGCTCAAAAACTCCGCCGTGTTGATTGGTGCCGAGAAATGATCCAAAAATTTAACGGAGGTGACTCAAATGCTGTGTTCGACACACTAACGGGTGAAGAAAGCTGGATTTACTGTTATGATCCGGAAACCAAAAGACAGTCTGCTCAGTGGGTGTTTCCTTCCGAAGAGTTGCCAACTAAAGTGAAGAGAGGTCGAAGTGTTGGAAAAAAGATGGTGGCCTCGTTCTTCGGAAAGATAGGTCATTACGCGACAGTTGTCTTAGAGGATCAGAAATCGGTTAATGCAGAGTGGTACACTAACAACTGTTTGCCACTTGTCTTGGAAAAAGTTCGAGAGAAACGACCTCGCAGCAGGCTCCTCCTTCATCACGACAATGCCTCGTCGCACACCGCCAGGCAAACGATCGACTATTTGGCGACCTCAGACGTGGAATTACTGGGTCACCCGCCGTATAGCCCCGACCTCGCACCCTGCGATTTTTATTTATTCCCGAAAATAAAAGAAAAACTTCGAGGAAAACATTTTATGGACGCCGAAGAAGCAGTGGCTGCGTTTCAAAACGCCGTCGAAGAGACCCCTAAGGCCGAGTGGGCAAGGTGCTTTTCTCAATGGTTCCATCGAATGCAGCGATGTATTGATGTAAATGGACGCTATTTTGAAAAGTTATAATAAAACTAATAACTTGCTAGAATGCTTAGTTTTTGATTTTCTAAGAACTTTCAGTTTGACCCTCGTAGGTGTTAATGGTTATCTCTTCTTAGAGGTAATTTTTTTATTAAGGTACTGCAATGGTCAGATTGGGACACTTTTGTTTTATAAAGTTTTTTACTGAAAGTGAAATCTTTTCGACTTATCCGCTAGCAACGTTTTAAATTGGTAAAAAAGTATCTTCAAATTGATGGATCTAAACATTTCCGTGCTTTACCGTAGGAAAATTTTTTGGCTCAGTACTCTCAGTAAATCAAATAGTTAGAGCATTTTTTGATTGAGAAAGTCTTTTCGGATACAAGTTCAAATCCTGTCCTGTCCTGTGGTGAAATTTTTTCTTTCCTTAAAATTTGTAGAAATTTAACCCAAGCACAGGGCTAGTGCTAAATTAAAGATACATTGTAGAACCTCTTTAGCAATTTAATATTATAATGAAAATATGTTCTGCTTAACAGGATTATAACTTAAAGAAACTGGTATTTCTTCCACTATTATATTACTACCTCCATAGGTAAACATTTTTAGACCATAAATTGAAATTAATGATATTTATTTTATAATTTCAGGATGCCGTTTATCATTTACCCAATGGAAACAATACAACGCAGCTTTAAAAGAATTAAAAAAATGTAACTCAGAAAAAAGCAAATTGAAAACAAAATATTTTGCCTTGAAGAAATTAATGAAAACGACAGTGTTCGAAATAATAAGTAAGCATATGTCGTCAACTGCGAACATTTTTTCCAAAATGCAAAATACACAATGTAGTAAAAAAAAGCAGGGAAGGCATTTTACAAACGATGAAAAAATACTGGCCCTGTCTATCTACAAACCTTCGCCAAAAGCATATCGCGTACTTAGCAAATTGTGCATTCTACCAAGTAGAAGGACCCTCCAAAATTTACTGTCTAAAATAAATTTGAACGCCGGAATTAATAAAAATATTTTTGAAAATTTAAAAAATTGTCTAAATGAAATGCCTGAACATCACAAATATTGTGCACTACTTTTCGATGAGATGGCGATTAGTCCTGGAATATATTACAACAAGTATAATGATAAAATAACAGGATTTATTGACAATGGCACTAAAGCTAAAAGTGAGTTTACGGATCATGTATTAGTTTTTATGATACGAGGCATTATCAAAAAATACAAACAGCCTTTAGCTTACTACTTTTGTTTTGGTAGCACAAAAGCGCTGGACCTTAAAACCTATATTCAGGATATAATAATAAGGCTTCAGGAAATAGGATTTAAAGTTGTGGCAACGGTATGTGACCAAGGTGCTTCTAATATGGCAGCAATTAATTATCTTCTAAAAGAAACAAAAGAAAGATATTTAAGGGTCAATCAAGATTACAATGAAAATGCTTTTGAAATAGCCAATGCCAAGATTTTTCCAATTTTTGATCCCCCTCATTTATTGAAGGGGATTAGAAACAATTTAATAACTAAAAATCTTAAATATTTTGTAAAAGGCAAGAAACAACTAGCAAAATGGGACCATATCCTTGAACTATACAAAAAATCTCCTGGATACCAAGGCGTTAAATTGGTCCCTAAATTAACAGCACAACATGTGTTACCTAACCAAATACCAAAGATGAGGGTCAAGCATTGTACCGAAGTGTTTAGCAAGTCAGTTGGTGTGGCACTTGGATTCATGGCAGGTATTAAAATTATTGTTTAAATTAAATGACACCTGACAATTTTTACATGAATTGATCTAACTTCAAAATAAGTTAATTATTTGTTTGTGGTGTGGATGTTAGACGGCAATTCTAATTTATATAAATTTATATTAGCAGAAAAACAAATTTATATGTTCATCACACAAATGCAAGCTCCTGTCGAAAATCGAATAAGACCTTCGTCGTATCGCTCAGTATCGCTAGGCGTGTATGTCTGTAATTGAAAATTTTAAATGGGTTTCTACAATCGTCATGTAACAAAGTAACACATTATGGGCACCTCAGGGCTATATTTCACCAGGACACCATGAGGCACAACCAGTCGCGCTACCATGGTGTCCGTAAGCTAAAACTAGAGACACCATACAGACACCAGAATCGCCACACTACACCGCGACAGTATCAAAATGGCAGTCGCTGGCGGCTGAATGAGTAAGACGCTATAGAGCACTATAGTAGTTAGTAGTGGCGCGACCAGCGTGGACGCGAGACCAGTAACAGTGCTGCTGTCCGAGCTGGTCGCGCCGTCAAATTGGTTGCGCAACCAAGTGGACACCAGGTGAGTAACTCTCTTTAGAGCTGTATACATTTTGTTGGTAGCGGCAACTGGCTGCGCTGGTGTGCGTTACCTCAGCAAGAAAGTAGCTCCTAGACTGATATGAGTGGGACAAATAATTAGTGCTCGATGTGCTGTAAATGTGCGCTGAATAAAAAATTTGTGCATGTTGTCGTTTTGGAAAAAAACGGAAAAAACACTTCTTGCTGGGGTAATGTTACCCCATTTTTGGAAAAACCGCGATTACTTGAAAACTATAAATATTTTTTAAAATCTAATTTTGTCACAAATTAAGCGCTATTTGTGCGTGTTTATTCTACAGGCGCACATATAACAATCTTTGAGATACACGATTTTGCAAAACGTTACCGCAGCAGGAAACGCTATATCTCGGAAACCTGAAGACGCACAAATTTGCACAAATATAAGCTCTCTGCTCATACACAATTTTTAACTCTCCGATAATTAGTTTAGATTTTTCTTGCTGAGGTAAGGTTACCCCAGCAAGAAGTGTTTTTTCCGTTAATTTCCAAAACGACAACATGCACAAATTTTTTATTCGGCGCACATTTACAGCACATCGAGCACTAATATTTGTCCCACTCATATCAGTCTAGGAGCTACTTTCTTGCTGGGGTAACGCACACGCTGCGCTGCCATAGTATCCCTGTGAAATATGGCCCTAATAGTATCCGAATTGTTGGCTATACAAATTTTCTCCAATAAAAGATTGTTAACATCATTACACCAGTTATAAATCGTAAAAATGATAGCTGAAAGATTAATTCTTCGTGTTTTGTTTGAAAAAAGGTAATATATGTGGAGGAAACCAGACAGGTTTGACAGGATCGTGAGGTGTGGCACTCGATGTTCTCTGCCTATTAACCTACACATGTATATTGCACACATATACATATACATGTACATTGTGATACTATAATGCCCGATTGCAGAGGGTGTCTTGGTTGTGCCTCTGCCTACGTCTTTGGGAATATAGGCGTGAAGATACTTTTAGACAAGAGTGTAGTGTATAATATGCAAATCATAGTTATAATTTGCTATTAAATGATAATGTTCATCTTTTTTACAGATATCGGAACAGTCGAAAAACAATGCACGGAAACTGCAGATATTTTATTATTTTTTGATGATCTCTTTGATAGTGTCAATGGTAGTTTTAGTAAAATAATTGATGGAAAAATGTACAGAGCAGCAGTAACTCCCACTTCGCCTCACCATAAATTTTGGGATGAAAGTTTAAAATTACTTAAAACCATGAAATTTGTAAATGCCAATAAAGAAGGAGTAGTGCCTTCATTATCTAGCTGGATAAGAACTATAGAAAATTTTAAATGTTTGACGACGTATTTGCATAGTCAAGGCGTTAAGTCACTATTGCTGCGCAATTTTAATCAAGATGCGTTAGAGAACTTTTTTGGTGCAATACGAGCGCATAGTTGCAGAAATGTTATGCCCTCTGCATCTGCTTTCGAGAGTGCCTTTAAGACTTTGTTAATTAATAACATTTCTTCTTCATACTCTGTTGGGTCAAACTGTGAAAAGGACGACAGTTATTGCCTTCAATCTTTGAAAAAATATCTATCGATACCAAAAGTTGTGGGTAGTAACACAATGGAGTGTGAAGATGTAATTGACAGTACACATCTTTGTCTGCCACTCTTGGACGTAGATAGATTGTTGAAAAGTAAAAATCCAACAGACATTGAAAAATGTGCAGCAATAGGCTACTGCAGCGGTTGGATAGTACATCAAGCAAAAAAACATGTATTTAAAAATTGTGCAGTATGCCAAAAAGATATGGAAGCTGAAGTGCAAGAAAGCTTTCACAAATTTATTGAAAAAAAAGAATATTCAAATAAGAAGTTGTGCTATCCAACCAAGGCAGTTTATGAATTTGTCGCCCAACTAGAATATATATGCACAGAAATTTTAAAAACCCAATGTGCCAGACACAATCTATTAACATATACTAGGCTTGTTATTTGTACTAACGTCAGCATTAAATTTTTAAATTGTAGCATTCATCAAAATTTACTTCAAAATTTTTTAATTAATAAGACAGCAATGTTTTTCATACATAATTGGTGTAAAGACATTAATAATATTCTTTTGGGGAAAATAAGTCTAGCTAATAATTTGGACCCTATGAAGGAGAAAGCTGTAAGGCACTACTCTCGAAACAAAGAAGGAAAAAATAAGCTCAAATTTTAATTTTTTTCGTTTTTTTATATGAGATATCACCGAACAAGTACAAAAAACCCAATGTGTGTCACTTGTCAATAGAAAAACCGACTGGACAAGTTGATGTAGAAGTCGAAAAGTTTATAACACATATACAACAAGCGGCATGTAATAGCACACCAACACTTAGGAAATATGAAACCAGCCATTGCTATCCACAAGAAATAAGGGACTTGATACGGGAAAAGCGGCAACAGAGGCGCAGATGGCATCAATCAAGATGTCCTCAAGATAAAAAGTCTCTTAATAACATGACAAAAAACTTAATCGCGAAATAAAAAAAAACCAAAGAAAAATGTATGGAATTATATCTAATAAGTTTGACAAACGAAAATAGAACTGATTATTCCATATGGATAGCTACAATATCTCCGAAAAGACCGATTACCCAAATTTCACCTATAAGAAATTATGTGGTAAATGGGCCACAAGTGATGAAGAAAAAGCCAACAGGTTTGCTAATCATCTGGAACATATATTCAAACCAATAGATGGCGATGAAAACACTTTCGATAATATTAGGGAGACATCTGATTATGATATAAAACTAACTTTACCAACAGAAATCTACAAAGAGATAAAAAATGAAATCAATTTAAAAAAGTCTCCGGGCTATGATTTAATAATAGGGTTAATGCTAAAACACCTACCTAAAAAAGGAATAGTTAAGCTTACAAATCTTATTAACGCAGCATTCAGATTAAAATATCTACCTAGATTGTGAAAGGTAGCAGAACTCATTATGATTTCTAAGCCTGGCAAACCTCCTCAGATGTTACATCTTATAGACTCTCTGCTACCAGTAATTTCTAAGGTATTTGAAAAGATTCTTCTTAAAAGGCTGAAACCCGTTTTAGATGAAAAAAAATTGATCCCAGATCATCAATTTGGATTCAGGGAGCAACATTCTACCATATATCAAGTACACAGAATCACAAATATTATTGAGAAGTCGTTAGAAGAAAAAAAAGCTTGTTCGACAGTTTTCTTAGACGTCGCGCAAGCATTTGATAAAGATTGGCATGAAGGCTTCATTTACAAGCAAAGATGTATGCTTCCTTTACAATTCGCAAACATTTTGTAGTCGTGTATTGAAGAAAGAACATTTAGAGTAAGGCATGGGGAAGCCTACTCGCGACTTAAGGAAATTAAAGCTGGAGTGCCTCAAGGAAGTGTGCTCGGAACGATCTTGTTTATACTTTATACATGTGATATACCGGAAATTGAAAATAGCACTATTGCAACTTTGCTGAAGACATGGCTATTATTGCTGTGGGAAATACGCAAGAAGAAGCAACAGAAAAAGTTCAAACTGCTGTATCTAAAGTCCTGTAATGGACAAAAAAGTGGCAGATCAAACTGAATGAAGCCTAGTCTACATATATTAATTGTACTAACAAAAAAGTTAAAGACATACAAATTTACATCAGTGAGAAAATAGTGCCATACTCCAACACAGCTAAATAGCTGGGTATGACACTCTATACTAAGCTACGCTGGAAAGCTAATGAAAAAAGAAAGGAGAAGAGTTAGGCATACGTTATAGAAATACGTGTTGGCTTATTGGCAGACATTCAAAATTAACAATCCAAAACAAAGTATTGATATATAAACAAGTACTAAGACCGATATGAACTTATGGTATACAGTTATTTATTTAACACTTTATTGCACACAAAAACTAAAATACACAAAATACACGAAAAGTTAAAAATGCACAGTTATGGGAATATACCAAAAATACCAATATACAGTGTATACAAAGCTTTCAAAACAAAGTGCTTAGAGATATTGCAAATGCACCTTGGTACATAAGAAATGATGACCTCCATCGGGATCTCAAAGTAGAGTTTGTTAGTGACATTATAAAAAAAGTACAGAAGCTCATCACCATAGACTTCACCATCATGTGAACATCGAGGCAATCCAGCTCCTCGATATCACAGGTACAAAGAGAAGGCTGCAAAGGACAAATTCTATTGCGACAAAACATTTATATTTTATACTATTTAGGTGTATCTTAGTTGGAGTTGCTGACTTGCTAAACATTTGTGGATAGATATTTCATGTTGTGTATGTTATGTACTAATGTGTTAAATAGTCTCCTAACTATTAATTAATTAATTAATTTAGGAGACTATTTAACACATTAGTACCCAGGGGATTTATTGTATAGTGCAATGATATGTTCTTATTTTGCCAGTTGTTTCTTTCCTTGTATAAAATATTAAAGGTTTTTAGTTATTAAATTGTTTCCTAGCTCATTCAGTAAATGAGGGGGATCAAAAATTGTAAAAATCTTAGCATTGGCTGTGTTGTATTTTGATTGTAATCTTGATAAATCTTTAAATATCTTTTTTTTGTTTCTTTTAGAAGATAATTAATTGTTGCCATATTAGGAGCACCTTGGTTACATACCGTTGCCACAACTTGAAATCCCACGTCCTGAAGCCATATTATTATATCCTGTATATAGGTTTTAAGGTCCAGCGCTTTTGTGCTACCAAAACAAAAGTAGTAAGCTAAAGGCTGTTTGTATTTTTTGATAATGCCTCGTATCATAAAAACTAATACATGATCCGTAAACTCAGTTTTAGCTTTAGCGCCATTGTCAATAAATCCTGTTATTTTATCAGTATACTTGTTGTAATATATTCCAGGACTAATCGCCATCTCATCGAAAAGTAGTGCACAATATTTGTGATGTTTAGGCATTTTATTTAGATTTTTTTTTTAATTTTCAAAAATTTTTTTATTAAGTCCAGCGTTCAAATTTATTTTGGACAGTAAATTTAGGAGGGTCCTTCTACTTGGTAGAATGTACTATTTGCTAAGTACGCGATATGCTTTTGGCAAAAGTTTGTAGGTAGACAGGGACTGGCTCTGTCTATCTACAAACCACACCTTCCCTGCTGTTCTTTACTACATTGAGCACTTTGAATTTTGCAGAAAATATTCGCAGTAGATGACATAATATTTTGATTAATCCTTTAGAAAACTGTGGTTTCCTTTAATTCCTTCAAGCCTAAATATTTTTATTTATTTATTTATTTAACACTTTATTGCACACAAAAACTAAAATACACGAGAAGTTAAAAATGCACAAAAGGCCAGCTTATCTCTAACAAAAGAAATTTCTTCCAGCCAACCCAAAAAAAAATTAAGCTGTGAAAATAAAATGGAAGGCATCGTGTACAAAACAATTGACTATAGCTATACTTAGAACGAATAAATAAAAATATACTAATAAAGTGTGTAAAAAAAAACAGGTACAATTTATTAAAATATTAAGATATTTTAGGTAGTAGGATAATATATGAGTATGTTATTGTGTCAACGATAAGTAATGTTCCTTCAATCTTTTCTTAAAAGTAGGTAAAGAAGGGCTGTCACGAATCACGGTAGGAAGGGAATTCCACAATTTGATTGATTGGAAAGTAAAAGATTTAGAATAACAACTAGAGTGCGAAGCGGGAAAACGAAGTACAGAGCTACGGTTGGAGCGACATGGGGAATCAGTAGAGTGCAGAAAGCTAAAACGCTCCCGCAGGTATGAGGGAGCTGACGGGTTGTACAGAATATTATATAGGAGAGATAGAATAAGTAAATTTCTGCGGAGTTCATTCATTTGAGTTGAGCTCTAAACATGGAGACGTGGTCAAATTTACGGAGATTAAAAATAAATTGGATGCACGAATTTTGGAGCTTCTCCAATTTATTTAGGAGAGATTCTGTAGCATCAAGGAAACATACATCACCATAATCAAGAATTGGGAGTATAAGAGACTGTACAAGAGAAATTTTTGTTTTCGTAGGAAGAATTTTTTTTAAAGAATGTAACATATGAAAGGTATAATAGACTTTTTTACTCAAGTTAGTAATATGATCCTCCCTAGAAAGATCCGAGCTAAAAATAACGCCTAGGTTAGTGACGCAGGTCGAAAGAGAGATCTGAGTACCGTTATAAACTATAGGTGGCAGACTGGAAAAATCAATAGCCCCAAGCTGATATCTACTCCCGAGAATTATAGCTTTTGATTTTAAAGGGTTAACTAAAAGACCGTAAGATTTAGCCCACAAGCTAATTGCACGAAGATCGTCATTTAAAGAAATCAGGGCGCTAGTCTTATCCGTAGTACTAAAATGACGGTAAATCTGCAAATCATCTGCATACAAATGAAAATTAGAAGAAATTACCGCAGTGATTGTATTAATAAATATTGAAAACACTAAGGGAGATAAAATGCACCCCTGAGGGACACCCGCAACAAAATCACACCAGGTGGACTGCATTTCATTTAAAAATACATATTGTGAGCGACCACGCAGATAAGAGTCAAACCAATTTAAAGCAGATGAAGAAAAGTTAATGGTCTTAAGAACACCAATGAGCAAATCAAAATCCACCGAATTAAATGCACTACTGAAATCAAGCAAAACGAGTGCGGTAAGAAGTTTCGAATCAATTGCGTAACGAATATCGTCAGAAATTTTAACTAGAGCCGTCACTGTACTATGTCCTCGCCGAAAACCTGATTGGAATGGGCTTAAGAGTTCATTGTGTCGGAGAAAACGAGTTAGCTGCTCATGAACGATGTGCTCCAAGACTTTGGATAGAAATGGCAATATAGAGATATCTTGTTTTCTATTTGCTTTTTTCTGAGTTACATTTTTGTAATTCTTTTAAAGCTGTATTGTATGGTTTCTATTGGGTAAATGATAAACGGGATCCTGAAAATGTAAAATAAGTATAATTCATTTTAATTTATGGCACTAAAATAGGTGGTAGAGTTTCGCAGCGACTCACTCAATTGGTACCACCGCCTTACCTATTCCTGCCGCCATCACGTCATGACGTGATCCGGTTTGGAGGGTAACGTAGCCGGTAAACTTACTTTTGCTCGAGGCCTAACATCCCGGCCTCAGGTTGGCAACGCACCATTACCACCTTTGGTGTCTCTAGGCGGCGAGAATTTCTTACCATCAGGAAATCCGTCTGCTTGTTTGCCTTCCAATTTCATAAAAAAAGGTTTATGTGTGGATGTGGTAATATAATAGTAACGCTCACCTCTACACCTTATTATTTACCACTAACCCAATATCTGTTACTTGCTACATCGTCGGTCCTCCATAAAGTCTGACTGGGCGGGAAATCTTACGAATATACCACATGTTGTCATTATTATTTAGTTTTAACATGTTTTGAGTTCCTAAAACTAACCCTTATTTTTTATAATTCACTGTTTTCAGGCACACTTTTTTGTTGCATAGAATTCAGTCTTACCAAAGACAACTAATAAAATATTATTTGTGAAACAAAGTTTTAGTTAGTTTAAAAAAGTGTGTAAGTATCCATACCAATTCTTCTTTGATATTTATTAACATTTTATGTTCCACCTGTTTCCACTTGTACAATCAACCTTTTTTTACTTCTAAAAATGAGATAATAAATTACTTTAGGTAATACTTTTTATCCATGTTTATGTTTTGAAGATGGATTTGTTGGATTTTATCGAGGACAATAAATATGAAACTATTTTTCAGTATAACTTTTTTACTTTTACACTAGGTTTTATTTCCTAGCCTTGTTTTTTATATCATAAGGCAGCAACTAAGCTATTAGCTTTCGATAGAAAAAGACGACCACTGCCTATTAATTTGTTTTCCCCGTGTTGGTCTGGTGTCGTAAAATCATAGACCGTTGGTCTCCTTATAAAGCAGCTTCTAAAGGCGAGCATAGTTTACATGGGTCATTATCAACATAGTAGGGAGCCCGCGATGCGAAATATGTAGTAACTCCAGCGTTATTGGGACCCATTGCACTTTGTCGATTAAATAGTGGAGAGTAAAAAAGGTCATGTAAGGTTCTTTTAGCGGTGCGTTAAGTGTCTAGAAGCTAAAATAGCAATTTCACTCACTTGATCATAGCCGAACTCATCAGATATTAATAATATATATGCCTAACGTGTCTCCAGTGACGGAAAGATGTCAATCAGACAGATTGCTGTAATGGACAATTAAAACATATAACTTGGTTTTTAAAAGTTTCTGAAACTCCTACTCCCGTACGTCTTGTCCAAATCATCAGAAAATTCAAATATGGACTTATTGGCATGCAATAAGCTTGCTGTACTTTAATCTGACATGCGCGAGTATATTTTCAAGCCAAAAAAATTAGACAGACAACTGGTACATAATGGAGGTGTTCAACAATGGTACAGGGTATCTCCCATATCTTAATCTGACGCGCCTGAGTTAGTCCAAAAATCCCTTCTTGGGCTCCCCTACTAACAAGATCACTGGTGGAAAAGTGATGTGCAGCCACTAGTCGTACTGGTAGGAATCAACCCACTTACCTTCTTAAGCCGGTGTACCCGTGTAATGTTCAGATAGGAAAGCTTGGGAAGCTAGACTAGCACAATATGATGAACATTCTAGCCACAGGACAGCGATGCACATATAAGATGTACGGTGTCCATAAAACTCATATTTTGTGTGGGGTATCTATGAATAGGTAATTTCTAAAATAAAAAAACGATAAAACTACCCACAATTTAAGATGTAAATTACCATGTAAACTTCCACCGAAAATTGGTTTAAATGAGATCTAGTATGTAGTATTTTAATAGGTACAGTAACACCAATAGTAGCTGTTGTACTTGACCGTCAAGAGATGGCGCTATGTAGTTTAGAATTGCGCAGCCGTTTATTCAGCATAAGCCTTTTATTATAATGTCTTTGATATCATAAATCAGCGCAAATTGCAGCAGTGACATAACCCGCAACCACTGTATAGTTTGTAAGAAAAAGCCAAAAGAATTATTGATAATTGCTGCTACAGAATCCTTCATGGCGTCCAATTCGCACTTGGCCGCTTTTTTAATGTACGGGTAGTACGTAATATCTTCAGTTATTCAGTCATTTAACTAATTTGCTTTTTATAATCATTGTCTTGACATACATCTTCCTGACGATTGCACATTTGAAAACAAAAAAGACAATGTGTGTAGGCCCTTTTGTATTACATATTCTGCAGTCTTTAATAACTATTACGTATCCTTAACATTTTAGGGTGCTTAGTTCAAAATTTTAATACGTGGGGGTAAAAGGTTTAAATGGTAACGCATTTTAAATATTATTGCAAAATTTATTATTAACTTTTTTAAACATTCATTTAAAACAGTCCGCAAATATGCGAAACTTGTAACGCTATGTCGTATCAAGTACAAGTCATTACGTCACCAGCCTCTTAATGCGACTGCGGTGGGTGGGAACCAGTTTTACGTTTTGTTTACCTTACGACCATGCATCTTGTATTTGGCGGTGGATAAAAAATATAAATTGATGAAATTCCAATTTTTAATTACTTCATAGATCGAAAGTGTTATCGATTCCGAATCATTTTCCCAAGTTTGTCTGGTGCTTTAAATGTTACCCTGTATATTGCAAAAAATAATAAAACAAATAAATTACATATTGAATTCAATATAATATCTTAAAATAATAACAAATAGGTACATGTAAATAATATTTTAATATACTTAATAAGTTTATAAAAAAAATACGAGGAAGTATGTACCGCAACGGGTGTAACACATTTTTATTAAAAGCTTTAAAATGCATTTAATTATATAACCTATAAAATAATACAATATTGACATGATATAAATAATAAGTTGGTCCAAAACTTAAATTGTAAAACTATCAAATCATGGCTAGATTTAGCGATGGCAACATTATATAAATGGTGTCGCTCTGCAATTATGTAAACTAAGCTTCATGGGTGGGTCTTTGTTACTATTAGTCAAGTTGTCTGTTAATGAAGTGTGAGTAAACACACTCTTCAAAATTATATAAAAAAAACTTATTAGTTGACTCAATTATTTCATTGTTTTGTTTTAATTTTTGTCATGACAGCACGGATACCCTGTAATAACATATTTTTTATATAAACAAAATTGAAAAATACAAAAAGACTTCACTTAAAATAGGTAATTATTAATAAAATCTTAGTTTTCGTTTTAAACATGCGTGATAGACATACATACGCAAATTCTCTTTCTTTGCCTGTATAATATTAATAAAATTCCCCCGTCCGCAATACCCAAGCATATTATTGTTATCAACTAAGATACATCACTAACGGCCAATGTTAACCTATCTAAGATAAGAGAAAGTGCTATTTTAGATCAGTTACCAGGTAACAACTGTTATTTTTCAATAATTAACAATAATATCTTAGCAACACAACGCTAGAAGGCTTATCTTTATCTTAAGATAGGTTATTTATATTGGGCGTAAGTCAAAATAACTAGAAGTAAAGTAAGTTTAAGTGGTATTAGTGTTGCAATATATAATTTAAAACATATAGAGACATACCTCAACAATAATGGGTTTCTGGAACCCTACACATCCTGTACTCAATTGATTTAAGAATCACAGTGCATCTTCGGTACTTCCTTATTATAATTAAGGGTTCAAGAATGGTTTAACTGATTTTTTTTTTCAAAAATTAGTTACTGGTATTGTTGGATTCAGAAAGAAATAATCTATCTAATGCCTTTTTCAAAATAACAAGAATCGCATTACATCTCAAGATATTCAGTATAAAAAAGGTTTTACTGACACAGACGTCGAGATCGCTAGTACAAATAAGATTAAATGTTAATTAAACCTACAGTACCTGGATCCCCGAGCTTTGCTCGGTATTTTTTTCGGTTGTTAAGTGTCACAAACACTCATTGACTTTGTGACACTTAACAACGCCATCTGCTGGAATCACTTTATTGTTTACAAAAATAGTATTATTTTTCGTCAAAAGATGTCAGGAAGAGTCATATTTTTCAGTTAAAACCCGAATAAAATGACATTTTCTAAAAATGATTCCTAGCTAGATCGATTTATCGCCCCCGAAACCCCCAACATACTAATTTTCATGAAAATCGTTGGAGCCGATTCCGATATTCCAATTATATATACAAGAATTGCTCATTTAAAGGTATAAGATAAAATATTATCTCAGTTCAAATATAAAAGTGCATTATATCGCCAAAAACTCTAACTTTTACCAGGCGCCATATTTGGGGTGATATTTTTTAGCAGGATTGAAAATAATGCTCCAAATATTTAAAATCACGTATTTGTTAGTTAAACCATTCTCAAACTCAACCCTTCAATTGGTGTTAAATTGCAGCTTCTAATAAAGTTCTAAAAGTTCACCTTTTTTTTTCTTTCTATTTTTTTAATTCCTAATACAATACTTAAAATACAATAGCTATTTTATGCCTACATCATGTATTTTTTTAAATTCAGATTGGCGAACCTACAAAGAGCTACTGAATTGAAGCTTTTTAAAGGTAACGCACTACCAATGTGCACTAGTATTCTCTACAGACCCTATACTTTTGACTATTTCTTATAGGACTATTGGCGCAATAGGCAGATTTTTTTAACACTGCAAATAATGCTTATTTCTATTAACATATAATATTTCTAAAAAATAGTTTACGTTGTAGATAACTTCATTAAGAATGATTTTATGAAACAATTAAATTCAACCATTATTTCAATTTTGACAGTAGTCAATTATAAAATGTTATTGCTTTCTTTGCTTTCACTCGATATATTTTTTTGTCTGCTGTCAAAAGTAAACCGAATGGTTGTTTTACGTTTTTTTTTCTTAAGGCGAAGGCATACACTTCAGTCTTTCGAATGCTGCCTTCTCCAAAGATTCCCGGTGATCCGGATGAGCGATTTTGATGAGTTCGTAGGCACGCTGCCTCAACGTTTTCCCAAACAGATTGGCAATACCTTGTTCAGTGACCACGTAATTGACGTGAGCACGGGTCGTTACTACACCGGCACCTATAAATGAAAAATAGCTTGATAAATTCCAAGAATAATATTAAATGAGTACCCGTACGATGATTTTGAAGTAAATCCAGCATGTAGTACCTTTTTACAACTACTATTTTTCCCAATTATAGTCACACCTCGGTGAAGCCTCGGATTAATTACCATGTAAAATTAACAACTGCTTTTACGTCGCGACATAGTTAAAATTAGTTTAGATAAATATTATTTTATTAATATTTATTAATTTAATATTTATCAAAATAATAGTTTTTTTTTCACTCTTGCTTAATCCTATTCTATGGACAGGAATTATATTTTTCAATGATTTTTTATAAGAACTCAAGGTTAGTTACTCATTGCGCCACTTTTATTGTAGGTGCGGAAGTTTACTTAAAGTAGATTTAATAACTTGTTATGTACTCGTTTTCTTTAATAACTTGCTTATATATAGTAAATAATGTGGAAAATTATTTATTGATTTTGAGTTCTTACATAGCCATTAGTCTTAAGATCGCCATGCACGTAATCTATATTTAAATAAATGAAACTACATGCATTTGAATTATCGTTACCAAAATAATATTTTCTTATACAATTTTTGTGAGACCGATGTTAACGGAACTTCACTGGCAAAGTAACGTACGTAATAAATAGTACCTGAGATCACTTTTATTTTTAGAAAAACTAAACATTTTTGTTAAATTTTACGCGGACAAAGTCGCGGATACAGCTACAGTAATACATAAAAAAGTCTGTTGATGGGGTTACAAATTTGGTTATCACTATTTTCTTTTTTAATACTTTCATAGCTTTTTTTTATATTTTTATACTTTTTCACACAGGTGTAAAATGATAGTAGCATTCCCACAACCTAAACGGAACCAGCTGTAAGCTATTTCAGCAGATAGCCACGGAACGACTAAAATGCTACATTCCATTATTTCATATGATTTGTATTAGATCTGTAGAGCCGTACCCTGTTTGAGCGTGGGCACGATCTTGGTCTCGCCCCGCTTGGTGGCGGAGACGATGGCGATGATGGGCTTCCCGCGCCCGTCCACGGCCTCCGCGGCGCCGCGGATGAAGTCCACCTGACCCCCGAACCCGGAGAACATGCGAGTGCCTGCACAACACACAAAAGCTCTTGCATTCATGAGATCCCGGGTCGGGTAACATAAAAGAAATCTTTTGTTATAAAAACAACCAAGTATTATAAACAACCACCTATAACACTGCGGAACTTAGTGTCTTCGACTTGACGTCGGTGCCCTGGTTGTACCTCAGTCTACTTCTTCAGGAATACAGAAGATAACATTCTTTTTTTTTAATTTCGGTATTAAAGTATTACAGTGATAGACACATTAAAGACTTTTTTATTGCATAAATCATTTGAGATTCCGAGATTAATCTGACGATACCTCTGTAACAATAGAGGAGCTCAGGTTGCTAAATGTGCAATCACTCTGGAGTCATAAGAAAAAAAAAATATCTACCCTACACTATATTTATATATAATATAGAGATTTATTTAACCATCCTCAATTTAACATACCTCCCAAATCCTAATTTAACGCACCCAAATCCGTTGATCTGATTGATTTATAACTCTCACCAAAACGACGACAGCCCAGCCTCAAAAGGGCAACTCACCAAATACACTTTTGATGTGAATATAACGTATATTTCATTAGAAAATCAACCTTGTTTGTATTTTCACCTCATACAAACTATCAACCCCTAACCATTAAACTCAAAACATAATAACAAGCACGAGAAGTGACGGTAAAAATCCGGACGAAATGTTACAGTACTCTACTACTGATTCTACTAGAATAATCTAAACATTGAAACGACTCAATTGTTCCATTAGCGGGTAATAGTATCGTCTCATCCGCACGCCACGAGAGTACAACATACGTACCGATGGAGTCGGAGACGACCTGTCCGGTGAGGTCCACCTCGATGCAGGAGTTGATGGCCGTCATCGTGGGCTGCAGCGAGATGATGTGCGTGTTGTTCACGTAGTCGATCTCTAACATCTCTGGACAAGCATACGAGAGATTACCACAACACTCTAAGAGGGTTGAACTTTTTTACATGAAGCCCGGCTGCCATTTTGTGTTTTTTTTTTCAAAAATGATTTGGGCCAAATTCTCATCATCGTTTTGTTTTGGAAATAACGCTCTAACGTGACACTTTAGGATATGTTGACCCCTTATACTTTTTTGTTAGTACAAGTGTCCTCTATCCATATTTGGAGAAATTGTCGTTTGCCGCCATTTTGAAAAAAAAAACACAAAATGGCGGCGGTTGACTAAGCCACAAAGGTTCAAACCCCTTTAAAAGATCAATAAACCCCGAAGTATTATTTGTGATGTAGATAAGAACCGTCTTGATGGCGTCAGCTTTCAAATAAAACAATCGAAATCGGACCATCCATACAAAAATTATGATGCCATTACACACCTACAACATAGGTAGGTTGACTGGTAAGAAATTTATTTTCCAGAAAATTGCAAATTTAATAATTTTAATTGGTTTTAAGTTAGAAAGTGCACTCCCATTGTTTTTTTTAAATTTTGAATAAATAGTTACAAATACAAATAATAGTTTGCGCATTAATTGGCTATGACAAATAGATGGACGGACAGACGATAACACAAAATTTAAGGGTTTAATTTTTTGTCATTCGGTCGCGGAACCCTAAAAATAACTTACCAATGAACGGATTGTTGTCCACGAAGTCGTATAGCTCTTTGTTGCCGACGAGGAAACTGCCGACAATCCGCCCCTTGTGGAACTTTTTCCTGCCGAAAACAAACAATTACGCAACTTGAGATCGCTTTGTTTGACGCCCGGTGAAGTTGTAAAAACCGCGAAGTTGGCAGCATATTAGTCATTCCAAAAAAAAAACATTGACGATAAGAGAGGCTTTTCGTAACAAGAAAATGTAAATTGTTAATAGTTGTTAATAATTATACGAATATTTGATAATTTATTAGTTTGTGCAAAGTAATCATAATCATAATCACAATAAATGCTTTGTTATTATCTATTCAAGTAAAGAGTTATAAATTATTTTGTTAACACCGCGAATGTAGATGGGAGAGTGTGCAGGAACTGGTGCGAGTAGAGCGCTGAGTAAGCTATTTTAAAGCGAGGTTTTGAGTCAAAGTCAAATTCTATGCTTATCCCAACGTTGTTGTATGGAAGCGAGCGTTGGTTATGTCAGAGAAAGCATGAGAGTAGGATGAATGAGGTTTAACATAGGAAAACATATTACAAATTAAAGTGTGTGTGTGTGTGTGTGTGTGTGTGTGTGTGTGTGTGTGTGTTCGGTGTCCATTATACTGTATACGTACCTATTGTTAGTGACGCAGCCACGTTTCACCAGATCTACTACTCCGACGCTGAACATCTCCGAGTGTATGCCCAAGTCCTTGTGATTTTTCAAAGCGGAGAGAACCGCGTCCGGGATGCTGCCAATGCCTGGAAGAAATAAATAAATGCTATTAGAACACGCGCACCATTATCCGCACGATTACTCGCACGCGTCACACACACACACACACACATTTTTAGTGCGAAGCAAACATGATTCTATTCCACATTCTGTTAAAAAGTATCGGGAATGGATTATTTGTTTATGGTTCCAGATTATTTTTTTTAAGAGCAACAAATTGCTCTCATTTTGGCACAACTGATTTCCACTTTGGGGCAGAGATTGAGTTGCAACTGATAATTATGTTAAATATTGTGCTGTTTTGATTAGTTAAGTCATATTTAGTCTGTACCTACTGCAAATTTCATAACGGATAAAAACATCGAACAGAAAAGTTGGTCTTGAATTAAGCATCGCCAATGGAATTTTGTGTTCGGAAACAATGAAAATGTTACAGAAGTCTTACGATGAATCGACTTTATAAAAAAACTCGAGCTTATCGAGATGTGATGGAAGATCTGCCTCGCTCTGGTAGACCATCAACGTCTGCAACTAAAGTTAACATCGCAAAAGTGAAGAAAGCAGTGACTGAAAATCCTTAATTCAACTTTGAAATATATAGCTCCCAAACTTTCTGTATCTCACGAGTCGATCCGTATCGTTTTTCCGCATGTTTCCGCTTAGCGAGCCCCAACATCTGAATTTGCATGAAAGGCACGTCAACGAGTAAAATCCGACCCAACATTCATGAAACGCATAGTCACTGGTGACGAGACGTGGGTTTACGCGCTTGACATGCAAACTAGTCAACAAGCTTCGGAGTTGCGCCTTCCAACTGAACTGAACAAAGAGTCAATCTTTGAATATCGCAGTGTTTTACACTCGTAATTCTTGCCGGAAGGTCAAATGGTAAATAAGTAATATTATTTAAACATTGTGTGGTGTTTAAGAGAGCAAATTCGACGGTAAAGGCCAGATTTGTAGAAAGGAAATTATTGGAGTTTGCACCACGCCAAACGCCACGCTTTGGCACAAGGCCATAATTTGTGAATGAATTTTTGACCAAACACCCAACAAATACCATTGACTAATCACTATATTCACCAGTTATGGTTCCAGCCAACTTCTTTCTTTTTGCTAAACTCAAACTACCACTTCGTGGCACCCGTTTCCAATAGGTCTTCTAACATTATAGATTTCCTACCGGTACACTTCAGAATCAGAAAAAACTTTATTCACGAGAACCATATAAGTGGTAGCGCGTCGACATTTTTATATACTACCACCGGATCGGAATCGCGGTCTCACACTGAGAAGATCCGACGAAAGAAACTCAGCGGGCTTGTCTTTTTTCAATAGTAATAGTTACATTATAAACTAGATAAAAATTCACATTACAATTTAATTTCAACTTGCATAAACGATAACAAAGTACTACACAAATACAAATTGCAAAGTACTAAAAATTTGATTGAAAATTCTATCGTCAAGCATGTTCGTCTTCCAAATACTCTTAAGACCTTATAATAGACTTTCTTACATAATTTTGCTTTTATCTTTTTTTTAAAGTTATTTGAAGGTAGATCTTTAGTATCAATGGGCAGCTTATTGTAGAAACGTATACATTGATCCAAAACGGATATTTTACTAATTTTATGGAGACGAGTTTTGTATGCGGCTAGATTATTATTTCTTGTGTTTGCATCGTGAATGTCACATTTTTTTGTAAACATACATAGATTTTTTTAACATACATAAAATTCTCATAAATGTATTGAGAACTGAAAGTCAAAATATTTATTTCTTTGAATTTTTCTCTGAGGGAATCCTTTACATTAAGATTATAAATATCTCTTTCTTGTAATACAAGTATAGTACTTATATCTGCAAAATTTTCCCAAAGAAGTATCCCATAAGACATTAGACTGTGAAAATATCTAAAATACACTACTACTCGGGCGGTTTCAATATAATCTGTTAATGTTCCTCCAAAGTAGTATAA
>NJDC01002863.1:0-16331 GCA_002245475.1 Calephelis virginiensis | reverse complement strand
CCCACGATATTTACAAGGAGCTCTTTCACTCTTAATTAAGATGCAACAATGCTTACCCATTTGCAGTGTAGCCCCATCCTCCACCAAGTTGTCTCCAATGAGCTGACCAATTTTCATCTCCTCGGGGCTGGCGGGTCCCTTGCCGCCATGTTCCGGCAGCGGAGTGTTGTCCTCCACCGCGTAGTCTATGTGCGACACGTGAATGATCGCGTCACCGAAAGTACGGGGCATGTTTACGTTTACTTGTGCTGCAATTAAAGAAATATAAAAATAACAAAAAAAAGATATAATCTTTTCCATCGACTTCCGCAAAAGTTCTTAATTCGAATGTAAGTATTATTTATATTTTTTTATATTTGTTACCTTAAAATTTTTGGAACACACCAATTTTGATGTTTTCTTTATCTTTCTAAAGTAGATGTTTTCTAATTTGGTCCCATTTCAATTTCAAATTTATAATACTATTTTGAATGCGGTGTTTAAATTTAAAGGATCCTCGTGGAATTTTGATAAGAAACAGTCTATTAATAAGACTAAGAATAACAGGTGCAACAATTTAATTAAATTCAAAAATAAGCATATTATCTCCTCGGTGGTCTTGCGGTTCAGTTGTCGGACTTGACTGCATCAGGTACCAGGGTCGGGCAACAAAAAGAAAATTGGGTTTTTCCAATTTGCTAAAAAAATAAAATGTTCGGAATTGGATATGTACCCGGTTGGTGATGATAGGCTTGCCACTTATCACATTGTGGGACTAATGTTTTCGGTTAGTCGTGGGTGCCCTTATTGTACCTCTGCCTAGCTCTTCAGGGATATGGGTGTGAAGATACTTACTTACTTCAAAAATAAGAGGAAAATAGAAGAACAAAACTATTGAATTTTATTACATTCATTTTTTATTTCACTTATCCAGTGCTTGAATGTGTATGTGTATGAAACGTGTGAGAATGTGTGTGTGACAGGAGTATGAGAGTTTATCAAGTATGTGTAGGTAGTCGCTTATCGCTAGCAAAGACAATGTCGCTAGCAAAGACAATGTCCCGGCCAACTTCGCTTTACCCATTCTGTTTGAATGGGAAAACTTTAAATGTTGTTTTTCGTAGTTTCCTCGCAGTTTTTACTTTTTTCTTATATTTTGAACCTTCCTTGAATCTCCACAAATAATTCAAAACCAAAAATAGCCAAATCGGTTTCGAGTTGTAGCGACACAAACGAAAAGCAGTCGATTTTTAAGAACATATTTATTTACAAACAGGTTAATATTTAAATTTATATAATGTAAAATATTTATCTTTTAATATTTGGGATGGTAATTATTTATTGTAAAGATTTACGGACTTCGTTTTTGAAAACTATTAGTCATAAATTATTAGTAAAGAGATCAATATGCGCAAATGCATAATTGTTTCGTCTTTTAAGAATTATTTCCTTTTTTTATCGTAGACGAATATAATCAATCAATGAATTAAAATTTCTCTTGAATTTTTTATGGCAGAAGACAGCGAATAAACAGGCGGCTCCCCTGATGGTAAGAGATATTTGCAGCTTATAAATACCTACCCTAGCTGTTGTAAGTGAGTCGCTGTCCTGTGGCTAAAGTAATAGGCTACCGGCGATGGTACCTTACCCGGGTAAGTTACTGCACAGCACTTTACTGCCCGTGGTCTTGTTGATTATGACCCTTTTCGTTTCTGCTCGCCTCTTACTTTTGCTTCACAGTCAAACTAGGTGGTCCTTCATACTGCTACCGTTCGCTTTTCGGCGAGACCGATACGATATCAGATTGAGAGACATACCGTTAGATGTCACAATGTGTCTCGATTTAATAAAAAAAAAAGACGGATTGCACTATATTAATAACCTGCGTTTGGCTTGCCAAAAACTCGCTAAAGTAAGACTACGTGACGGCTAGGACAGTCTAAATGTCAGGCGTTATGTGTCGTTGGCGTGTTACGTGTTTCGCGGGCAGCTGTACTATCCAGAAGTACTGTCGGAGCTGCGGCTGTGCGTGCCACCCTCCCCCCCGTAGGCGCACGCCGTCGCCCCTCTACGCTAAGAGTCCCCGCGGCTAGGACTAATTTACTGAAGTTCGCTCCGTTGTGCGCTCTCCATCTTATAATTTCAATTGCAGTAGAAATAGATATTTTTATTTGTAGCCTAGCTAAATTCACAGAACTCACACAAACCTACATGGAAAGGCAATGTATTAATTATTAAATTGTTATTATATTTCTAACTCACAATGTCGTTTTGGGGAAACCTGTAAAGATTTTGTGCATTTGTCGTCGATAAATAAATAAATAATAATAAATCTGTATAACGTACATTGCTCGTCAACACATAAAGCTTAATTTCAAGATGAAACAAATAGAGCAATGTCTGTTGATATTATACGTATCTGCTATCATGTTGTATTGTGAGAATGTACTGTAATCTAAGCAATACAAAAACCGCAATAAATCTACGTTTTATTTTAGATCTGGCGCAAACGCCCTGAGCCGTCTTATTCGCGCATGCGCCCTGCGCCGTCTTAACTAACGATCTGACGCGAGTTTAGAAGTTTTTAACCATTCCAAACAAAGTGCACAACGCCGCTAAAGAAGTTTTCACTTTAATAATTTAAATAAAATATTCCAATATTGAAAATAAAGCGGAATGTGCAACATAACACATGGCGCCAGAGCACTTTGAACTGAAATGTTACTCTTACATATAGACTATAGACCTTGTATGTAAGTAGTTGTAGGGTATCGACCACCAAAATGCCGGTTTAAACACCTTGACCCATTGTGTACTGCAGCTGTTATGATATTTAACGTGCACATCTAAACTAATTTGCAAGTTTTCTTCGTAATGCTCGTTATCTGGGTGTAAATATAAGCGATAAAACTGCCGGTCTGTTTTTTTTCCTGTTGGTCTATACCGTTTCTTGGCACAATAAAAATGATACTAATAATAACTAATGTTGGACAAGTACTATTATTTGATGAGTAAAATTTCCATCTTTATTGTTAAAACATTTTGTTTCTATAAGAAGACAGTATTTCTGCTTTACCCAAATTTGAAAAGTATCTGCCGTAATTGTTATCCAGGGTCTTACTTGTCTAAATGATTTTAACATTGTTACTTGTCCATAGTCTGAATGCATACTCACTACCCAAATTTGCTCATTGAATTCGGTGACAAACAGCCAGACGGTTTTTGTGACGTTTGTAACTATATGTAGCCTATAGTGCTAATGGTGATTTGGCAACCAAAGACATTGAAACCACTACATAGTATAAAACAAAGGCGCTCCCTCTGTCCTTTTGTATGCTTAAATCTTCAAAACTACGCAATAGATTTTGACGCGGTTTTTTCAATAGATAAAGAGATTAATGAGGAGGGTTTATATGTATATTTCATAACCGTGCGAAGCCGGGGCGGACCGCTAGTATTACCATAAACTTAATAATACATACATATCTTTACATATCTAATGGGGTAGGTAGATAGTATCGAGTGTATTTTATGTATATGTCATGTACGAGTGTTCAACGTTTTGGAGGGTATACCTTACCGATTATAATTTTCGAGTTGACAAGTGCAGCTCGCACACAATCCACCGAGGTACCCAGACTGCAGTAGCCGTGCTGATCTGGGGGAGACACCTGAAATGGACACATTTTTTGTATAGTCGCTTTATACGTTACCAGTGGTCGGACGTTGGTCGAAATTCGACCATAATAAATTTTAATATCTTGTTGATAAGAGCGCCATCTCCATTTCTCAAGACCAACTACTGTGTTTCCAATCTGTATGGTGCGCCATCTGTGATCTTTTATCGTTATCATCAATATATTTGTTTGTGTGTGTCAAATGCATGGTAGTGTGGGTAATGTTTTATTTATTGATTTAATGTATTATTATTGAAAAATATTAGCGTTTTGCACTTCTCCTACACATAAACTATAAGTGTGCCAAATTGTATGCTCCTGCGTTCGCGCAATTTTATTATTATTATTAACTCTTTTTTGTACACAACAAAAATTAAAAAAAAAACTTAAGACTAAAATAAACGTAAGTACAAAGTTTTGGAATCACGTATTAATAAATAGATTAGCTTTTGTCAGTGTGTTCGTACACTTGAAGTATGGCTATATTCCAACATCGGATGTTACTTTTAAATATTTAGCTTTGAAACAAAGCCTTATTTATCGGAAAATTCGGTTTTAAGCACAACTGCACATATACTATGTTCAGAGGGCTTATTGGGATTACCAACATTATTTAGGAACTGATGAATTTAAACATTTCCGGAGATCGTGGTCGATTGTTTTCATTGTGTTTCGGTTTTCAAATTTCTTTAAAGAATTTGTAAACTCTTAGTATATTGTTAATAATCCATTCTCAAAGGTCTAGTTTTAAATATTCGTGAGGACGATTCTGCATATATTGGACGTATATAGGGCCTTAAAACTAAAATAAAGGTTTAAATGGGTGCTTAACCATTTTACGTCCGTTTGAGGATACTTAAATACCTATTGGTTAAACTAGACTGCCTTTAAAATATCACAAATAGAAATTCAATACAGTATTTTAGTAGTTATTTAATATTTGGTATTAAAACAACCTATATTTCTGGATAACAAAAATGAATTAAAATTAGTTGATTTGAAGTAGATCCAGATTTTTTTTATGACACTGGAAGGCAAACAAGCAGACGGATTTCCTGATGGTAAGAAATTTACGCCGCCTAGAGACACGAAAGATGGTAATGGTGCGTTGCCAACCTAAATCCAGGATGTTAGGCCTCTAGCAAAAGTAAATTTATCGGCTACCTTACCCTCCGAACCGGAAAACGTCAACTGAAAGCACTGTAGTTATGGCGGCTGGAATAGGTAAGGCGGTGGTACCAATCGGGGCGAGTCGCTGCGAAACTCGACCACCTAGTAACCCATATGGTTTAAACCTATTCATATACTTATAAATCTCACCTGAATAACAGCAATGTCTGGCTTGATAATCTTCCTGTGGAACAGTTTTGGGATGTCCTGCAAGAAGATGGGTATCGCATCAGAACGTCCTTCAGCTACAGACTGTCGAACATTCGCCGCCATAAATAGGGATACGGATCTGGAAAAGCACAGTTCAATGAATGTCATGGCAAGATATTACACGGAATATATAATACAGAAAGTGTTTTAAAATTAAGCGAACAAAACTAAAACAACAAAAACCAAAAAAACAAAAGTCAAAATAATAGAAAATAAACCCAAAAAAAAGAAAACTTAAGAAAAATAACAAAAAAGCAATTTACGCGTAACAGTGATTGTTTTGTGCATCGTCACCATTCACCATTCTGGTGTTCACAAACTAAACCGATTTTAGATGTATGCTATCTTTTTCAAATGAAAGAAAAACAAAAGAGATGGAAGAGTTTAGACATGTCAGATTAGTCCCCGAACTTGTGAAATCGCGATGTTATTAAACAACGTTTTCCGAGTGATAGACTAAACGTTTGGAAATGACGTATGCAGACTAATCTGACAGCACTAAAAGTGTTTTGACTCTTTCTATTACGTTCGTTGAAAGAAGATAGCGATAACTTGAAATTAGTTAAGTAGGTGCGCAACAAAATTACCACCAATATCAACAGGTTTTAACAAAACATATGTATTGTAATATGGTTTCATTTGGGCTATTTTCAGCAATAAAATATATCTCCATGCCCATATCCCCGAAGAGGTAGGCAGAGGCACAACTAGGGCACCCACAAAGAGCCAAAGACACTAAGTCCCACTATGTGACTACTACTACTACACTAGGCTTGCTACCTAGTCTATCGCCAAACGGACACATTTCTGACAAAAACAAAATTGATGCTCGACCCGGGATTCAAACCCGGGACCTTATGCAGTCAAGTCCAACACCTGAACCGCTAGACCACAGAGGCGGATCCAAGAAGTATCAAATACACTCAAACAGGACATGACAATGTTGGGAGTTTTAGGAGTTCGTATCCACCGTCCTTCCGGTTTCATTATCAGATCAGGGGGCCCATCATGAACGCTTACAGCATTATTATTTCCATCTTGGTAAATCTCCGCCTTTAGAAGCAACTTTATAATATACGTCATAAGGTTGTCTTTCTCTGATAACAGTATTACTGAAATAATACTGTTTTAAGAGCTTATAATAGCCCCAGCTCCCTAATAATTTTGCGTTGACCAGATTTACACATTGCAAAATTTCTCCACTCCCCAAGTGGATCACATTCAACTGGTAAGATTCCATCAGAATAAATATACATAAAATGTTCAATAAAAATTATAAAATACAGGCAACTTGTACAAAAAAAGGCGTATGGCACTCGGAGGCTGCAGCGGTAAAGCTATTGCGCAATAACGCCGATACAACCAACGCCACCTAGAGGCGAGTTGCTGAACTTAAGAGACAAGGGTGATCAAAAAGTCATTTCAAGTTCTGCTATTCATCGATAGATGGCAAAACTAAAAAGTATTACCGCTATGCCGGTCGGAGTGGGAGGTGTTAGGTTATTTTCGTTACGGAATTTCTGGATTTGGTCTCCACTCCACGCTATAAGCTATGCAATAGCCTAAAAATTGTAATATTTTTACACTACTTACATAAATGGCTATAGACATATTGATCTAAGTATAATCTGTTGATTATTTGGGATGGTGAACTACCTGACAATTACAGGTCATGTACTACATTCAGAACTATTAGTTACACAGTACACATAGATACATGCATGGCGTTAACGTTTGTTGATGAATCAATCTATAACTTTAAACACTTATTCTAAATATGTAACATTCATTGAAAAAAAAAAAATTTTGTCAGAAATAAAATAACCGATTTTAATTATTTTATATTTTATTTTGATCTAGCAAATTACATGAACAAATCCAATTTTTAAAAAATTTAAATTTATACTCGTCACAAGAAAAATATTTATACTCGTATTTATTTATTTTAAAACGCAATTTAAAATTGATAAGTTCCAAAATATTACCCCATAGTCAAGATACTATATTTTATGGTTGTTTCTTCAGCATCATTTGTCAGAGCTTTCCTTTTTTCATGTTCGTATTACATAATGGAAGCGTAGGATAACAAATCAACTGGAAAAATAGCCTTTTGTTCAAAAGTAAAAATTTTAACTTCTATTTCTAGAAGAAAATAGGGACGTTGACCAATTAAATCAAACAAAATTATTTTTTATTTTTTCAGCTAGTTCTACAATTTACAAAACAGCACGATCTGACTCAAATAGCTAATTTAAGCCTAAAATATGTCTTAATGAAGTTAGTGTGGAATTAAAAATGCAGACATTGAACACATAAAGACAGGAGTTATCTTTGGGTAAAGATTTGACTATCCCCACGGCCACCACATACTTTGCACATAACGTATAGCAATAAACGTGTGTTAGTACCTTTATGATTCCATAAGGTTGTAAACGCGAATGTGCATATGTTATCTAAACCTCACATTACACGCACTACATACATTCAACCGATCTTTATTCTTTATCTTTGTTCCTACATTAACAATGCTTCGTAATTGCGAAATTTCTTAAGAGGCAGAAATATCACTACATAGTATAAAAGAAAGTCGTTTCCTCTGTCCCTATGTATGCTTAAATCCTAAAAATTACGAAACAGATTTTGATGCGGTTTTTTTAATAGATAAAATGATTGAAGAGGAAGGTTTCTATGTATATTTCATAACCGTGCGAAGCCGAAGCAGGCCGCTAGTATATAATCTATTATTCTTATCTTAGTTATCGAAGCTCAGTGAAGTTGTAAAAACCGCGAGGTTAGCAACAAGTCAGTCAACAGCAATAAAAAAAAAACTTATCTTAGTTCATACATACATATCCTCACGCCAAGTCCCCCATGTGATAGTCAGAGAACATCGAGTGCCAAACCTCACGATCCCGGCAGACCTGCCATTCTTCCTCCACATTCATTACCCTTCTCATACACACACCCGGTTTCGGCGACTCTAATTAACACCACCTTCACCACTAACACTCGAGCGATTTTATTGTGGAATGTCAACCTAGGTCTCCACGGAAATTTACATCCGTCCACATTAGCATCGTATATCTGCTGGTCATTCTTTCATCTGTCATTATTTCAACATGTCCGAACCATCGAAGCGTGCCCTTTCTTACTTTAACACCAACACTTTCTTAGAATCCCACTCTTCCTCGGATCTTACTGCTAGGAATGCGGTCGGCGAGTGTAAAACCAAAGATTTTTCGTAGCGCTTCCATTTCGATTCAATCCATATAAACTGCTAGCAGCCATTAATATCAAGCGCTACGAAATTCTCCGCGTTGGCAAGTTTTTTATATAAAAATCAAATAAATCGGTGTCACAAAGCACCAACTAACTTCGGAGAAATAACTATAAACGTATTGAATTTTGTTTTAAATTATTGTTTAATATACTTATCTATACTCATAGTAGGGGCAAGTAGCGTCTTTGGATATGGCTATTTAGCTTCTCCCTATCTTGACTTTTTTAATGATATATGAAGGAAAACAAGCAGCTGATGGATTTCCTGATGGTAAGAAATTCACGCCGCCTAGAGACACCAAAGGTGATGATGGTGCGTTGCCAACCTGAGATCGGGATGTTAGACTTCAAACAAAAAGTAAATAGCCGGCTACCTAACCCTCCTAACCGGAATACGTCAATGGCAAGTACTGACGTTCTGGCGGCAGGAATAGGTAAGGCGGTGGTACCAATCCGGGTAAGTCGCTGCGAAACTCTACCACTTAGTCAGATGTCACGATATTAGTGACGGTAAATATGGTCACATTTACGAGCTGCCTGGTAGGAAGGCAGAAGGTCTATTCTGCAAAGGAGCCCGGACCAACACAGGGAATTTAATATAGTCAGACCTATGTATAAAGCAATGTTGAAGTAATGCTGCTAGATAAGTGTTAATCTTTTTATGTCCAGTTATTCTGCAAGGTGGATATCGTTTATCACGCACTGATAAAGTACTTAGGATATCACGATTGTGTCATTTTTGACACTCATACATAATATGATAGGTGTTACCCACTGAGGTAGGCGACGTTTCAAGCAGGTTCATCCATTTTAACTCAACACGTCAAGGTCATCACTACATAGTATTAAACAAAGTCACTTCTTCTGTCCCATTGTATGCTTAAATCTTTAAAACTACGCAACGGATTTTGATGGGGTTTTTTATTAGATAAAGTTATTGAAGAGGAAGGTTTATATGCATCTTTCATAACCGTGCGAAGCCGGGGCGGGCCGCTTGTATGTTATATATCTTTATTCCTGCCGCCATAATGTCAGCGCTCCACCATAGTCAAGCTTTACGATGGAGGATTATTATTAAATTCGGATTAAATCTACGGTGTACAAGGATGCAAAACTAATGTTTAGTCATAAAATTTTACATTTACCTTACTTATATATTTTGGCTGTACCTGTATTCGTAGAAAACATTATTTGTTTAAAATCAACGAAAAACGAAATTTTATGTGCCTAGTAAAAAACTCAATATTTATTATAAAAAATAATGATTATTATGTGTCAATTCATATACCCATATGTGTACCGAAATTCCATAAAGCCTTAAATCACTGCCTCTAAAAGGCTCTCCAAAGAAGCTGTTTGGATTGTTGTTAGATTGAAGTTTATTATATTATAAACGATTAATTACAGAAAAGTTTAGTTGACAATTTTTTTTCTCAATGTAAATGTCATAGCAAATAATATTTTTTTGGTTGCCGAGAAATTGGTTTCGCCGTATCTCCTCCTGACTGGCTAGGTTTGGAAACCCTGATTGTTAGGTTAAACCTAATCACATTTTAAAATTACTTCAAATATTAAAACATAATACGTTATAAATCTAAATAATACAGTTGTATAAATTAAAAAAAAATTGCACGCCAAAAAGTGGTAGAATATGTTGTTATAAATAAATGTTTATGTAACAATCGCTAACATTCTTTGCTGAGTATGTGATTCAGCAACTAAATAAATTTCATTTCATTTCATTTACTATTCAATGAACTAATACAAATATTTCAGACAATTTAAAAACAGCAAAGAACACGGGCGAAGTCAAGAGAGACTGCTGTATAGTTATCATGTCATGGACAACATTAATTATAGGTATCTATTATTACCAACTGTTATGCACCATAGCACAATAAATATGTTACCTAATCTGACGATGACGATAATTGCTGACGATGTTCTTTGAAACCTCAACCCCTTTTTCAAAAGGCGCATATCGTTTGCTGTTCAGGGGGCTGATTGTGTATCTCAGTAGCCCAATCAAAATGGAAAAGTGTACATCAAATAGCTGTCAAATAACGTGTTTTATATTTACTATCTCCATTGACCAACAGAAATACAGTAGAGATAGCAAACACAAATGACGTCATTAATTGATATACACTTTCGCAGTTTGAGTTGGCAAATGAGATACATAATCACCCCCCAGGTGACTTCCAAGATGTCATTAGGCCATCTGCATGTTCCTGACGCTCGGTTACGACCTGACATGCTGATGCACCACACCAGTACCAAAACACAATGGATTTAAAATCTGGTACTGGTACTGCACGTGCCGTCCTCGCCGCATTGTAGGCGGCCCACTACATACATTCGAAATAATTCCTTACGGGAAAAGCAAAAAAGAATTCCGTAAACACATCACACACATAAGATCCGCCAGATACATTCGGAATTCCTTTACGGGATCCGCAATTCCGGAACAAAATTTTCACACTAAAGTTTTTTTCAATTCGGAATCCGAAGTTCAATTGAACGGTTCCAGTCATTAAGTTCACATTTTTAAAAAAAATCGCCATTACTGGGTCACCCAGAAATGGTTAATAATAATAATAAGCTTTTCAATAATTATTTATATTTTTAAATAGGTTTAAATAACATATGTATTTTGTTAAAATGGCGTCTAAATTTTAAATTCCTACCTATTTATAATATTAACAATTTTTTAATATGTATAAATGATGCCAGATATGTCCAAAACATGGCTAATTGGGCGCCCCTGTTGCCATTCCGTACGGAATTTTCGAACGTGTGGCGCGACTCAAACAAAATCTATGGAAGAGTTGCGTTCGGAATGTTCTTTTATCGTTACGTTATTCTCGAAACGGAGAAATTCCGTACGGAAACTTTCCAATCGTGTGTGGCAGGTCCATTGATTTGTATATGTTGGTTGTGTTCGAAATTTCGAAACGGGAATGCGTAAAGGAATTCCGCATGTATGTGGCGAACCTGACACACGCCACTCACGCATACAATTAATATGTTGATACAAACCACTACCACATTGTGATCTGATTACATACAAAGTTTAAAATAAAAATGTCAGAGCGCAACAAACCTTTGACCCTCATTTCCACGCACTATTTTTTCTATTAACACTATTAACGATCCTTACAAATAACAAGTACACTTCGCCAGTAACTGGGCCACGAATCACAAGCAACGACACTTTTAGCCGGCTTAGGTTATACGATCAGTGTAAGTCTGCTCCACTGGAGGTGAAAAAATCCGCATAGGTTTAATAGGTTTCACGCCGACAGGCTCTCCGTACTTACTTATTATCACGCCAAACGCCTAACGACGTAGGCAGATGATATAGAGTGCCAAATGTCACGGTACTTGCAAACTCGAGCGTTCTTCACATTCAATACAAACTGCCTGGTTTCGGAGACTCTTGACACCACCATCGGATAAAACCTGATTAATTTTATCGTGAAATGTCAACGTAGGTCACCTCGGGTATCTACATGCATCCAAATTAGCCCACATTTGTAAATTTCTCATTCTTTCCACGTGACCATATTTATATTTATTTTTATATTAGCATAATGTTTCGTAGGGCTGTAGAATGTTAAGGCTCTAGGAAGTTAGAGTATCATTTACGCTATACGTCTACCACACTATCCTCATATATGCAGACTGCAAATCTCTGCATATTTACAAACTACTGCGACAATTGTCAATGGTGCAAGTGCATCATACAGACGGGAATGCATATTAAAATACCTTGACAATGATAAGAGCTTATAAACATATAACAATTACAAATATTCATCTTCAAACTGCCTTATTTAATTAAAAACCTTATCATATGTTTGAACAGATAGTTTATATTATTTCAAAGATTTGAGTGTAATATTCGTATCATTCTTAAGGTTTCATGTCACTCGTATAAAAAAACTTGTCACTGCCCGAGTTCGTCAGAATTGATTACTAAAAAAATAAAAACAAAAAGTATGGCGGACAACACCGCCATCAATAACAAACGTTGAACGCTCATCCGGCGACCGTCGCTAACCTAAGGAGAGGTAGAAAATTACCCTATGACTAAAGGACATGCAGCGACTGCATGAAGCCAGCTGCAGCGACGCTACTGATTTGTAGGCACTTATATGCTTTTGCGGCAGCAGCACTTACAGCTTCATGCAGTCGCTGCACGTGCTCTGCAGCAACGCGCAGCTCGATTCGGAATAATAACTTATTTGTGACATCGGCTGGTATGCACACACTTGCCAGACCTCGTTTGTACAATGTGAATGTCCTCAAATGCATTTCGTGCTAAAAATATTTTGGCTCGCAGTCTGTTGAACAATCGTTTCTGTATAGTATACATCTCTGTATTTGTGCAAGATATAAAAAGTGCAGTTTTCTTTGCCCTTGTTCATGATACTATTTACCATACTATGACAACTTTCACATGATCTCGTTTGCGTCATTTATGGTCTATTGGACAATATCGTCTGATAAATATATCCCTAGTCCCTACTAATATTATAAATGCGAAAGTTTAGGAGCTGATTATGTATCTCAGTAGTCAACTCAAAATGGAAAAGTAATGAGTAAAGTGTACATTAAATAGCTTTCAAATGACGTGTTTTATATTTGCTAACTATAGTGATCAATAGAAATACAACAGAGATAGCAAACATAAATGACGTCATATGACAGCTATTTGATGTACACTTTACTATTTTGAGTTGGCCACTGGGATACATAATCAGCCCCCAGCTTGTCTATCTGTTGATATTTCATGTTTGATATTCGTATAGTTCAGTTCCTTTAGTTAAGATTCTAGTTCAAACATATGTTTTTTTTTTCAAAATTAAACCTCCAAAGGACTATGATAGGGTATGAAAGTTTGTATGAAAATCGCACCTATTCTACGCTGACGAAGTCGCATACTGCTAGTTAATATATAATCCAGGTGTTCCCAAAGTGAGCGCCGCGGCGCGGGCGCCCTGGTGCGCCGTGTAAAGTAAAGAGGGGCGCCGTGAGTCGATGCATATATTCGCGAGTATCTTTTGAGCGCTCACATCGGTATAGAAAATAGCCTCTTAAAACCAAAATGACACATACGAGGTTTTAAATTTTTAACGACTCAAGCAGTCGTCATCGTTGCTACGATAGGTCTGCTTGAGACTTGTGCGTCGTCGTCGCTCTCTTGTCGAACAGTACCTACGTACGCGCTTGAAAACCGTTGGTACTTTGCATATTTTGACACGCTCGTGCTTACTTGCTTGCAATCGCATTGCCCGTTTATTTATAAGCAAGCGACGCAAGGGCTCAGCGACAAGCAAAACGCATGTCAATGTGTTTTGTTTCGCTTTGTTTTTCGACAATATCGCAAGCAAAATGGACAGATTTTAATGAAATAAACAAGTTGGTAGTTCAAACTGCATTAATAAGGCATCAACTAGTGGAGGCGGGGAAGATCCTTTCCGTGCACAAACCCCACCAGGATTCACATGCAAGATGAAGAGAGGGGTTTTGGCACCATCGAGAGAAAAGATGCTAATGGAGTTTTCATAATTATTGAATTTCGTGTTTATATTCAGTGAAATTAGTCAATTTTGGTTCCCTGGAAGTGCAGAAATGAAATAATAATAAAGAAATTAGTGTATCGTGTACTTCCCCGTTGCCACCAAATCTTACTATATGAGCTTGAGTAATGAGGCCAACGCTTTACTCAAGACCCGATATGACTTTTATTGACGACTCGTGACTAATCTTTATATATAAAAGAAAGTCGGGTTTGTTACAACACTTATAACTAGAGATCTGCTGGACCAATTTTCATGGTTTTTGATTCGTTGGATTTGTCTTCGCCAAGAATAGCAGAATATACCTTACAAAACTATTATAACAAAAATAATAATAATGAAAGATGAAAAGCTTAGAACCGGGAGAAGGACATGGGGTAAATTTAAACCTTTTACAGCAGCGAGGAAACTAGGAAAAACATTTTATTTTTTCCCATTCAAACTCAACGGGCGGAACGAAGTTCGCCGAAACAGCTAGTTTTGAATAATTGAAACCAGACTTTGGTAAATTGGTTGACTTGATGCAAATTTCTAGTTAACTAATGGCAAAATGCTAACGCAAGTGGCAAAAACTAAAGAAAGAAGAAGAAGATGGAAAGAGTCTCATTGGGATAGAAGCCTTAAAACTAAATTCAACAATTCAATTTTGGTAGACTTTTGGTTGTCGGTTCAAAATGAATATCCAAATTTAATTTCAAAAGCTTTAAGAATTTTTATTCCGTTTGCAACATCATATTTATGTGAAGCTGGGTTTTCAGCTGTAATAAAGACCAAATATTGTTCACGTATCAGTGTGGAGCAAGAAATAATAGTAGCAGTATCGAGTCTTATTTCGAGCTTTGAAAAACTGTGCGGAGATCATCAAGCTCACCCGTCACATTGATTCGACTAATAGTCGTATTTTTTTCTTAAGTTCCACTTTTTGATTTCTGTTCTAATGCTTTTATAATAACAAAACTTAATTTCATTATGTAAATTTTTAGTTTTATCCCTCTCTGCCTACTCTAATTGCTATTATTGTATGTACCTATATCTTGCGACTACTTCTTTTGCAAATAGCAATCTTGGATAGGGCGCCGTGACAAAATACTGAACTTGAAACTGCGCCGCGAGCTTAAAAAAAAAATGGGAACCCCTGATATAATCACTAGTTATCTATACGAAGTTACTCGGTCGCAGTACATATTTTTATTAAGTATTATATAACTGTACTTTTGTACTGCAAGAATCATCTAACGTATTTGTTACTAGAAGCTTTACGCAGCTTCGCCTGCGTAACTTGGCTTCTACTGCACCGATTTTGATAAAACAAAGCCTATGTCACTCACGGATAATGTAGCATTCTAAAGGTGAAATCGGTTCAGTAGTTTCGGAGCCTATTCATTTCAAACTAACAAACAAACGAAAAATCAAACCTTTCCTCTTTATAATATTAGCATGGAAGTATATTCTAACGAGTAATGGTCCATGATTGTTAAATGTGTCTGTGTTGGTGAGGCCAATAACCATCATATTGCTTATAATATTTTCGACTTAATTGTTGCCTTATTAAACAATTTTTCTTTAAGGACCTTCGCCTGCTCTGCGAGAACGTCTGTTTTATGCCGAGAAAAAACATGTTATCTAATCGACAGTACAATGTACTTTGCCCCTTGGTCTTGTTATTATGTATAAGGCTCGTTTCACACGTACCACAGATACATCAAAGTTGGCGCAATTTTGTATTTAACATTTTTCCGCAGTTATCATGAAGACGAAATACTTTTCCCCATAATAATTAAAACCATTACGGACTTGTAACTCTATAAAAATGTATGCAGAACATTGCTGTTATAATTAAAGGTGTTGTTTTAATTAATAACCTAAGTTTCTCGGGAATCAATCTGTTAGTAAATACCATACGGAAATCGTCTTTATGTTACTATAATTTGATATATATCTATGTTTGCATAAGGTAAACGTCTTTACGGATTACGACCATCGGTCTATCATTTCTGCATTGATCTGGATCCAAATAAATAATTAGTTTGGTTGGTTATAAACAATACAAAACAAAACCTATAATTTTATTTTTTTGTCTTTGATAGTGATAGTGAATTACTACGTCTTTATTGTCTATGGTCTATTGGTCACCGTGTATCTCTGGGTTGGTCCGGACCGCAACTGAGTAATTTAATCGGAACCACACAATAATGTTCTTTGCCCTCCGGTAGCTGTATCATTTATCAATTACTGCTTATTGCTAACTGACCTCGTTTGCATTACGTGAATTATTATATGTATTTGTTGATCACCACTTTACCACAAACCCCGGCATGACTTTCGATGACAGTTTATGACTATATTTTAAGAAATGACAAAGAGCAACAAAAAAAAATATCTAATACGAAAGAAGTGGCAGCATGACCCATAGGTCTTAGCCTGTCCCAGA
>NJDC01002862.1:172225-192875 GCA_002245475.1 Calephelis virginiensis | reverse complement strand
CCTCAGTAGCTCAATTGGTTAGAGCATTCGTCGGCTTTAGACGAAAGGTTACAGGTTCAAATCCTGTCTGGGGCGAAATTTTTTCTGTCTTTAAAATTTATAGAAATTTATCCCAAGCACAGGGCAAGTGCTAAAATAAAAATAAGTTTTCTTTCATTGAGCTTATATTTATAAAAATGTTGAATTTTTTTTTAGTTTACTGCTTGAAGTCGGTTTTTTTTTGTTAAAAATTATTTTATTTTACGATTTTAAGTGATGAGTAGCAAGAATATCGTGAACATATTTTGTCTTTGATACGCGATAACTAAACAAATGATTCCGACGAACGCCGTGTTCATTGGCTTTGTTCGATTCGTGACCGACTATCAAAGATGTTGCCTTTGATTTTAAGTTGTGCAGTTACAGTTCACATCTTACAGGAACTACACTAGAAAAAGCTGTTATTGATCTAGGCAAGAAATTTTGACAAAGTACTGGTGTATATTGCTGTGAGTCGTGTCAAAACTTTTGAAAAAATAACGTTGTCTTAGTTAAAAAAAACTATTGAGTAGGCCACACGACAAAAGAGCATTGCTAGAGATGACTCGATTACGCAATTCAAATTTGATTTCTAATTGACACATCAAAAATGATGTTAATGTGTAGTGGACTCATTACTACTCATCAACATCATTGTAGTTGTCCTACATAAAACTTTGATTTTTAAATTCCCTCGACTACCTATGGTCTCAATCATCAGAGTTCAGACATGTAATTTTTTTTATGATATTGAAAGGTAAACAAGTATTCGGATTTCCTGGTGGTAAGAATTTCACGCCGCCTAGAGACACACTCCAAAAGTAGTAATGGTGCGTTGCTATACTGAGGCCGCGATATTAGGCGTCGAGCAAAAGTAAGTTTACAGGCTACCTTATCCTCCAAACCGAAACACGTCAAGAAGTTATGGCGGCAGGAATAGTCTCTACCACCTAGTCAGATGTCATGGTGTTACTAACGGTAAGCCTATGCTCGCCTTTTACTAGCTACCTGGCAGGATGGCAGATGGTCTATTCTGCAAAGGAGCCCGGACTAACATGGAAACCAATTAGGAAATAAATAAATGGCACTTATAACCTATATGTGTATCACATTTTAATCAATATACATGAATTGCCTCCGTGGTCTAGTGGTTTAAGTGTTGGACTTGATTGCATGAGGTCCCGGGTTCGAATCCAGTGTGGGGCAACAAAAAGAAAATTTGGTTTTTCCAATTTTTTAATAAAATGGGACTTAGTACCTTCGGCTAGTCATGGGTGCCCTGGTTGTGATTCTGCCTAGTTCTTCGGGGATATGGGCGTGAAGATACTTACTTTTTACTTACTAATATACATGAATTAAGTCCAAACGCAAGGTAGCTACTGCAGACAGTTGAGGAGTTTCCTTAACTGTCCTTCATCTTCATCATCAGATCCCTAATGACAGTCACAACCCATCTAGAAGTAAATTTCTCATCAATACAAATTATTCAAACCCGAACACAAGGTAACTGCGATAAACCGTTGAGGAGTTCCTTTGACTTTCTTTTGGCACCATCATCAGATCGACTCCAAACCTTCTTAAAATTGTAGGGCTTTAAAATTCTTAATCAAAAATTAAACATAAATAAATAAACCTAGACAAGTCATTCAAATGGAATCTTACCCCAAAGTAAAAAAATTATATACTTGTGTTTATGGGTGTTAGTCAACGATAATAATACATAGAAATACTTAAATAGATAACAGAATAAATTTAATAAACACCCAGACCCACAAATGCAGGCATCTAAATGTTCATCACACAAATGCGGAATCGAACCTGAGCCTCGTGGTTGGTCGATGTAGTTAGTCGTGTACGCTAGCCACTCGACCACGGAGGCGAATCTTGCAAGTTGAACTTCATCTGCTTCCTGGATACCGACTGAGTTGCAATATTTTATGCACGAGTAAATCGGATAACAATGTAAAATTATTATGACACAGAGCTGGTCTGACGATGGCACAGAGTGGTGGAAGCGTTTTTATGCATTATCGAAACCGGAACATGATATTAGCGACCTCTTAAATTACAGTTGCATGAAGAGACAGTGTTAACTATGCTAGGCCTCGAGCAAAAGTAAATGTACCAGCTACCATATCCTCCGAACCAGAACACGTCAAAGGCAAGTGCAGACGTTATGGTGGCAGTAATAGATAAGGCAGTGGTACCAATCCAGGAGTTTCACGCCCACGGTGTTAGTGACGGTAAGCCTATACTTGCCTTTTGTTGCAGAATTTTCAAATCTGATTAACTATACTAGTTTAATATCTACTTCCAATTATGTACCTACCTAAATTATTATATTGTTTCCTTCGGGATCATCACATCCCTGTAGAGTTCACATCAGATTTAATATTAGATAATATAAACCATCATTTCTCAAACAAATACAATAGACAATAAATAGGTACGTACGTGGTAACTGAATTTAAAATTATTTGTACCATAAAACGAAGAAATCGTTTGTGTCCCTTGGCACTACTACGCTACTGGTAGTGCCATGCAGTAGGCATTGGGTATTTTTCTTCCCCGTGACACTACTTAACGTGACACTATCGACTTTTCTAATCTGTTACTTTTTCCTTAACAGGCACCCCCGTACCTGCTGCAACCCATCTCGACCGGGCGGGCTAGAGGCAAAGCCTGCCTCCTTCTCTGCGGGCTGTACTGCCGTCACCCCACGCGGACCAAGTGGCCCACCACCCTATGTGCGCTCTTCGTGTCCCCTCTTGGACAGAGAGGGGTACTGAGGATCGCCCTCCCTGGTCCGAATTGAATTCACCGGGGCCCCGGCTCGACCCCAGTACTCAGCCCCCAGCCACGCAAGGCTCGGATCGGATCGGATGGGGGGGTTTTCTGACATACCAACTCAACTCGCCTTAACCAGCTTAAAGTTGAGATAATCACAGAATTCCAAGGGAACACAAACAAACCATGAACATACGCACACTTACGTTTTAGTTATAAATATGTACTGTTTTAATTAAAGTAATGTTTTACAATCATACAACTTCGTTTTTTTATATTAAGAATACTTAGTTAATTGATTTTAGACATTCCTGACTACAAGACTGACTATGTGGCATGATAAGTTGTTATAATAGTCTATTCGACAAGTTGAAAATGGTACAAAATAGAGATACTACTCTTAAAATTATGTGAGGTAACTCATTGGATCCGGAATGACGTCTAGAAAATTGTGTCAAAAGCGTGTATTATCACATAAAAAATTGCAAAAGTTATAAACAATTAAAGATGAAAAAAATGGCAATTCGTTTATTGCCAATATTTAATAAAATATAAATATGTCCGATGGTGGAAATCAGCGGTTGGAATTAAACCAAACAACTCCTCAGAACATTCCTCATGAGCCATGATAGATGCGTTAGAAAACACAGGGACAAAACATTTCTACGCAGCGCCAAGGAATCAAGCCGATTGGTAGTTGGTTAAGTTTGGTAATTGATAATAATTAGTTGCTTACTATTAATTAATCTTAGGTTAAATTAATTAATCTTAGGTTTTTCTCATATACACCTATTAATACACCAAACAATAAATACTTATGTAATTTCATGAAGTAATATTAATGGCATTCTAAAAAGACGTTACTAGAACGGATGTTAGAGTTTTAGTAGATGAAGTGGTGCTGTAACAAATGAAGGTTGTGCTTTTCTGGGCTTTATTAGAACCACCACAAAAGTACGTAAGTATATAATGGAGTAGTATATTATTTATAGGTGACGCTGCTATTTATGTTTATCTATGAAAAAAATATTATCCTGCATATTTATGTTATGCATCTTACTACAGTACTAATATTTAAATTATGCGCTTCTTTACACTTTTTACTCTTTTTACACTTTATAGGAACAAAAAAGTTCAAAAATGATCTCACGTGCTGCAGCCGAAAGAAGGGAATAAATACTTAATAGTTTAAAAAATAACGAAGTCGCTTTTGTATCTAGCTGAACTAAAAATTAAAAAAAAAACAATATATTTAAATAAAAAAATTAATTTTTTTAGGATTACTTTTAATATCATGGTTTTGAAAACACCTTAGCAAATATTGAATTATTTTAAAGTGATATTAATAACCACGAACTTTTTATTTAGACCGCCCCGTTGGTCGAGTTGTTAGGTAACTGCGCCGACGAAACTTGAGGCTCTGGTTCGACTGCCTTTGGGGGCAAGCATTTCTCGACGGAACACGAAGGACTGCTGTTGTAGGTCTCAGCGGTTGGGGTAGTGGGACCCCTTAGCGCCTTCCCTCAGCAACCAGGAGCAGCAGCAGAAAGCGGACAAAGAAGTATACCAGCGGCACAGCCACCACCGGTCAAGGGTGGAACACTGAGCAGCGGGCACCAGACAGCAGGCCGCAGTTCTTCCTTAGCTTTTTGTATCTTGAGTTCCACCGACTATCAAGCCCGAATGAGAATCCAAAACAGACCGTCAGAAGAATGAATGTACATAAGTATTTATAATTTGTGGAATGAATTAAAGAATATATTTTTGTTTCTATATTCAAAAAGTTATAAAATGTAAAAGGAAATACATTTATTTTTAAAATAACAGCCAGTGTAGTAGCAACCTACAAAGGTCACCTTTTTTTTTAACGTGTGGAAAATCCCCCCGGATACCCACCGCTCTCCGAGGAGAGCAGCGGGTTATGTCGGACTCGAACCGACTAAAAACCACACGATGACCTTCCTGCCGCCCGGCAAGGAGCGAGATGGGGTCGCGTTGGCATTCACCATCTCGCCCCGTGGCTACGCCCTGGTCCTCACCGGGCCTCCTCCCACGCTGCAAGAGGAGCGACCCCGGCCATTGGAGTCGCCCCCCAGGCGTGCGAGGCCGTGCTGGCCAGAGGAAGACCCCCGACTCCCCCCGGCAGCCCCGCATCGGAAGCACTTTGAAGGCGGATGAACCGCCTTCTCGCGCCCCCGGTCCGCCTGCGCCGGAGCGGGCCTGAGTTGGGATCGTCCTCCCGGGTCCGCTCCGCGGTCTCCTTTTGCGTCATAACGTCTTCGCAAAAGGAAACCACCGCCTGCCAGGAACCTGTCACTACCGAGCGTGGCGTTATCGCTCGTTGTCTCCTACGATCGCTGAGAGAGTACGCCGCTGTTGCTCGAAGGCGACGCACTCTCTCAGCGTGTGGGACGCCGTATCTTCTGGCCTCCCGTCTCGCGATCTTGTACAGATACTTCCCGAAGCATCCGTGCCCAGAAAGCACCTGCACAAGTCGGAACGTCAGCGACCCGAACCGCCGCTGCAACCACCCTTGGAGGACCGGTCGGATAGCCTCTACCGTCGCCTGTCCAGGGACAGGTGGGGCTAGGTCCTCCTTCCACCGCTCTAACGTGGTCTCCCACGCCTGCCTCTGCATGCGCCTCACGTCCTCCCACGCCAGAGGCTCCTCGCGCGCCCTCGCCGACGTTACCGCGAGGTATGTGTCGGCAAGAGAACCTACAAAGGCCACCTAATGTAATAGTGTTTAAGGTGAAATAATATTACACTATTTAAGTATGTTCTTACATTTATATTGTTGTCTAACACCCTTATCAAACATATAATTTGCTTATTTTGAGGTTCGATTGATTTGTGTAATTTGTCCAGGGATATTTGTTTATATATTTTATTTGTTGTGCTAAAGTAAGTTAACCTTAAAAGATGGATATATGTTTTTCATATGAATTTTAAAAACAAACAAAAAAAAATTCCATGATTTTCGCATGGCTTTAGACATTTACACATAGTGCACTCCTCGGAAGCTATATAAAAGTAATATTTTGGGTTTAGGGGCCAGATCCTGTAGATATGTACCTATGTGAAGTTTTAATTTGGTGCGACCTTTTAAAGTTCGAGAAAAACATGTTCTAAGATTCCCTAACAATTTGTACCTATATAACGGGTTCCTTTGCAGAACAGACCATCTGCTTTATTCGCAAGCAGCTCGTAAATGGCGAGCATAGGCTAATCGTCACTAGCATCTGACATCTGACAAGGTGATAGAGTTTTGAAGTGACTCGAACAGATTGGTACCACTGCCTTACTTATTTCTGCCGCTTTAATGTCAGTGCTTGCCGTTGACGTGCTCCGGTTCGGACGATAAGGTAGTCGGTAAACTTACTTTTGCTCAAGGCCTAGCATCACGACCTCGGTTTGGCAACTCACCAATACTACCTTATGTGTCTCTAGGCGGCGTAAATTTCTTACTATCAGGAAATCAGTTTTCTTGTTTGCTTTCAAATATCATTACAAAAATATCAAACTCTACCTCATTACTGTAACTCATTCTAATCAATTACTTTTTAGTACCTATTAATATATAACTTACAATAGTTGCAAAAAAAACAACCATTTTTATTTGACACAAACATCAATCTTTCTCACTGGTGTAATCCATTATACTTCTTTTTAGTACCTATTAAATAAATCGCCTCTGTGGTCTAGCGGTTCAGTTGTTGGACTTGACTGCATGAGGTCCCGGGTTCGAATCCCGGGTCGGGCAACAAAAGAAAATTGGGTTTTTTCAATTTTCTAAAAAAAAATGTTGCTCGGGATAGGATATGTGCCCGGTCGGCGATAGGCTTGCCACCTATCACATTGTGGGACTTAGTATCTTCGGCTAGTCGTGGGTACCCTGGTTGTGCCTCTGCCTGCCTCTTCGGGGATAAGGGCGTGAAGATACTTTTTTAAATAAAATATCCTTAAAATTGTGACTTGACACCAATAAGTTGATAGCGGTGATGCTATGCGTTCCTTAAAGTACCTAGCTCGGTAGCTAATTTAGCTTTGCGTCGAATTTGACAAACGCATAGTGATTGAATTCACTCAAGTATTGTATATGAATAGGTTTAACTGTTCCTTATGCGTTCGTGGGCACTTTGAGACCTCATAGTGTTGTTTATGAATACGGGTTTAAGCCCCATAATATGTCCGTCGTCGGACCACTAACTAGACCACAGAGGCGATCCCGATAATTGTAGCCCATCATTCAGCAGAACACGAAAAACCACGAGCTAAAAACACGTCTTTTGCTTGCGGGAAAAAATCGGAATTCCTTGTATTGAGCTTAATTTATTGATATTATTCTTTCCATAGATTTAGTCTTGTCTTCGAAAATTAAAACTTTAAAACATTGTTCTATCACATTTCAAAGTAACTACCTAATGCATATAGACCGATTAATACAAACAGGCAAATTCGATAAAAAATAAAGTGCAATCCGTTCATTTCCTATCAAATCCTACTTAATTATTTAGACTAATATTACTCATCGTCCTTAAGGTTGAAAATGTGAGCTCGATGGACAGTGTAATGTACTCTGTGATCTATGTATGGCCAATACACTTAGGGCTTAGACTAAAGCGGCTTTCCATGCAATCCAATCCAGTGATGCTTTTAGTTTTTTTAACAAAGCTCCACAGATAATACGTTTAGCCACGCTCCGAACTCATTATTATAAAATATAGGGTCATTTTGCCAGTTCGCGTCCACTTAGTGGTATTTCCAGTTTGAAGGAAAGACATTAAAATGTTCTAGATCTAATTCTGAATTAAATAATATTGTTACCAGTCACTAGCGTATTCTAGTCAGAAAGTCAGTAGTAGTAGCAGTAATAGTACATTTTAGGATAAAGCTAAGTTTTAGCTAAAGTAAAATTTAAAGCTAACAAACTTCCGCAAACTTATAAAGGAAATCAGGAGAGATTTCTTCCTTTGTGGCTTAGTCAACCGGTGACGCGCGATAATTCTTACAAATTCTTATAGCGGAGACTTGTACAAACAAAAAAATATTGGATCAATATATCCGAAAGCGTCACGTTACAGAGGTATTTTTGTACAATAAAAGATCAAACAATAAAAAACTTTATTCACGTGAACCACAGTACCACTTGTACTTGTGCGCGTCGACATATTTATATAATACCACCGGTCCGGTAAATAAAGTCCGCGAAAGAAAATCAACGGGCTTGTCTTTTTTCAATATTAATAATTACATTATAAACTAGATAAAAAATACACAATTACAATTTTATTTTAACTTGCATATAAGGTAACAAAGTACAACAAATCACATTACAAATTGCAGTGGGAGATTGAAACTTCTATCTCCATGCATGTTCGTCTTCCAAATACTCAGACATACATAACTTTGCTATAACATATTTTTTAAACTCATTTAAAGGTAGATCTCTAATATCAATGGGAAGCTTATTTTAGAAACGTATACATTGACCCAAAAAGGATTTACTAATTTTATGGAGACGAGTTTTGTGTGTTATCGTGAACGTCACATTTTTTTTTGTAAACATACATAGATTTTTTTACATACATTAAGTTCTCATAAATGTATTGAAAAGTGAAGTGAAGAATTTTTCTCGGATGGAATCCCTTACATTAAAATTATAAATAGCTCTAATAGCTGTTTTTTGTAATGTAATGAGTCTGTATTGCCAATCTTTGATCTGCTTTTCTTACACACCCTTACTCATTTTTGTAAGAGTAATTCCTTTTAATTCTTTATCTGTTATCACTCTTTCGGATGCAAACGGTGAGCGTAACAAATTTCATCATATATTTTCCGAAGCACTATTATTTTTCTCATTTTCATATTTTACATAACTAACATAACAATACTTACATAACTAACTCTCTTTCCCAATAATGGTGGGATAAGTACAGAGTATAAAATATATGTATAAATTCAAGTGTATATATAATGATTAAAGTATTCTGATTCACGTTGATGTATTTTATCCAACGCTCCGTTTAAGTTATTTTCAACACACACATTCCTTTCTACTTACCTTTACTTACCTTCCTCCTTTACCAAACTATTGTATGTATGGAATATTGTAAGGATGGAATCCCTGCTTTTAACACTACCGGGATAAACGAACTCATTCAATTGTTCCAGCACTACAACGTCTCCTAATACTCTTTTATCTGTTCTGGCTACGTTTTTTTCATATATTATTTTGGTTTTATTCTCATTTAAATGTAAGCCTTTGTCTTTTCAATCATTCTTCATAACCGAAATTAGTGTTTGCAGTTCAAATGATATGAAGCTCAAAAGTGCTGTGTCGTTTGTATATCGCAGGCAGGTCATTGTTTGATCACACAATATTTTTTTATTTGATACCTTAATTTTAGAATTAAGATATTTTAAAATCTTTGAATGGTTTTGTAATATTATCTGCAGTTAGTGAATTTTCTTTCAGAGATTTCACATCGAGCTCGTCCTGTGTGACTTGAGCATGATGTATCCTTTTGTCGTTTTCAAAGCAGTTCTACGAAAATTGTTGGTTTACTTAATTTTTTTCTAACTGTTTAACCTATCGTATTCTGTATTTTCGTTCTTTATCTGCTCTTTGTCGTTGCAATACTTTTTCCATAAGCAAAATAACTTACTGCTGAAGTGCATTGATTGGTATTTCTTGCTTTATTGGAATTTTCAAGCAGTCTTAAGTGTTTATCTTACACGGATTGGAAGTTTCTTGTGACAAACCTCCAAACACTGGCCGAGCTGATTATAATCACGATGACTTTTTTGTAGAGCTTATTTATGAGGCCCCGATTCCACTGCGGACAAATTAAATGTGTTTTTTTTTAATTTTCTAATAAAAGCATCGTCACCCGGGATAAAACACGTGCCCCGTTGGCAAAAGGTTTACCACCAATCACATTGTAGGACAAAGTATCTTAGGCTAATCATTGGTGTCTTAGTTGTATCTCTGTCAACTTAGGGCATAGGGGCGTGAAGATGCCTTCTTACTTTATTTAGTTAAAATTGATGATACAGTCGCTTCTGAGAAGAAGAAGATAGAAAAAACTTAGTTTTTACCAGAGTGGTGGTAGGTCTACCACCAATCCCAAAGAGATGATGCAAAGCAGTCTACCGACTACAACCTACTTATGACTGTCTGATTTAATTTAGCAAAAGAGGTAATTAAGAATGTGTATTTAAATAAAAAGGTAGACGCAATCTGGTGTATCCTACTAATATTATAAATGCGAAAGTTTGTATGTTTTTTTGTTTGTTACTCCTTCACACAAAAACTGTAGAATCGATTTTCATGAAATTTGGCACACATATAGAGGGTAACTTGGATTAACACATAGGATAATTTTTATTTTAAAAAAAGTTCCTGTGGGACCATTAACTACGAGGTTACGCCACGGGCATAAGCTAGTATAGTATAATCCATCCATCCGGTTTGCATCCAGATGAATTTCGACATCTGTATCTTTTTAAATATCAACTATGTGAACGCAAACTAGCAATTTTAATAAGCTTTTAATAATAAATAAAAAATTTAAATCCTATGTGTCTAATATATTTCCTTATATTTAAATGGTTTATATATGGGTCCTCCGGCGTGTACGCGAATACGCGCTGCGAACGGCCGCTAGGGCGCGTTTGTATAAATATTGTCAGCTTAGGTAGCCCGAACACAGTTCAGTGGTAGTCGTGACAGAGAGCGTACGTACGTACAGTACTTATAGTTTTATCTACGTAAATAATCTACTATTCTTTCTCAATTTAAATAAGCTGCAATGGCTCGCACTAAGCAAACCGCCCGCAAGTCCACCGGTGGAAAGGCGCCACGCAAACAGCTCGCCACCAAGGCGGCGCGTAAGAGTGCGCCGGCGACAGGAGGCGTTAAGAAACCCCACCGTTACAGGCCTGGCACCGTAGCCCTGCGTGAAATCCGTCGCTACCAGAAGAGCACAGAGCTTCTCATCCGCAAGTTGCCCTTTCAACGTCTGGTGCGTGAGATAGCTCAAGCTATCTAACGCAGATAGCTCAGAATTAGTAAGATGAATTCGTGTCCACCTTCATGAAATTTGTATACTAGTTAGTCCACCTCCTTTTAACTTTTGCAATAACCAATCAAAAATATAACTATTTTGATCCTTTTAATAATTATTATTATCATTATTGTTTTTAAAGTCTATATCAGATAAAATTATTTAATTATACTTAAGACATTGAAAAGTTTACCGTGAAACGTGCACTGGTTTACTATTTTTTAACAGACTCCAAAAAAGGAGGTTCAATTCGACTATATGTTTGTTACGCGATTACTTGGCCGATAGCTATCCGATTTTGATGGTTGTTCTTTAGGAAGATTGGTCATAATTCCAAGGTGGTCCCATATTTAATTAATAAATTAGTTTTGTAACGATTCAACTAGTAACTTTTGAATTATACCCACCTAATATTGCCTACATTTTTCACGACAACTTAATCGAACGACTAGTAGGATGTTGAAAAATATGAGGGACCAGTTCGGAATCATTTGTTACATTTTGACATGTAGCGACATTGTACCCAATTAAATAGTTGGAGTCGTTTTTTGCAATTCTACTTTGCTCTTAATTATTTTACTAAAATTGTAGATATTTACACACTTTACTTTGCATAGCTGGGATTGATTATTTTTTTAACAGTAAAAGTTATGTGAACAGTTCTTTTGTGTGTGTATGTGCGTTTCTAATATATTGTATAATAATATTAATAATATCTTTATTGTACACAAAACGTTATAACAAACATGAACATAAAAATAATTCAGTACAATGGGTCAGCTTATCTCCAGCAACAGAGATTTCTACCAGCTGACTCGTGAAAAGGAAAAACAGAAACTAACATAAACGTAGACAAGTAGATACACGATTTGTTGACTATGAAGCACTTAAAAATAATAATAAATATATATGACATGTAAACAAATATATACATATAAATAAACATATAAAAGAACATATACATACGTAGATAATGTAAACCTGTATAAGTATACATAATTATATACATAACTGAAATTCAAATAAAAAAAAACACAGACGACGATTAAAAAAATCATGTTTGTGAGAGATAGTGCTCTTTTAGTAGTTTCTTAAGGACATACAAAATTTCACTGGCATGAATTTTATCAGGTAAATCATTCCACAGCTTAACAGCACGAGCAGTGAATGACTGAGAACAGAATTACTAACAGGGAAACGTAACAAGGTTTTAACATGAGAACAAGGGGATTCATTAGAATGTAGGAACTGAAAGGAATCACGGAGATAACTCGGGAAATTTGGATTAAAAAGGATCTTATATAAAAGACAGAGTAAATGAAAATAACGACGTAAGCGTATAGGTAGCCATCCTAACTTCCTAACTCGAGACATCCTAACTCGAGACATGATCAAATTGTTTGAGACCATAGATAAATCTAATGCAAAGATTTTGAAGTCTTTCTAATTTGTTAAGTAGTTCTTCAGTAGCTTCAAGAAAACATGTGTCGGCATAATCTATTATAGAAAAAATAAGGGCGTGTATAAGTGAAATTTTCGTTGTAAAGGAAAGGAAATTTTGGAGGATCTTAAGAAAATGAAAAGCATGATGATTCTTTTACTTATGTTGTCGACATGGAGATTCCAAGAGAAATCGGAGATAAAATTTACACCCAAGTAGTAGCAGAATAATTTATTAACAGAATTATTGTACAGAAAGGCGGGGATATGTGAATTGGCAATTATGCCAGGCATGTAACGACTACCAATAATTAAGGCCTGAGACTTAATTGGATTCACGAGTAATCCAAAGGAACTAGCCCAATCATAAATACGTTCCAGATCCTCGTTCATACTCTGAAGTGCCTGAATAACACTTTCAACCGGAAAATGTCTGTAAAGTTGTAAATCATCTGCATATAAGTGAAAGTGAGAGGAAATAAGTGAAATAACCGCATTGATGAAAGTAGAAAATAGGAGTGGAGAAAGAACACCACCCTGAGGTACACCTGCGCTTAATTTAATCCAATCTGAAAATGATTCGCCCGAAAGAACACACTGTGATCTGCCACGTAAATAAGAATCAAACCAATCTAAAACAGAAGAGGAAATATTTAAAGATCTTAGAACTCCCAACAAAACGTCTAAATCCACAGAATTGAAGACACTGCTAAAATCCAAAAGACAATAACAGTGAGAAGTTTTTTATCCATAGCTTGACGTATATCATCGGAAACACGAATTAGAGCTGTAACAGTGCTGTGCCCCGGACGAAACCCAGATTGGTTCGCATGTAGTTTGTTATATCTGAGAAATTTTGCAAACTGGGAGTGAACAATGTGCTCGAGTACTTTTGAAAGAAAAGGTAATATGGCGATAGGACGAAAATGAGAAACTGAAGAAGGACTTGCAGTTTTGGGAAGAGGTATAATATAAGCCTTTTTTCAAACCGAAGGGAAAGTATTTGTTGATAAAGAGTGATAGAAAATATCAGTTAGGACAAGGAAAAGTTCAACTAGAATGGGTGTATACATACGAGAGCATAATCCGTCATTTCCAATAGCTGGGGAACTAATTGCGAGGACATGTTTCTTGACTTCTTCTTCAATGACGTGTTCAAAAGAGAAAGAAGAGCATGAGGGGAATGGAACAGAGGATAAGTTTGACAAAGTGAACGATTTTCGGATGTCATCTAAAACAACAGGTGGTTTGGAAAAGTGTGCATTAAGGTCATTGAGATTTAAACAGTTCACACCAGTTGCTTTAGATTTACCAATACCTAGAGATCTTAATAAATACCAGACTTTACCAGACTCGGAAGTGGAAACGATGTTAAAGATATAACGACGCTTAGCAGATCGGCAAAGCTTGTTACATTGATTCCGCAACGATTTATAAAGAGATAAATTACAATCAGTAGGGAATTTCCTGTAATGACGATTAGGCTTATCTCTCCACCTCATTATATCCTTCAGCTCTTCGGTGATCCAGATAGCAGGATTATGTTTTACTTTAATCCTCTTTATTGGTGTATGTTTGTCATAAAGGCCTAAGAGTGCAGAATTAAATTTATCAACTTTGAAGTATGTATTGTCCTATTCAAAAACAGGTGACCAATCCACTGATAGAGCGTCATTCTTTAAAGCTTCTAAATCAATATTCTTATATGAACGACGAAACGTGTACAAGCTCCGTCTCTTAGCTGATCGTACTTTGTAAGAAAGAAAGATGAGGTCGTGATATGAGAAACAAGATGGTAGCTGACCGTGACAGCGAACACTCTCAGGTTTGGAAACTGTTATCAGATCAAGGAGAGACGGAGTACAGTTTGGAGAACGATGTGTGAGGGAAAGAGGTAACGAATGAAGATTTACAGAGGAAAGAATATCTAATAATTTAATAGAACGGGAGTCGTTTCTTATTAAACAAGTATTAAAATCACAATGTAAAACAAGTATTAATCAAAATAATCAATAAACATGGAAGGGCGGTAAAACACATCCACTAACACCTTAATATGGGATCGCAAAAAAAATTCTAAAAACATATATTCAGCAGAAGCACTATAAAGACTTGGAGAAAGAGAGATAATTTTATAGGAATAATCTGCTCGAATATACATTGCTACACCTCCGCCACCCTTACCTGTCCTATCATTTCGTACCAATTGATAACCAGGCAAAGAAAACTGGTAAGAGGATAAAGTCGGTTTTAGAAATTATTCTGATACAAGAATAGCATCAACAGGTCAATCACCGAAAGTAGTAAGTAAAATCTTTAGAAAAAGGTGTTAGGATAGAACAAATTCGATCATGTAACGAAAGACCACCAGAGTCATTACTAATAATACTTCTAAAATCGTCATCTGAAGAACAAGAGAAAAAATCGTCATCAATTATATTAATATTCATAAATATCGAATTTTCAAATATACTATAAATATACTACAAATATTTGCTAAGAATATATTTAAATTTCAAAAATATATAAAAATTACTGGCACACATTTTCACTATGACTATTTGAAATAAAAAATACCATGATATGTTACTTTAGAATCAATATGCATCAACACAAAAACAAAATATTATGCTAAAGATAGCTAAGACACTAATTGATATAAGTTTATATAACATAAGAACACATAACACGAAAATTATATTTATAACAAAAAAAAACACTCAAATACCTTAAATTATAGTAATAACAAGCATCTAACACAAACATTATCTTAACTTCCAAGACTGTGAAACTACATTTCATATACCAAAAGTCGATCACAACAAATTAAAATTAGTCTTAGACTAATAAATGGCAGATGGCCACCGCTTTTATCCAAAACCCTAACATGACTAATTAATGTCTTATTAATTATGATTGAATCCCGATTTAGGTAAATTTGATGCAAATTTCTGCTTGATAAATTGCAATATGGTAACACAAATTTCAAAACCCATAGAAAGAAGAACAACAGATGTCACATAGGGCGGGGGCCCGCCCGCAATGCTAAACGTGTAGTAACTCCAGCGTCATTGGGACCCATTGCACTTTGTCGATTAAATAGTGGAGAGTAAAAAAGGTCATGTAAGATTTTTATTTTTTGCGGTGCATTAAGTGTCTAGAACCTAAAATAGCAATTCCAGTCACTTGATAATAGTCGAGCTCATCAGATATTAATAATATATATGCCTAATGTGTCTCCGATCACAGAAATATGTTAATCAGACAGATTGATGTAATCGACAATTAACACATATGACTTGGTTTTTGAAAGTTTCTGAACCTCCTACTCCCGTACGACTTGTTCAAATCATCAGAAAATTCAAACATGGACTTATTATTGGAATGCAATAAGCCCGTCGTACTTTAATCTGACACGCTTGAGTATATTTTCTAGCCAAAAAAATAGATAGATAACCCTACACGCGTGCCTCTATACCTATAGAGATTTGATACATAATGGAGGTGTTTCACAATGGTACAGGGTATCTCCCATATCTTAATCTGACGCGCCTGAGTTACTCCGAAAATCCCCTCTTGGGCTACCCTACTAAAATGTCATTTGTCATGTCAACGTCACTTCAATAAGAGCTATGACAGTTGACACATTGACAAGACAAATATTGTCTTATCAAAACAAAGTGAAAAGAATAGAATTGAGGTTATTTTTAAAAAATATAAACAAAATGATACTTAAGACTTATCGTTAAAATGATACTTATCGTTGACACAATAACATACTCATATATTATCCTACTAAGATATTTTAATAATAATAATTGTACTTGTTTTTTTTACACACTTTTTAGTATATTTTTATTTATTCGTTCTAAGTATAACTATAGTTAATTGTTTTGTACACGATGCCTTCCATTTTATTTTCACAGCTTAATTTTTTTTTTGGGTTGGCTGGAAGAAATTTCTTTAGTTAGAGATAAGCTCGCCTTTTGTGCATTTTTAACTTCTCGTGTATTTTGTGTATTTTAATTTTTGTGTGCAATAAAGTGTTAAATAAATAAATAAGACTAAACAAAAGAAAAAAACTGATTCACGCACAAAACAACGTCACGAACGAAACAGTTCAATAGTGATAAGTGCTTAACTATGTCTAATATACACGAAAGAAGGTCTAAATTTGAAACACTAATTTCTTCGCCTTGTTCTCTTTGTAGTCTTGGCAGGAGCTACATTACTGACCATAGGTAAATCTGGAGAATTATCTGCTTTAGGAAATTGGCTAATGAGATTTCGTAAATCCGACATAAGTTCAATTTTACGACGAGTCTTGTCCGGCAGCATGATATTTATTTTACTATCTGTCATCCAGCACCTAGATATTCCGAAGTGCCTACGGGCTTCCATGAAGATACGATGCCTGGAAACCGTTAAGAACTCAGAGATAGTAAATCCTGTACGAATCCTGAGCGAAGTTTTCTTACTCCAGATGAGGTGACGATGTTGGCAGCCGTGAAATCGAACAAGAGTGGCTCTTAGCTTACTACCTTTTGCGCCTAATCGGTGGCAGACCACAATATCCTTACTTGAGATATCTGAAGCATTCATCTTATTGTTAAAAACATTGAGGATAACAGAGGACAAATTTTCGCCAGATTCTTCAAGGATACCATGGATTAAAATAACTTTCCATCTAATAAACAGAAACGACTTTTCATTTTCCTACACTGAAAGTACACATATTTTAAGTATTTTTTAAACGACGTCCGCAAAATGGATGGAAACTGGACAATGGACGAGAACAGGCGAACTTACCCCATGATGCAAATTTGGGGGGGTAACACATATTATACTCAAAATAAAAGCGTATTAAAATCGGTATAATTGGTATTTAGTTATTTTACTGTAAAAAGAGGGGGAAGTTCTCTATTCGTCAATAGTATTTTAAACTTTTTTTGTATGTTTGCGAGATTGCTCGGCCAATGGCCACCGATTTTGATGGTCTTTTTTTCGAAAATTGGATAATGATTCGGAGGTGGTCCTGTATTTTGTCATCATCCAACCAGTCGCTTTTGAATTATACCTAATAGTGCATAATTTTTCTGCTTATGTAGATGACCTGATCAATGACGACGTCAACATAAGCGAGAATGTATGCATAGTTAAGTATAAATAGAAACTATTTAGTATGATAGATGATAGATGTTGATAAAATTTATGTACTTATCCCACATTTTAGTAAGATGTTGATAAAATTGATGTGGGATAATTTCGGGATCTTTTGCTATATTTCGAAAAAATAATTCTCGAATCCCGACAAGGTACTTACCTAATGAAATAGTTGGAGTCGGGTTTTTTATGATATTGGAAGGCAAACAAGCTGACGGATTTTCTGATGTAAAAAATTCACGCCGCCTAGAGACACGGGTAATGGTGCATTGTCAACCTGAGGCCGGGATGTTAGGCCTCCAGCAAAAGTAAATGTACCGGTTACCTCAACCTCCGAACCGTAACACGTCAACGGCAAGTGCTGATGTAATTGCGGCAGGAATAGGTAAGGCGGTGGTACCAATCCGGGCAAGCCGCTGCGAAACTCTACCACATAATAAATAAACAAATATATCTGGACAAATTACACAAATTGAATCTAACCCCAAAGTAAGCAAATTATATGCTTGAGTTATGGGTGTTAGTCAACGATTCTTATACATAGAAATAGTTAAATAGATACCAGAATAAATTTAATAAACACCCAGACCCAGAAATGTAGACATCTAAATGTTCATCACACAAATGCCTGCCCCCGTCGGGAATCGAACCCGAGCCTCGCGGTTAGTCGGTAGTCCAACACTTAATACGAGCTGTTTAGCTGAGCAAAAAGCCATCTGCAACTGCTATTCGGTTTTGAAAGTCTGGAGTGGTAGTATCCTCGTCATTAACAATAGTTGTCACACAGGTATTTGACATAGAGTCTATGTCAAATAGCTGTCTGATAACTCGTAAGAGGCGAGCGAGACGACGAGAGACGAGTAAGAGACCACTCCTTATGTGAATGTGGCTTAAACGAAGGAACTGTGGAACATATTATATTCTTCAACTGTCCTAAATATAACATATCCTCTAATGAAATCCTCCCAAAAGAAATACCTTACCCTGCTAAGGTTACGTGTCTTTTGTCTGATATGTATCCATCATTTATTAAAGTCCTCAGCAAATATCTAACTAATAACAATATAAAAATCTAGCCATTGGCAAGTCAAGTGATTGCATATTTCTAACACTGTGTATAGGTGCTGTAGTAATGTGAGTGCCTGCAAGTGTAATATGTGTGTTATCGGTTGGTCTCTGTATTTTTGGTTTTTCTCAGCCTTGAATTTGTAAAGCAAAGAAGCTCTCCTGTGTCTTTTTCACTACAAGACATTGGCGGAATTATTGTGCCATTACATATGGCAAGAGAAGAAGAAGGAATAGGCAAGCAATGGCGAAACGAGTTCTTACCAATAAGACTACTGGTGGTAGAGCAACTTACCTGTGCAGGGCAGTTTGGCGCAACTTTCATATAAAAAAATTAAGAAAATAAGTTTGCTATGTTTTTTTATTCGCCCAAATCATATGACACTAGTGGCCTTATATCTGAATGCCTTTAGACTTACTTTAAAATTATACCGCTTATAATTTTTCAAGTAAACTTTATACAAATTCGGGTTTGCTAAGTATCTATGGAAGACCCGCCTCTTATTACGTAGTATTTATCAGTTTGAAGCAACTTGTATTTAAAAAAGAAATGTTTAAGTTTGCTATGTTTATAACACATCCAAATTTTATCGCACTTATTACATGAGATCTGTATACCTTTCGACTTACTTTCAAAGTCAAACGGGTTATATCCCGCTAAACTCTGAATGTGTCAGTTGTCAATTGGCCAATCACTGCTTCCTTGTCATTTTGAGTTAAATTTACCGCGCTTTGTACTTTGTATTTATTATTTTTAAATTTTGTAAAAAAATATATATAAAATCGCAACTAAACTAAAAGTATAACTCACAATTACAACCATAGCAACTACATAACAGCTTTTTAGTAAAAACTTGAAGAAAATGGCTCACTTTAAATGCGAAATATCCTTAACGAAATCTAGTCGGTCAAATGGAGAAAAACGCATATTTATGGCAAAATTTCCTCTAGATAAAGATCGGTGAGTCCTGTAATCATGTCTTTCAATTATTATTTTAAATAGACTTACACCCACTCACTAGAAGAAAAAAAGTTAAATATATAGTTTTATAACTTATTAGTTAGTTTGTAAATTAACAATAGTGCTGCCTGTTACTTGTCGATAAGTACCTATATTGTGTTATACTAGCAAGCACACGCCTCTACTGACAATGACACCATAGATGTTATAGGTTCATACTTTCCTATGGCCAGAAAGTTAAACCATGTGCAAATTTACCGGCTATTTAAACCGTTGAACAAAAACGTGACACAGTTATTAAGTGGGCTGGTAAAGGTAAGATTATTTTTGAATAATCAACAAAGTAGGTACTTACTTAAATTAATGAAGATAAAAAAGTAATTAAGTAGGTACATTTGTACGTGAACGAATTATAAGCTACAGCTAATATAGGTACAGGGATAATTATTTGTAAATATTTAAATTTCAAAATATAAAAGATAAAGTAAAAACTTAAATGAGTCATTGTCAAATTGTAATACTTTCATGTACAAAGATTAATTTAAAATAGTCCATGAAAAGACTTCGATTGCAGTTAGAACAAAATAGGTTAATGAACTCCCAACATCGCGGCATGCATTTCGCGCCCAATTTAAATTGAATCTAGGCTAACACTCCAACCAAAATAATGTTTGTATTGTTTAATATTATATATTATTTTATATCCAATTATTGTTAATTATACTTGCACGTTTTCCCAAACTGTTTTTTTTAATAAGTTGAGTGTGTCCCTTTCACACTTTTAACTTAATCCTTGGACCCTATGGTGACAAGAGAGTGAATGATGCTGGTAAGCATATTGTAGATTTTTGTGTGGAAAGGAATCTCCTTGTGTCTAACACAATGTTTCAGCATAAGGACATACATACGTATACATGGAGAAGGAATGATCAAATGAGTATGATAGATTTGATTTTGGTTGATAGTCGCCTCCGGAAGTGTTTAATGGATACGAGAGCCTTCAGAGGCCCAACTCTTAACACGGACCACTACTTGGTTATTAGCCGGTTTAGGGGTCTGTTTAAGAAGTGGAGGCACTGGCGAGTACGTATTCCATTTGGAGGGCTTAAAAGGATTAAGAGTGAAAAGTTGCAAGACCCGAGTGTAG
>NJDC01002862.1:147956-171734 GCA_002245475.1 Calephelis virginiensis | reverse complement strand
CGAAGACTGGCGACGTGCGGTCATCGTGCCCTTTTATAAAGGCAAGGGTTCACGTATGGACTGTACAAGTTACAGGGCCATTAGTTTGATCAGTTTAGCATCAAAAGTGTCTGGAAAAATAGTTGAAAGGATATGGATGCAAGGGATGTCCGATGGAACATTGTGGGAGGCTCAAGGCGGTTTCAGGTCTGGAAGAGGATGTACGGATCAAGTGTTTTCGCTCCGCAACATTGTAGAGAAGCATCTGGCTGTTGGTCAGAAGGTTTTCTGCGGTTTTGTGGATCTCGAAAAAGCGTTTGATTGGGTTGTACGTAAGGAACTTTGGGACATTTTGCCAGATTATGGGATAGTCGGGTCCCTGCTGCGTGCGGTACAGTCGATGTATTTAGATTCTAAAGCATGGTGCGGGTGGATGGCAATATATCGCCTTGGTTTGATGTTAATATTGGCGTCAAGCAGGGTTGTGTGTTGTCAGCGCGCTTGTTTATCTTATATTTGGACAAATGTCTTCAAAGGTTAAGATCATTGAATGTGGGAATGCGTATGGGTGACCAAGGGGCGAACTGCCTGCTTTATGCAGATGATGCTGTACTTTTGGGCTCAACGCCATCTGAGCTGCAAACACTGGTCACAGTTATGGAAGCAGATTGTAAATAAAGGGGCTTACATTTGAATGCGATGAAAATTAAAATAATGGTGTTTGAAAGAGACGTAGCCAGAACGGATGTAAGAGTTTTGGTTGATGACGTAGTGCTGGAACAAGTGAATGAAATTGTATATCTTGGTTGTGCTTTTAGCAGGAATGGAAGGTACACCGCGGATGTAGAGAGGAGAGTGAGTGCTGGGAATAGTGTGAATGGGGCGTTGGGTAAGCTATTCCAAAGCGAGGTTTTGAGTCAAAAAGCTAAACTCGCTTTGCATAATTCTGTGCTTATTCCTACGTTACTGTATGGAAGTGAGAGTTGGGTATGTCAGAAAGAGCATGAAAGTAGGATAAATGCGGTCGAAATGAGAGCACTACGGAAAATCTGTGGTGTAACGCTCGCTGACCGCATTCGTAACAGCGAGATCCGAGAAAGAGTTGGATTGAAAGAAAGTGTTGGTGTTAAAATGCGAAAGGGCATGCTCTGCTGGTTCGGTCATGTGGAAAGAATGACAGATGAAAGATTGACAATGCAGCAATACAATGCGAATGTGGATGGATGTAGGTACCCGGGGAGTCCAAGGCTGACATTTCACGATCAGATCAATCGGATATTATCCGAGGGTGGTGTCAAGAGTGTCCGAAACCGGCGTGTTTGTATGAAAAGGGTTATGAATGTGAAGGAAGCAAGACAGGTTTGTCAGGATCGTGAGGTCAGGCACTCGATACTCTCTGCCTACCCCGTAAGGGACTTGGCGTGAAGATATGTATGTGTATGTAACTTAATCTAAGGCATTAGTTATTTTATTTTAAGGTCCTAATAACTATGTGCCTCTTGAGCATATACACATATTGTACTCCACAGATAAAATCCATAACAGTCTAATCGGGCGATCCGCGATCGCGGAGGCCAGGGTATAGGGCCTAAGTTATAAACTAACGAAATTAAAAAATAACAACATTTTCTATGCTATAAGACAACCTACAACCACATGGCTCTCCTGATGGTAAGAAATAATCGTGGCCTATAAACATCACAGATGTCATGGTTGCTATTCGGTAGCCGGAGTGTTAGGCCAATTCGACATTTCGGCAATATTAGCGAATGAAAAACTAGAAAGCATGCCCGGGTAGGGAGACAACACCTAAGGGGTAAGGTAGCCGGTAGCCTACTAGAACTTACACTTGAGCCATTGTACAGTGACACACCTATAATATCTATGGTGTTTATGGCCACGGTTGTCTCTTATTAAAAAATGTGTATGCTTGTTTCCGTGCAATAATTAAAATACCTATCAGAATAATTGTAGTCGGACTTAGAAACGAGTCGCTTGAATAGTTTATTACATTCATTCTTCTTCAATGTTTTTATAATAAAATAAAAGGTCACTGGATTTAGCATCGCAATTTAACGTTTTAACGTGAATTTGCTTTTAATTTCGTACGAATTGTGAAAAAGCGCTTGAAGTACTGGTGGCGCTTAAAGCGCGAAATTTTTAGCAGCTTTCTCCTTGATATTACCATAATATATCACCAACACTTCCAGAATATTTAAACTTACTACACGATGTATCTCATTCTGAAATGAAATATTTTGTGCATCGGATAAAGTTTTTTTTAGTACCTATATCGCCTCTGTGGTCTAGCGGTCCGGGTGTTGGACTTGACTGCATGAGGTCCCGGGTTCGAATCCCGGGTCGGCCAACACAAAGAAAATTGGATTTTTCCAATTTTCTAATAAAAAAATGTTGGTCGGGATTGGAAATGTGCCCGGTTGGCGATAGACTTGCCACCTATCACATTGTGGGACTTAGTGTCTTCGGCTAGTCGTGGGTGCCTTGGTTGTACCTCTGCCTACCTCTTCGGGGATATGGGCGTGAAGATACTTTAGTACCTATATCAAAAACATTATCGATTCTGAACTGTCCCTCAAAAAATGGATAGTATTTTAGATGTAACGCTGTATACCTAGTTATTTTATTTTCAGTTGTAAAAAATGGGTCGCAGCAACAGGAAATGAAGATTTGGTTTTTGTACCTATACAAAAACTTCATGGATTAATACTTATGTCACAAATACCATTTTTAGACTTTATGAGAATAAAGTACCTATTTACAATCTGAAAAATCAATCAAAGTTTATCGTAAGAGCGCTGCATAACATTTGGTTTGTTTTGGGGAGATTGTTATTGTGCTTTAAATTATTAAATTAGTCGTCAGGCTAGGCAGTAGCCTATTGCAAGCAGGGGACCACTCAATTTTCTTTCAGTGTAAGAAAAAAATAAGGACCTGTATTTTCTAAGATAAGTTCAAACTTCGATAGAACGACCTGCACATGTATAGATAGTCTAAGCTGAAATGACGGGTACCTATTGCGGGTATCGCATTGATGCGTACGAGTATATTTATAATATGTACGCAATACACACACAAACACTTTTGTAATTGGTTATCTTGGACAGGTAACATTCAGTTATCTGTTCCATTTCAACGAATTTAACGATTTGCAGTTTAACTAGTTTAGAAGAGCTCTACAAATTTCAATTTTTAAATAAAATACACTCACACTCAGATAAATTGTCGTAATTAATATTCGCTCTAACACATCTACGTAAAACAATTATTAAGAAGTGGGGCATGTCATTTTAGCTTACCCGATTACTACTATAAGATTTTATTTCCAAAATAACATCACACCAAAAACTAATAATTACATATATACAACCCAAAAAACATTTGGAGTGCTTTATTTTGGTTTTATTATAATTAGTCCTTAGAACAACCAGGGCAAGCGGCATAACGCATATAAAATTGTACATATAATACTTTTGAAGCGTTTGTTAACAATCGAATAAACTAAAACTTGCGCACACGAACATAAAAGCATATCAAAAAATAATATGTAACCATACTTCAGTTGAACATGATTTTCGTTCATTAATTAAACTAATTTTGTTGTAATAGACAAAACGATTTTTAGTGTAGGCCAGTTTTGATGGAATTTATATTTATAAGTAACTTCATAATGAAGCAACACCCATTGACTGTTTAAATGATGTTGATATTAGTTTATATTTAATAGGTACTGACTAACATAACTTACTTATTTCGTACACAATGTTAGACATTATAAAATACGTCATAAACAAGTTTTTTACATATTTTTTAATGTTACATCATAATATACGTTCGTAAGAATATGAAATTAAATGTCTTGTAGTCATATACTAGTTATTAATATTATTTGATTTAATTAAAGAAATAATTACTACGAAATCTGTTTTTTTTCATTAAAATAATATAGCTAAATATTATAGTAGTTTTTCTCACCCGTCCCCAATAATAGTATCGATATCGATAAAAAAATCTTCGGTAGGTACATGCCTAACACAATATAATTTTGACAGTTGCCAGAACTACCAACATAAAAGTGATTGGTGTTAGGGTCTCGATATTGGTATATGCGCAGAAGGTAATTAAAACTCAGCTTTGCATGGAGTTTTAGCGCCATCGTGAATGAAGATGGTCGTAATTTTTTCACAATTATTGAATTTAGTGTAAAATATGAGTAAAATTGGTTAATTTAGGTGGAAATTAGTTTGATTTAGTTCAGTGAAAGTGCACTAATGAAATAATCATGAAAAAATTAGTGTATCGTGGATTTCCTCGCTGCCGCCAAATCTCATAAACGAGCTTGTGTAACGAAACCACCGCTTTACTCAAGACCTAGACAAGACTCTGTTAATAGTGACTAATGACTGAAATAAAGAATTAATACGGAAGACATAAATTGAAAATATATAACAAGAAAAAGATTTATTAATACGGAAGACGTGGCTGTATGGACACAGATCCTTTGCCTTTTCCTGACTGGGATAAAATTAAAAAACAACAACAATCAGCTTTGCATTTTATCTATGGAAGTCCCGCCTCTTATTACGTAGTATTTATATACTCTTTGGTATTTATATACTCTTTGGTGCAGGGATCCACCGCCTTACGTATTGCACCCGCCATTTTTTATTTTATTTATATGATTTTGGAAGGCAAACAAGAAGTATCTTGTGAGATAAATTCTGACATACCAGCAGCAATCAGATCGATAAGTAGTAGCATAGTATATTAATAATATCCAGCCTTTATGTATTTAGTGGTTTGTAAGCACTTATTTTGCTAATTGAATTGCAGACATGGCATAAAAATCCGGGCTTATGATGGCAACGTTTGTCTCTTAACATCATAATAGCCGCCTGTTACTTTTGCGCATCCACGGAACGCATCATATCTACCTGTATAATTGTATAGTATTTTCATATTGATCATTCAAGCAATTCGTGCAAAAAACAACAATAAATAGGCATCTACAAATATTATTTAAATAGGATTCTACAGCTTTTTCAAAATATTGTAGATGTCTTATTAAATATTAACTTATTTGTTTGTGAATTATAGAAGTATATTTCAATTTGCAATTTTTTCATTTATCAATAAAACATGAAATCTTACGTTTTTGAGTAATTAAAGTGTAAATTTTAATAAATATCTCAAAATTATAAATAATGATTAAAAAAATTTTCGAATTTGAGTTTTTTTTTAAATTTTTGTATTTTCTGAGAACATTTTCTACAGTAATGTATGTTTTTTTACACCATCAGAAAGTAGATATTTCAACGAACAAAAAGCCCCCAAACTTTTTGAAAAAAGCTGATATTTTGACGTTAAAATTTTCGCTTGAAAATTAGGGTACTTTTTTGATATTAAGTTAAAATAAGGCGAAAAAATAAATATTTTAAATCAAATAAATTACAGTGTATTTTGGACATAATAAGGTAAGATTTCAGCAAATTTCGTAGTTTTTTTTTAAAAAAAGATATGCATAAAAAACCAAAAACTTGGTTTTTGGTTTTTACCTAAGTTTTCAAAAATTTTCACCTATAAGTTTTGAGGTTATGTGAAAAAATTGCAAATTCAAAAGTTGTAGATCTTTTTACTACCTACAACTTTGCCATTTAACTTTTTTCCATAGGACTTGTAGTTTTGCCGGAAATCAAGATAAACCAATTTATACCCTTAACCCCCACTTTCTGAACTCGGGTCGACCGTAATTTATTTTTCCTTTCATTTTGATCATATTCCCCTCCTTTTCTAATGGGTTTCATCCTACTGTATTTTTGTTTTTCATTTTTTACCATTTTTGAAGGCTTTGACCCTGGTCTATTTCCCCAATTCTCCTCTCATTTTTCAGTAAATACATAAAATAAAAATAAGAAATAATTATTTTTAACTTTCATATGCCACTTTTAACGATACACATGCCCAGGCTCTATTAAAATTAATTATCTATTCCCAGAATCAGAGATTTAATATTTGTGAGCTTTACAACGCTACACCACAAATTATAGACAAGTAGGTATTTTGTGGCTCCTTTGTGTGTGGCTTCACTTTTGCGAGCGCAAGGCCCTGTCTATACTTTTTATTGATCTGAAGTTATAGCATTTTTAAACACTTTTTTTATGTATGTACACCAATTTCGCCGAGGTTTCTGAACCTATTTACGTAATTCTTTTTATTGTTTGATGCGGATACTTTTGAATTCGTTCCACAAAAATTCGATTCAGGTAGGTCCTTTAGTGTTTATTAAATGAGCATTCTTTTATCTACTTTCACCTATCCCGATGTCTATTTTTATTAAATTGAATCATATCAGCAATAAACTAAAAAGTATTAAATAAAAATAACTACGTTAAAAAAAGACTTAAACTAATAATTATATCATATGTAAGTATTAAATTGGTTAGGTACTGAAGTCGACAATGGCATACAGTGGCGTAGCTAGGCGTGGGCAAAGTGAGCATTCGCCCACGGCCTCTCCCCTAAAAGGGCCTCATTACCTGATTTAAAATCTTTGTTTACTTATAAATTAAATAAAGTCCTGAAAAATATTGTCGTCACTCTTCTGTATCTGAAATACAAACAAATTATGTTGACTTTGCTTGTAATTACAGCTTCTACAGAAAGAAGTTTTTCTAAATTAAAATTATTAAAAAAAACTACCTAAGCATGACAGCATAAAGCAGGAACGACTGTCTGCTTTAGCAACACTTTCAATCAAAGCAGAATTAGATTTGTAATCGATTTTTGCAGCTAATTTTGCTTGAGGATTTTTGTAAAACAAAAAACCGAAGAACATAACTTTTGTAACACTGTAAATTAATAGATTTTAAAAAAAGCCTAGATACTGTTCTAGAGAGTAAGAATAAAAATTAAACCTTTTTTGAAATGTACTTGTTTTAAATACTTTCCTTCCTATTCATCTCTCGTAGCGCTTACAAAATACTTTGTGAGTTGAATAGAAAGTGTGCAATAAAAATGCAAGTGGTTTTTTTGATTGACAGATTTAATGAAAAAAATATTACAAATCGATGTTATAAATTTGCGACCGAAAAATATTTGTTCCTTAACTGAGATGTACGAAATGTTTTGTTATTATATTTGAGTGTATAAAAAATCCGCATTCGAATATAAAATGTGATGTAAAATTGTTTTGGGAAACATAGACAAGGAGGAGAAAAAGGAATATATTTTACTTGATTATAGATACCTGAAGCTACTTTGCAATTTATATGTTTAGTTTTAAGTGAAGTTCGGAATATAGCCTCCATTTTGTCTATGTATTTCACGACATCATCGCTGGGTACAATTAAAAAGTTTGCAAAGTATTCTTACTATAGTCCCGGTACCTTAAATAATAAAAATAATCTATAATCTAAAAAAGTTATCTCTGGGTACGTTATTGAGGAATTCATGCAACCAAAAACAGTACAATATATTCTACTTGTCATGTTAAATAGCTACTTGTGCTTATTTCGAGTAAAAATTCCCGCGGTTACTGATTGAAAACCAGCAGTTCGTCACAGTGGCACACTCGCTATTGTACTAGTAGCATGCCGCGTGCATGCCCTGATCCGAACGCGTAGGTATAGCTCGCGCGTCGTCCTTTTATATGAAGTTAGAATACTGTATAGATAATATTACCGTGCCGTGGGTGCCTCTGCCTAAATCTTCAGGGATGTGTATAACAATAACTAACTAAGTAAAACCACATTACTTGTTCCTTCCGTCAAATGTCAGAGCTCGACATTGTCGAGTCCCGTTCAAATAGTAGGGTAGGCAGGTAACCCGAAAGTTTTAACATCTTTGGCACTGGTTGGCAACGCATCATTCCTATCTTTGGCGCCTATAGGTGGCGTGTAAGTATTATCATCAGGAAATATCTACTTTTGCTTGTTTTTCTTCTACTAACATAAAAAACTAGTTCATCGAATTCTCCATTCCAAACTTCCATTCAATTTGCCTGCGTAGGATTAATAGAAACTGACCTCCGCAGTCCGTAGACGAAAGTTTGCCATATTAGGCACCCGCTTATATGGCACCTGAACTATTCCACATATTATACCAATACCGTCGGTGCACGTAAAAGTCAAAAATAAATTACTGGTCGTTCAAGTTGTCTCTATTTCTGGGCTGAAGTGTAAACTATTTGCTTTTAAACATAATATTTGATTGTAAATTGGGCGCTGGAGCAGAAAAGACTGTCTTGTAAACAAATACACGAAAAAGAACTCTACATTTTGCTGCCTCCTACTAGTCGTGCTGCAACCTCTAGTTAGAGTGCCGATCTCTGTAACCTGCTTCCCGAAACATCGCTTAACTTTATTTCTCAGCAAGGTATACAAAAATTTTTTCCTGTTCCAGCGATCCACGATTTTACAACCAAATATTACAGTTAAAAACACATAGTTTACACTTCAGCCCAGAAATAGTGACAACTTGAACGACTAAGTGTTTTAAGTGATTTTACTCGACTTAGCGCCACATTTGCCTGTCCATCCGCGAAAGTACGGGACCCTTAGTACACCACGGCGTGGTCTACCGTACAGCCTTGCATCTTGTGCACGTTAGATGCCCAACTTAAAATTACTGGGTGCATGCGCCTTTCCAGCGTACCGTAGCTGTGCTTGGCCGGGAATTGGATGCATATATGCTGAATTAGGTGCTCGCCGTCGTTAGCGAAATTAACTTTCATGGACGGGATGTCGGTTTCATACATTTGACCGCGTCTAAAGTGTGGCCAGACGATGTCCGTGATAAAACCGATACTCCCATTCACGAGCCCCTTGACTACGTTTAATTTGGAACGCAACATGATTTTAGCTCCTTTGAAAATTCTTAATATACCCGGTAGGTAGTCGACCCGTTTTATTTATATCGCTGGGAACGATAGACCAATGAAGTATTTCCAAGGTTTCGAGTCGTGTCGATAACTTGGTCTTGAGCCTTCATATTGTACATTCGAGTACCTTTTCTTTCGTAATATTCAAAAAATTCATTGTTGTGCTTCTCTACTTGGGCGTTTGTTGGAAAGATATGCAGTGTGGCTAAAGTTCATTACAAGACCTTTCCAACCAGTCCAAACACGCCTATTATACGATCATCCATCATGAAGTTCTAGTTCATATCTTCCGGCTCCAGCATCAGATCAGCTCGACAGTACCATATTATTGTATTGTCATCAAAACGACATACAACTGCCAATTTTCATAACGCTATGATCTTTACAATATGGTTAAAATAGTTTTCTTAGATTTCATGTTCATACTCGTAATAGCATACTTACATACAGGTCGACCTAATAAAAGCGTGTTAATAACGCCACTTGCTCGGGATTGGATATGTGCCCGGTTGGCGATAGTCTTGCCACCTATCACATTGTGGGACTTCACAGTGTGGGACATAGTATCTTCGGCTAGCAGTGGGTGCCAAAATTTTCATTGCAGAAAAATCATTCAGGCCAAAATTAATAAAAACAATGGCAACTTCACATTAAAGCCTAAAGGAACGGTTCCCTTAAGGGAACCAGGGGTAGAGTGGAATGAGCGGTCACTGTAGGTGTAGTTCAGAACTAAAGTTCATAAGATAGTTTCAGGAGAAAAAAAAGTTTTTTTAATTGTGTTCCGACTCAACATCAAGCTCATTGTCAATCACTGTCTTTTTGCTACGCAGAGGTCGCAGCCGTTTTGCAGTGGCACACTGCCGAGAAAGTCAAGATTTTTTTCTCAGCATTTTTTTGTATTTATAAGTATGCAAAAATATAAATAATTCGAAAACTAGTTACTCAACTGTTACATGGTAATTAATTAATTAATTTTTATATGATTTAAATAAGGAAAGTAACCAACAAAAATAAATAAACTGAGAGAAAACTAATTCGTCTAAAAAGTATTATACGATGATATTTAGTTTACTGAGCACAACCATTCCGCAAGGAGCCGACCACGCACATACTACGCTTCAGGGTCACGCTGTCGGTAGACTAAATTTAAAAAAAAAAAAGTATCTTCACGCCCATATCCCCGAAGAGGTAGGCAGAGGTACAACCAAGGCACCCACGACTAGTCGAAGACACTAAGTCCCACAATGTGATAGGTGGCAAGCCTATCGCCAACCGGGCACATTTCCAATCCCGACCAACATTTTTTTTTTAATTAGAAAATTGGAAAATTCCAATTTTCTTTATGTTGGCCGACCCGGGATTCGAACCCAGGACCTCATGCAGTCAAGTCCAACACCCGGACCGCTAGACCACAGAGGCGACGAATACTAAATTTACAAGTACCTATTATTCTTGTTTTTGACTGTAGTGTTCTTAGGGCGCGAGGCACGGTATCTGTAGAGCTAACTGGGGTCACAATCCATTCCCCTCATCACTTCCCGCCGGCTTCGTACATTTGTGCTCACAGTACTCGATCTTTAATTTGCTGTAATGTCATTACTGCGATAACTCTTTAAATCGAGTGATGAGCACGCGTCTGGGCCGCGCGGTCGGTAGCCTATAGTGTTATTTCAAAACAGCGATATTCATTTAAATCGAATGATGTAACAGGCAATTTTGTTTTAAATGAAATACTTGTTTATTTATTTATTTGGATAAGGATTAATATCACGTTTGTAAAAGCACCTTCGCAAAATATTGCGTTATTTTAAAACCAAATTGTTTAGCATAAAAAAGGTTATAGTGTCTATACTTGTTGTCATTGGCACTTGGTGGAATTCCATTGTATACACATTTTTTTGTTTTTTTTTTTTGAAACAAAAGGAGGCAAACAAGCAAGTGGGTCATCTGATGGAAAGTGATTATCGCCGCCCACGGCCATCCGCAACACCAGGAGTATCACAAAATATGCGTTTCCGACCTTTAAGGAATGAGTACGCTCTTTTCTTGAAGGTCCCTAAGTCATAATTGTTTGGGAATACCACCCTCGGTAAATGATTCCACAAAGGATTCTAGTAAACGTTTATACTTTTCTACTATACAGTTTATTTAATATTTTTGCTACTCTACAGCCATCCGGTTTCACTGTTTACAGCATCATTAGGGCTTTAAAACTAAAGATAAAAAGGCTGTTTTAAATAAATACTGAACGTTAAATTAAAACAGTCTTTTTACCTTTAGTTTTAAAACCCTGATAATGCTGTAAAAGGTCAAACTGGTTTGCTGTAGAATAACAAAAAGTATTAAATAAAGTGCACAGTAGATAAGTACAAACGTTTACTACAAAAAAGTGTGCAAAGGTTATAGTGAGCTAACTTTAAAAGATAGAAATCTACTGTCCTTAACTTTTTGTCAGAACTTTCAAAGGGGAACAATTCTATCATACATGATTTTTGCGAAAATTTAACCATTCACGCAGCGCACGCAGCGGAAGCTCTCAATAGGACTAAATATCTCCCGATTTTGAAACATTCTTCATTAGTGCTTCGCTTCTATTGGTCCTAGCGTGATGATATATAGCCTATAGCCTTCCTCGATACATGGAGTATCTACCACTGAAACAATTTTTCAAAACGGTCCAGTAGATTCAGAAATTAGCGTGTTCAAGCAAGCAAGCAAACAAACAAACTCTTCAGCTTTATAATATTGGTATAGATGATGTGGGCTTCTAACAGAATAAACATTTTTTGAATCGGTCCAATAGTTTCGAAGCCTATTCAATACAAACAAACTATCAAATCTTCTCACTTTATTATTAGTATGGATTATATTATTATGTTTAATTGCTATTACCCGAACAAAGAGATATCTTTTGAATGTAGTGTTCAATTTGAATAATTTAAGAAGTAATCTAAAGGAATTGAAACGGTCTTGAATATGAAATGATTTATTTGGATAAGGATTAATAAGAAAGTATGGATGACATGGTCCGAATATGGTCACTGTTTTTATTAACTTTTTAACTGTATGAAAGTAGTTATATTACCGTACCTATAATAGTTAAATATATGGTGTCACAGAGTTGTTGTAGATATTATTACGTTCTTTAATATTGTAGAACATCTTTGCAGCGTTTTTAACAATAGCAGCGCCCTGGGCGTAATTTATACAACATATTGAGAAACTGGCAAATAGGCTTAGTTCAGCAGCATTTGCAGTAAAAAAAATAAGAACATCAACAGATGTTGAAACGGCCCGAATAGTATATTTTAGCTATTTTCATAGTTTAATGTCTTATGGGATACTTCTTTGGGGAAATTCTGCACATATAAATACCATATTTGTATTACAGAAAAGAGCTATTAGAGCTATTTATAATCTTAACGTAAGGGATTCTCTCCGAGAAAAATTCAAAGAAATAAATATTTTAACCTTCAGTTCTCAATACATTTATGAGAATTTAATGTATGTTAAAAAAATCTATGTATGTTTACAAAAAAATGTGATGTTCACGACATTAATACGAGGAATAAAAATAATCTAGCCGTATACAAAACTCGTCTCCATAAAATTAGTAAATCCTTTTTGGATCAATGTAAGTTGCCCATTGGTATTAGAGATCTACCTTTAAATAAGTTTAAAAAATGTATAAAAGCAAAACTATGTCAATACGGTCTCAGAGTATTTGGAAGATGAACATGTTTGGGAATAGAGTTTTCAATCTCCCACTAAAATTTGTAATGTGATTTGTTGTACCTTTTATTTAAGTTAAAGTAAGATTGTAATTTATATTTTTAATCTAATTTATATTGTAATTATTATTATTGAAAAAAAACAAGCCCGCTGAGTTTCTTTCGCCGGATCTTCTCAGTGTGTGGCCGCGATTCCGATCCGGTGGTAGTTTTAAAAAAATGTCGACGCGCACAAATACCACTTGTATGGTTCAAGTGAATAAAGATTTTTCTGATTCTGATTCTGATTCTGATTATACGGCGCCCCCTACATGTTGTTCAAAACCATACTAAAAGATAAATCCACACTAATATTATCAATGCGAAAGTAACTCTGTCTTTCTGTCTGTCTGTCTGTCTGTTACCTTTTCACGCCTAAACCACCCAACCGATTTTGTTGAAATTTGGTATGTAGATAGTCTGCATTCATGAGAAGGACATAGGCATATTATTTTTTGGAAATTCAACCCCTAAAAGGGTTTAAAGCGGTGGCAGAGTTTGTATGAGAAAAATATTTTTATTGCACATTTTTGCATGAAAATTTGAATTAATGCTTTTTAGTACAAATGATGAAACACGTATTTCAGGGTTTTTTGAAATTCTCCCCCATTGGGGGTTAAAGGGGGTAGCTAAGTTTGTATGGGAAATTTAATTCTATGGAAATATTTTGCGTGACACTGAAATAATGCTCTGCAATACAAATTATGAGATACATATCTACACGTTTTTTGAAAATCAACCCCTATGAGGGTTAACGGGGGTGGCACAATTTGCGTAGGAAAAATATTTAACAGTAATTTTTACCATAACTCCATAACAATGAACCACGTACATCAGTTTATCATTAACGAAAAACACACAAAGAAATTATGATACACATAGTAGCAAAATTAGTTAAAAATCCCTACTAATATTATAAATGCAAAAGTAACTCTGTCTGTCTGTCTGTCTGTTACGCTTTCACGCCTAAACCAGTAAACCGATTTTGATGAAATTTGGTACAGAGATAGAATAGACCCCGAGGAACAACATAAGCTTTTTTTACTGCAAAAAAAAAGGGGAAAATGGCTAAAAAGATGGGATGAATCTTCATATGAAAATTCATTATTTTTAAAGTTGTAACAGTGAAACTTTGTATTTAGACACTTTATGATAAACGAAAGAACATAGGCTACTTTTTATCGCAAAAAATGGGGGGGATTGGCTAAAAAGAGGGGATGACTGTTCATATGTAAATTCGTCATTTTTAAAGCTGTAACAGTGAAACTTTGTATTTAGACACTTTATGATAAACAAAAGAACAAAGGCTACTTTTTATCACTAAAAAATGAGGGAGAATGGGTAAAAAGAGGTGATAATTGTTACATACATACATATCTTCACGCCAAGTCCCTTACGGGGTAGGCAGAGAGTATCGAGTGCCAGACCTCACGATAATTGATAATTGTTCGCATGGAAAATCGTCATTTTTGAAGATATAACAGTGAAACTTTGTATTCATACACTTAATTAGGAATCAAAGAACATAGGCTACTTTTTATAGCGAAAATTGGGGTAGAAAATTGGGGTAAAAACAGGTGATGAATGTTCGTATGGAAAATCGCCATTTTTGAAAATATAACAGTAAAACTTTGTATTTAGACACTTAAAGAGGAACGAAAGAACATGGACTACTTTTTATAGCGATAATTTAATCAAAAGTATACTTATCAACCTAATTATAAAAGAATATAAACGTGCAAAACTACGTCACCGCTAAATGTGTTTAGTATAGCCAAATTAATTTTCCAGATTTTCTCTTAATAAAATGAACCGAAACTCGCCTTTTATAACTAAATTGGTATGAAAGCAGTTCGTCTATATTTTTTTGTAAGAGCTCGGAACCAAAGTCTATACAATCTATACTAATATTAAAAAGCTGAAGAGTTTGTTTGTTTGTTTACTTGAACTTTCAGTGTTAGAAAGTCCATTTATTGAAGAAGGCTATAGGCTATACATCATCACGCTAAGATCAATAAGAGCGTAGCACCAATGATAAATGTTTTAAAATCGGAAGATTTTTTCCTATTGAGAGCGTGCGCTGCGTTAACGGTGAAAGTTTTGTAAAAATCATGTAGGAAAGAATCGTTACCCTTTAAAAGTCCTAAAAAAAGTCCGCGACAGCACATTTCTATCTTTTAAGGTTAACTCATTATAACATTTTTTTAATGCTAACCAAATTTATTTCAAAATAATGCATTATTTACGAAGGCCATTTTATAAACACGATGTTAATCCCCATCCAAAAAATACTTCAGTCAGCACAAGTATTTAATTGAAAACAAAATTGCATTTCACACTACTGGATTTGAATGGATATCTTAGGAGATAATATCGCAGTTTTAAAATAACACTATCAAATAAAATATAATCACTACGTTAACACTATAGTTTAAAGACCGCGCGTCACAGACGCGTGGTATGCGCGTGGTTAACTCCTTATGGAACGGTTGTGCTCAGTGCACTACTTTCTAAATTTATTCTTTCCAGAACGTCATCGTGTAATACTTTTTAGATGATATTTAAATCAAAATAGATTAAAGTTTGAAGAAGGACGGAGGCCGTTTTTCATCATAAAATTTCAACGGGTAGCGTTGGAGAGTTAAATATTAACTAAATAGACTACGCGGGCGAAGCCGCGGGTAGCAGCTAGTAATAATATATAACGTACAGGATCTGATACTTCTTTATATCTGTGCGCCCTGGGCGGTTGCCCAACCACGCTATACCCAAACGCCGTCCCTGCCTATCATTAATAGTTCCTGCAACGCATGCGACATAAAACATTTTATAGCTTACTTTTTTACACCTTGTGTTACATTATTGAAGTTTTATTAGGGATCCCTTACTTTTTCTAGTTACAAATACAGCCCATGTTCATTAGGGAAAATATCGGCTTCTGATGGTGAAATATTTTTTTAAATCAGTCCAGTAGTTTCGGAGCCTATTCAATACAAACTATCATCTCAATTCAATCTCTTGCGTAACTTGGCTTTTACTGCACCGATTTTAATAAAACAAAGCCTATGTTACTCAGTGATAATGTAGCATTATAAGGGTGACAGAATTTTTGAATTCGGTCCAGTAGGTTCGGAGCCTATTCATTTCAAACAAACAAACAAACAAAAAATTAAACATTTTCTCTTTATATTATTAGTATAGATTAGTATAAATGTATAATAAGCATTCATTCATTGTATGCTTAAATCTCTAAAACTACACAACAGATTTTGATGCGGTTTTTTTAATAGATAAAGTAATTGAAGAGGAACATAAAGGCGATACGTATTCTAAGTTTTAATACAACTATCGCCTCTGTAGTCTAGCGGTTCAGTTGTTGGACTTGACTGCGTGAGGTCCGGGGTTCAAATCCCGGGTCGGACAACAAAAAAGAAAATTGGGTTTTTCCAATTTTCTAATAAAAAAATGTTGTTCGGGATTGGATATGTGCCCGGTTGGCGATAGGCTTGCCACCTATCACATTGTGGGACCTAGTGTCTTCGGCTAGTCGTGGGTGCCCTAGTTGTGCCTCTGCCTACCTCTTCGGGGATATGGGCGTGAAGATACTTAATAAAACTTTAGGCACTAAAATATAGCTCTAACTTACACTTAATTATTTAATTGAATATGTACAATTCATCAGAAAATATTAAAAAAACAGTGGTAAAATTCATTGAACGAACTAAAGCATGGCTGAGGGACGTGGATAAACCCTACTGAGCGACATAAAACGAGCATTCTGACAACTAGATGCATTCTATGCTACTTGAACGTCGATTTGAATGATAATTATATTCATACTTCGGACTTAATCAGGTCCTTCTCCGGTAGTGAAATTTTGAACTTTAACTAAGCGAAGCTGGTTCAGGTCTCTAGTCATTATTAACATACGTTATTAATTCGGCACGCACGTCCTGCTAATTTCAACCCACAATTCAGTAGCAAAGAGTTACTACTACATGTAACACTGAAGGCTAGGGTTCAAAACCCAGTCACCCTTTGCAACCCTCCCGGACTCCATGCCGACCAGTCGACAACAGCCGACATGCCATTGGAGTTCAAAGACGCCGTTTTCATTCAAAGTAAAGCTTAGGCTTTTAGAAATAAGTCTGACATAGCAGCTTAATCACAGTTTGCTTTTATAAAAATCTGCTTTTATAAAAATAAATAAAATACACACCACAATTCATTCCGCATATATATATATATATATAAAACTACCACCGGATTGGAACGCGGCCACACACTGAGAAGATCCGGCAAGAAACTCAGCGGGCTGTCTTTTTTTTTCCTTATTCTATACAAATTACATATATTTACTAGTAAGAGATTGGTATGAGGAGCAATTAATCCCAAGCACTTTTATCCGACAGATATTCAGCAACGGTATAGTACACTTTTTTATACAATTTCACTTTGACACATTTTTAAAATTTATTTAATGGCAGGTCTTTTATAAAATGGGGAAGTTTATTGTAAAAGCGTATACATTGGCCCATAAAAGAATGACTAACACAGCACAGCAAGATTGTTTTTATTCCTCGTATTTACATTATGTATAAATATATAATATCAATATAATTGAATGTAAATTCTTCTGAACATATAATAAATTTTCATAGACGTACTGGGAAGTAACAGTTAGAATATTAATTTCTTTAAATTTTTCTCTAAGGGAAACTCTTGGGCCTAAGTTATAAAGTGCACGTATGACCCTCTTTTGGAAAACAAATACGAGGGCCATTCAATAAATTTTTAGCCTAAGAAAAAACAAAGAAAATTTTGAGAAAGTAAAGATTTATTTTTCAACAAATCCTCTGTCTCCTTTCAATTCAATACACTTGGACCAGCGAAGCTCCAACTTTTTTAACCCGTCAAAAAAATACGATTTCCCGAGGTCTTCAAAATAGGCCTCTGTAGCGGCGATGACCTCATCATTCGACCCAAATCTTTTGCCGGCGAGTGACTTTTTCAGATTTGGGAACAAGAAAAAGTCGCATGGAGCCAAGTCTGGAGAATACGGTGGATGGGGCAGCAATTCGTAGCGCAATTCGATCAATTTGGCCATGACAACGGCGGAGGTGTGAGCCGGTGTTGTTGTCTGGTGTGAGCAAATGCGGCACCCATCGCGCCGACAACTTTTTCATACCCAATTCTTCGTGCAGAATATGATACACTGTCCCATCTGCGATGCCTACAGTCTCAGCTATCTCGTGAATCTTCAGTCGCCGGTCTGCCAACACGAGATCGTGGATTTTTTTACGTTTTCTTCTGTAGTAGCCGTTTTCGGTGCACCTGGGCGTGGCTCATCAAAAACCGACGTGCGGCCACGAGCAAACTCGTTGAACCAATTTTTGACGGTCGCCATCGAAGGAGAAAAGTCACCGTACACAGCACCCAAGCGCTCTTTGATTTTGCTGCGCGTTTTCCCTTACAAAAACAAGAGTCTCATCACCGAACGATATTGTTCTTATTCCATTTTTGCAAAACCGACCGACACGCTCACTTCCAAAGGCTGTCGAAACAAAACAAATGAAGGGAAAAGACTGAAAACTACTTGATAGACTTCAAAAAGTATTTACTGCACGATAGTAAAACTCTTTTGTAACAACAACGCCATGGGGCGATGAGGCTAAGTAATTATTGAAGGCCCCTCGTATAGTATTTACATCGGCAGAACTCCCCCATAGAAGAATTCCTTATGACATAATGCTATGAAAATAACTAAAATAAACAATCCTAACAGTGTCAACATCGGTTAACTATCTCATTTTTTTAACGGCATTTGCTGCTGAGCTCAGTCTTATTGCGAGCTTTTCAACGTGTAGACCCCATTGCAACTTTTTATCTATTGTGATTCCTAAAAACGTTGTGGAATCGACAAGGTCCAACTTGTTCTCATTAAGTTGCACATTGGTTTCCATTTGCCTCACATTAGGCATTGAAAATTTGATACATTTAGTTTTTTTTTTCATTTAAAGATTATTTACATTGAACCAGTCTACAACTTTTGAAATCGCAGTGGTCGTTTCGTCATACTTACCTAGTTGCCTCTTCACTTTAAATATAAGTGAAGTGTCATCCGCGAACAATACAATTCCATGTTTATTCCTTACGTAGTAAGGTAAATCATTGATATATATAAGGAACAGAAAAGGCCCTAGAATGGAACCCTGGGGCACACCCATTGTAACAGCAGCACCTGTCGATTTGATACCATTAATCTCAACCTTCTGAATTTTCCCACTCAACTAAGAAATCAGAAGGTCGAGTACTTTATTTCTAATTCCATAATGGCGTAGTTTCCTGATCAATATTTCATGATTAACGCAATCGAATGCCTTGGACAAATCACAGAATAGTTTATCATGAAATAAGCCTTATTTGTTAAAATGTAACAACATTTAATTAAGTATAATTTTTTCAAATATTTTACTCAGGGTAGGTAAAATGGAGATAGGTCGGTAATTGGAGGGATCAGTTGAACTTGCAGATTTAAGAAGAGGTATAACTTTACTAAGTTTCATTAGATCACGAAATACTGCATGAGTAACACAACAATTAAATATTATAGCTAAATAAGGAGCAATAACGTGTATTACTGAAGCAACAATTTTTATAGAATTTTTAATGAATGAAATGCTTTAACTATATCTTTTGCCTCGACAAATAAAAATTCGAAATTATTTTTGCACTCATTAACATATTGCTTCAGCAATGTTTCTGCAGTATTAGGTGATGAGCTAAGGACTTTGTTAGTGTCAGCTGCAACGTTGGTGAAGAATTTTTCAACCTCCGTAGTTACTTCAAATTCTCCTTTTATGTCTACATCATCAATCTTCAATTTATATTCTTCATTAGAAAATCTGTTTTTCCCAGTTTCATAATTAATAATATTCCATGTGACTTTTATTTTATTTGTTGATTCTTTTATTATATTTTTTAAGGTACCTAGATTTTGCAGTAATACAAGCCTTTTTAAATGTTTTTGAATATTTTTTTTACAAATTCCTTAAACTCAATGCTGTGATTATATGCTTTTTCATTACATAACTCTTATAACTTTTTTCTAGTTTTATAAATTCCCAAAGTTGCCCATTCACTAAAAGCTCTACGATTTATATTCACTGAATTTTTTTTTAGGTGTAAATGTCCGATGGTGCACTGCTTGTATTAAGGTAAAAAGTGTATTGTATAAAATGTTTGGATTCTCATGATAAGGCAACTTTGGTAGTTTTTCCATTAAAGGCAAACGTTCAACACAGCTAGGCAAAAAATTACAAGAGATGGCGCTATTCTGTCAAATTACACGTTTTTATTTATTTCAGTGTTATAAACGATAAATAAACTAATTTCATGCGAATTTGCGCCTTTTCCGATTGTTTCTTAAGACAAATGAAACGCATGTAAGCCTATCAGCACTCATGTTTTTGAGAAAATTTGCTACAAACAAATTGTTTTGACACTAACATTCATTACAGGCGATACATTATACATGAACAAAGATTACGCAACACATGCAAGTATTAAAATTGTGGAAATGGGTTCTTAGTATTTAATACTGTATTTCACTTATGAATAGTATCTTAATAGTAAAAGTCATAAATGGCGTAGCGGTTAGATAGCCGGATTCAGCATGTGAAGGTGAAGGTTCGAACCTTGCCGTGTCAAGTGCGCTTCAATTGCTGTTTCTTTTTATATTATTTTTTTCATTTTATAGCTGTTATACTTTTTAAATGACTCCAAAAAATCAAGAAGTTCTCGATTAGACTTCGTTTTTTTTAATTTTTTTTGGATGTTACGCGATTAATCGGCCAATAGCCGAAAGATTTTGATGATTCGTTGTTAGAGAAAAAAGTAATGGTTATGATAGGAAATATGCGCCTCTGTGGTCCAGGGTTCGATTCCCGGGTCAGGCAACAAAAACAAATTTGGTTTTTCCAATCTTGTAATAATAAAAAAAAATGTTGCTCGGGATTCAATATGTGCCCGGTTGGCAATAGGCTTGCCGACTATTACATTGTGGGACTTTAGTGTCTTCGTCTAGTCGTGGGTCCCCTGTCTGTGCCTCTACCGGCTTCTTCGGGGATAAGGGCGTGAAGATACTTACTTTTTTTTTAACTAAGTATAAAGTAACTTTGCAATTGTTTCGAACTCACAGTTGACCTGTTTTTGTTCTATAATGCCTACGGAATATGAAAAAGAAAAGAATGAAGGTTTATTTTAATTATTATTTAATTTATTTTCATTTGTACAGGTTTGTATTTTACAAAATAGGCCAAGTTTACGTTTCAGCTGCTAGGTAGGACAGCAGATAGTCTAATCTACCTAAAGGATTCGATTTATAACTGGAGTCTAGTGTTTGTCACTAGACTCCAGTTATAAATCTAAACATTTTAATTTTTTTTCACACTCCTAAGAATTACTTCTGGAAGCAAACATTTTTTATAAAATGTACCAAACCAATTTTGAAACCATTGCTGCAATAAAATGTTCATCTCTCTCAATAACAACTATTATGGGTAGATTGAGTGGTACATAGCATACAAAGTATCATTTTTTCATTTTTGTTACCCTCAGAGTTTTGTTACCTTGTACCTGTGGGGCAAAAATAATGTTTTTATTTTTATTCACAAAACACACTAAATATCTGGAAAACTGTAGTACTTTTTCCCCGTATTGGTCCAGGCTCCTTTGCAGAAGAGAACATCTGCCTCTCTGCCATGCTGTTCCTCAAAGCCGAACATAGTCTTACGATTACTAACACCGTGACATCCTACTAGGTGGTAGAGTTTCGCAGTGACTCGTCCGAATTGATACCACTGCCTTACTTATTCCTGCCACCATTACGTCAGTGTTTGCCGTTGGCATGTTCTGGTTCGGAGGGTAAGGTAACCGGTTAACTTATATTTGCTCAAGGCCTAGCATCCCCAACACAGGTTGGCAGCGCACCGTTACCACCTTTGGTGTCTCTAGGCAGTGTGAGTTTCTTACCATCAGAAAATCTGTCTGTTTGCCTTCCAATATCACAAAGCAAAATTTATAATTGTATATATTTTTAACAAAATAACTGACTTTTTTCTTATTATAATAATTTAACTAATACATATGCTATGTTAAAAAAAACAACAAGAGTCTAGAATAGAACCAGGTAAATTTCTTTGTCTCATAGCAGCCTTGATTTTCAAGCAATTTCCTTGTGTTAAGTTAGCAAATTTATTCAACTTCAATTGTATAAACATTTATTTCTTATATTTCTTTTGGGTTTAGTGTAAAAAAATAATTATTCAAAAATGAGCCTTGGTTCAATGAGTACACCATGAGGTACACATTTGACAATATTTTCCACATTGAGCAATCTAATTTACCTACTGTCTTCTATATTTATATAAGACAATACTTTGTTGTACCATAAAAAACAGAATGCCGTGGATTGTTTATTTTAATTTATGAAACAACAACCTTTTTTACATTCTAACCTGCCTTTGATTTATCTATATCACTTAATTAAATTCTATCCAATTGAACGAAGTTTCTGACTTTTGTGGAACACTGTACCTTTTGCATCAGGCAAATTCTCATCATATTGAGTAGTAATAATAATATGTTTGCAAACACTATAAAACAATGTTTTAACAAAAAAATAACAACTTTTTCTATATTTAAAACTTAATAACTTTTTAGTTAGCTTATTAATTGAAGAGAAATAAAATTCGCTTCTGATTTTAGTTTATGATAGAAACAAACTTAAAACATTCTATCTAATACTAATATTATTTACAATTATCTAACACTTATGTATCTACTATTTACAAACATATAAGAAGGACCACTAGTAAAAAAGAAACTTTTTCACGACTTATTTAGCCAATTTCAGGGTATAGGATCACCACATAGTACCTATGTATTTTAGTTTGACTGAAGATATTGAGCTACCTAAAAGGAAAAAACACAACTTACATGACCAGCACCAAACTTCACAAAAGACAGTTACACATCTGGGTTTTCTAAATTTTGCTATTTCTTAATTTTGTGAGATTTTACATATCGACATAACATTTTCAATATATTACGATTAGTTGATAGTAGTAAACATTTCAAAATTCCTGTGATATTAAAACCACGAGTACTTATATTCGAATTAATATTTCTCCCATGTTTGTGTAAAATGTAAAATGTAAAATGTAAAACATTCAATTTGTTGGAAATTTAAAACTTGCTTATATTAGTTAATTGTTAGCTTAGTAGAGCAATTAAATCTGTATTTTCTGTAAATATACAAGCATACCATCCTGGGCCCCGGCTTAGCTCGACTAAAACTTTCTACACTTACACTTTCTTAATGAATGTTTAAATCCACTCCTTTAGTGTGAATTTTAATTCACACGAAAATCGTTTCGTATTTTAGGACCCACATGGTGACTGTTTATTGCATATTAACAATTTTATGTATAAGTTTAAGATAATAATGACGCCAACTACATAATGTTATGGGAAAGTCTAACATTTTGCATACTGTCAGATTTTACTTTCATATTTATTTACTGTCATATTTTACTAAAATTATAACACTTTAGGAATTGGTATCACTAAGTGCAATTCCAAAACTCATAAAAAATTAGATTTGCACGGCGCCTTTGTACTGCACAAAGTGGTAACGTCTCGATTACTTTGAGTTGAGGCGAGGTTTGGCAACGTCGCACGCACACACTCGAGTCGTATAACTCAACATATAAATGAATTTGCACTAACACATACGTAAATTTAGCTCATTTTATCAGAATGAAATAACGTACTATCAGGTTATTAAATTGAATTATATTTGATTTTGCGAAAGTATGAGCACGAATAAGGACTAATTTAAGTCATAATGAGTTTAAAATCAACATAGGACATTTTGAAAATATGTAATAAATTTAGTATGAAAAACGAATCACCTTAAGACAGTCTCATTTTTTTTAAACGATTTGCATTAACAGGAACAAAAACAATGTCTTTTCTCTGAGCTTTTTGAATAATTCCTGGCAATGTAATTAATAGTCCACAATGATCCGAATCTATCTCATTAATAATTAATGTATCCATAGGTGCCAT
>NJDC01002862.1:82750-147725 GCA_002245475.1 Calephelis virginiensis | reverse complement strand
TAACTCCACATGTCGCCCGTATACACTTCTTTTGTACTCTAAATATTCTAATTAAGTCTATAGAATTTCCCCAAATGGGGATCCCATATTGCAAAATTGAAGAAACATATCCATGATAAGCTAAGAGAGATGCATTCAGACCTGCTACTTCTCTTATTCTTCTTAATACATATACAAACCTATCAATTTTATTACAAAGTGAATCAATATATGATTTCCAATTGCAAAATTTGTCGATTTTAATACCTAGGAAGTTAGTAAAATCTAGGTTATCTATAATAGTATTATTGAAAATAACATCTACTTTCTTAGTTTCTCTTTGAAATTCGACTAATTTTGTTTTCATTAGATTTAATTTAAGATTATTCTCATTTAACCAAACTGCTACTTCGTTTAAAGTTTTAGTTGTTTCTGTGACTAGATCATTTTTGTTTTCGCACTTGATGAGAAGAGTTGTATCATCAGCAAATAAGATAGAATCATGACTGATAGCATCAGGCAGATCATTTATGTAAATTAAAAAAAGTAATCGTCCTAAAATGCTACCTTGTGGCACACCGCAGTCATTAATGAGATAGTTTGAAGTATAGACTTTTTTGCGGTTTCCACTTATTTTTGAAATCTCAACACACTGCTTCCTTTTTTCTAAATAACTTTTAAACCAATCTAATGTTTTACCTCTAATGCCATATCTCTCAAGTTTTGTTAACAATATTTTATGTGAAACAAAGTCAAATGCTTTGCTCATATCTAAAAATACAGAAAGTGGATGCTTTCTATTATTTAGACATTCAGTTACCTTTTGTATTAAGTCAAAACACGCATATAATGTAGACCTGCCTTTTCTAAATCCATACTGATTATTTCTTAACAAGTTGAAATGGAGTAAACAGTTGGAAAGTTTTTCATACATTATTTTTAGAAATGACTGGAATTAACGTTATAGGTCGATAATTGTTCATATCACATGTATCACCTCTTTTAAATAATGGCTTGATAATTGACTGCTTTAAACGCTCTGGGTATTTCCCTTCCAAAAATGATAAATTAATAATATGACATAGAGGTTTTGATATTACACTAGCAACACTTTTTAATATTGTTGTGCTTAAATTGTCAAAACCAGTTGCTCTAGTGTTTTTCAAACTATGAGTTACCTTAATAATATCATGTTCATCTACTGGTGTCAAAAACATAGTTTTATTATGATTGAACAAACTATTAAATTTTATGTTACCAGTAAAGCTAGTCTGGTTTTTATTACAAGATTTGGTCTGGTTTATAAAGAACTCATTGAAATAGTTACAAATTGCTTGAGTATCAGTACAGACTAAGTTATTTATTTTAAGTTTTTCAATTTCTTCTTTGAGCATTTTATTTTAAAAAGAACTCCTAATTAAATCCCATGATGCTTTGCATTTATTAGAAGTCTGTTTAATATATTTTAATGATGCCTGTTTTTGAGACTCTAAATTTGAGACTGTAAATATGACACAAAGAGTTTACGATAAACTGCCCTCTTCTATTCGCAACATTAGAGAGGATAGCTCAATTCAAAAAACACTCTTACGTTTTTCAAAATTAAAGTCATATTATGATTTAAATGAATATTTTATCGACGATTACGATTTAGAATAAGAAAACACTTGAAATCCTTTTTGATGAGGTCATGATTTTTTTTTTTAGTGAAACTTCTTTTGAATCGTTGTGATTTCAAAACGGGTGCAACGGAAAAACGACAGGTAAGAGACAAAAATATATATTCATCTCATTCTTTTGCAGGTAAGAGACACAAATATATATATTTATTTCATTCATTTGTCGATTTGCTAAAGTTTCATAAATATATATTCATCTCATTTTTTGCAGGTAAGAGATACAAATATATATTCATCTCATTCTTTTGTCGATTTGCTGAAGTTTCACTTCTATTCGAAAACATTCGTGTGTTATTCGAAAACACACCTTTTTTTATTTTACACTAGCTGCTACCCGCGGCTTCGCCGGCGTAGTCAAATTATTTAATATTGTATTTAATATGACCTGATAATCATGAGACCAACTCTGAAGTATACCCTTTCAAACAAAAAACAGTTTTCCAAATCAGTCCAGGGGTCTTCGAATAATCGCGTAACATACAAAAAATAACGTACGGGCGAATTGTTAACCTCCTCCTTTTTAAAGTCGGTTTAAAATTATCGTATGTTACTCTCTGGCTCCTAAACTATCCCTATACCAATTTTCGTTCAGATCGGTCCAGGGGTTAGACCATGAAGAAGGAACAAACAAACAAACGAACTTTCGGATTTATAATATTACTAGCTGTTACCCGCGGCTTCACCCGCGTAGTCTATTATTTTTAATATTTAGCTCTCCAACGCTGCCCGTTAAAATAAAAAAAAATTAAGGTAAAAAAGTCTACGCCCTTTTCCAAAGTTAAATCTATTTTTGATTTAATTTTGGAAAAGCGTCAAACATTTGCCGTCAGAACGGAACATACACTTTCTCTTTTCTAATTTCACCTCAGATAAATAGTAGGAATAGGTACCTAATTGTCTTGACAGTTTTATCTGCACTTCGGCAAATTCTGTCAAATTAAACTGTATCCCAAGTTATAGAAACCTCTAACAGAAGATTTTTTGGAAATTTTAGAAATATACATCGTCTCTGTGGTCTAGCCGTCCGGCATCGGACACGACTTCTTGAGATCCTAGGTTCGATCTCCGGGCCGGGCAAAAAAAAAACAAATGAAAAATGTGAATTTTCAATTTTGAACTAAAAGTAACATTGCCACTTGCCCGGAATTGGATAAAAGCCACCTATCATATTGTGGGACTTAATGTCTAGGCAGAACTAACCCTTCGGTGATATCTTTGGAAACTCACATTTAGAAATTGTAGGAACAACATTTTCAGCTTTGAATTTTGCAAAAAAAATATTCTGCCAAAATTAACAACAATGATAATTTCACATTATAAGAACGGGATCTTCTAGGAGTAGAGTGGCACGAGCGGTCACTTTTGGTGAAGTGTACATGTAGATGTACATAAAGATAGTTCAAGGAGAAATAAAGTTTTTTTAATATGTTCCGACTCAACATCAAGCTCATTTCCATTATGTATTTCCTTACTTGTTTTGCAATAGTAGACTGCCAAGAAAGTCGAAATCTTTTTCTAACCCTTTTTATTCATAAGTTTGTAATGTATTATTATTTACTCAAGAGTGTAATTAAATTGAAAACTACAAAATCAAAATGTAATGTATTCAGATATGTAAATTAACAAACATAAGTAAACTAAAACAAAACTTATTCATCTAAAAAGTATCATACGATTACATTCTGAAAAGAACAAATTTAAAAAGTAGCTAACTGCGTACAACCATTCCATAAGGAGCCAACCACGCATCTAGGCCGTGCGGTCGGTACTTACAAAATCCTATTATTATTATTTATGACTGTAGTGCTCTTTGGCCGGGTAGCATAGTAGGTACCTATCTTGTAGAGCTGACTTGGAACACCGCGACCGCCTTCCTCTCAAGACAACTTGCCGGCTTGGCACATCAACTGTGGTCGCAGTTCTCGATCATTTGATGTTATTTTAAAACTGCGATATCTCCTATGATGTTCATTTAAATCAAGTGATTTTTGTTTTAAATTAAATACTTTAATTTCCAAATAAATGGGTGATGAATAACCGATTTATTTGGAAACTAATGTTTAAAAAACAGCTTCGCAAATAATGCATTATTTTAAAACAAATTTGGTTAGCATAAAAAAGCTTATACTGAGCTAACGCAGCGCACGCAGCGGTAGGTACTTCTTAATAGCCGTCTATCACTCCTGGGTTCATCATCAGAACTTCTACATAATCTATATAATAAATATCTACCGAGCTAACTAAAATGTATCAACTGAAAGATTCAGATTCTTGAAGAATTGGTACTTTTTGTAGGTGACCTGATGATTGAAATCTTCCATCGTCAGCACAGCATCATGAAGTGACCATTGTCGAATGCTAAAAAATGGTTATAATCCACAAAAACACTATTCTTGACAACATTTTTTTAGAGTTTACCTCGATTTTCCCAGGATCTCATCATCAGATCCAGACTTGGTGACCATGGAACTACCTCTAAATCCTTCCAAATCAGTTCAGGAATCTTCGATTAATCGCGTAACATACAAAAAAACTGTACAGACGAATTGATAACCTCCTTCTTTTTAAAGTCGGTTAAAAAATATCCAATGTTACTCTCCGGCTCCTAAACTATCCCCATACCAATTTTCGTTCAGATAGCTCCAGGGATTAGACCATGAAGAGGGAAACAAACAAACAAATTTCGGATTTATTATGTTAGTGGGATGGGATGGGATATAGTCCACAAAAACACTGTTCTTGCTAAGAAATTATTAGAGTTTACCGCGATTTCCCTAGGATCCCAACATCAGATCCTGACCTGGTGATCATGAGACTACCTCTGAAGTATACCCTTTCAAACAAAAAAACAATTTTCCAAATCAGTCCAGGGGTCTTCAAGTTTAAACGCGCAACATACAAAAAAAAACGTACAGGCGAATTGATAACCTCCTCCTTTTTAAAGTTGGTTAAAAAGTATCCTATGTTACTCTCTGACTCCTAAACTACCCCTACACCAATTTTCGTTCAGATCGGTCCAGAGGTTAGACCGTGAAGAAGGAACAAACAAACAAACAAACACACAAACAAACTTTCGGATTTATAATATTATAATATAAATATATAATATACTGGGATTGGGATGGGATACAGGGATACTGTAAAGTACACAAAAACACTATTCTTGCTAAGAAATTGTTATAGTTTACCGCAATTTCCCTAGGATCCCAACATCAGATCCTGACCTGGTGATTATGAGACCGCCTATGAAGTAATCGAGTAATCGCGTAACATACAAAAAAAAAACATACAGGCGAATTGATAACCTCCTCCTTTTTAAAGTCGGTTAAAAAGTATCCTATGTTACTCTCCAGCTCCTAAACTACCCCTATACCAATTTTTGTTCAGATCGGTCCAGGGGATTGTCCGTGAAGAAGGAACAAACAAACAAACAAACAAACAAACTTTCGGATTTATAATATTAAACTCGGAATACTAGGATACTGGGATGTTTAGTTAATAATTTTGTTTTCGAGAAATTTGACATTATGAATTTTATTTAACTCATTGATTACTATTTTTTAATTTAAACTTAACTTAGACATAGTACTTGAATTTGTTTAATATTGACATAATGAAATATTTTAGCTTCAATATGGAAATCGTGTAGTGAAGTAAGTTTATCATATTTATCTTCTATTAAATTACTTTTTGGACCATACATTTATGTTATGTTTTTATAGAACAGAAATGTAACAATTAAATAGTTAAATGTAATGGTACACGTCTCATACTATGTGCTAATGTTTTAATTATAATTACCTATTGTTAAGGGACGTACTGTGTGGCACAAACCTAATTAACGTTGTTTTTAAGTAATCAACAAATTTTTTTTTAATTACCCACAATCAAATTTGTATAATAAATCTGTACGCCTACTTGGCAGGTTTTTAGAGACCAATTTTGGAGGATGTATCATCAGTGTAATACCTAAAGCCACTGAATAAATGACTTTTGACTTTTTGACTTTTGTCTTTAAGTATAATTACTAGAATGAGTTATGACAAAAATAGTGTACCTATTTAATATTTCTTGACACAAAAATTAGTATTTACACACTTTTTATTGTAATTAACAGTTGTAATTATCCACAACATACTTTATTTAACACTTTCTGTTACTTTCTAGCCAACCGGTTTCACCTTTTACAGCATCATCAGGGCTTTGAAACTAAAGATAAAAAGTTTTTTATCTTTAGTTTCAAAGTCCTGATTTTTAATTAATTTAATTAGTTAATTACAACAAAACGTGTGTGTACAATGAAATTCCATCAAGTGCCGACGATAGCAAGTATAGATTCAATTAGTATTTAAACTATCCCTTAGCTACTAAATTAAAAAAAAACTATTGCAAGTTGGCCAGTGTAAAGCGCTTAGTTTTGAAAGGCTAGATATAAAAATCACACTTTAGTCACTATTTATGAATACATGCAAATATTAAATGGTGATATCTTATTAAATATTTGTCCCATATATGCCTATATCTCTATGTGGTCTAGCGTTCCAGTTTTTGGACTTGACAGCACGAGGTCACGGGTTCGATTCCCGGGTTGGGCAACAAAAAGAAAACTAGGTTTTTTCAATTTTCTAATAAAAAATCGTTGCTCTTGGTTGTATAGCCCGGTGCCCGGTTGGCGATGGGCTTGGCGTCTATCACATTGTGAGACATAGTGTCTTCAGCTAGTCGTGGGTGCCTCTGCCTACCTCTTCGGAGATATGGTCGTGAAGATACTTTATCCCATATACAAAAAAAAACACGTTTAAAAAAACTAAACTTACAATTACGCACTCCACAAAAGTTTATATACTTACTTACTATCATTATTTTGAGTTATTTTAAAAAAAAATATATAATTAATTCTCCAAACTTACCAAAATAGATTGCCCTTTTTACTTGAAACACATTTATTAAAAAATCTGGTCAACTAGGTAGGTACCAGAGGATGTCATATGTGGCCAGTGGGTAATAATCAAATTTTCATACTTTTCACCATGACAAAACGTAAATTGTAACTTTTAATTGTAACTTTTTTAATCAATGTTGTCCGCGGAATAGAAATCTGTACACATGTCGTGTACAAACTTTCGTTGCAGGATAGTAGCGATAATAATTTGAAGTTAGTTTAGAGAGTGCGCAACAAAATTGTCGTGTTTTGGTATACTAAAATTGAACGAACCCATCCATGCGTTTTGGAGTTTGATTCAAGAGCGAATTTGGAGTCGAATTTTGATAAATTCAGTCTTATGTAGCACCCACGTAATAAAAAATCGATGATCGAGACGATGGAGTTTCCATTTATAATTTTCCATTTGTACGCACGCTAACCAGATGCGCTGAAAGTGATATTTAAAAGAGGGTATTTAGAAATTGGTAGTGATGTAGCTGCAGGGAATTTAAATTAATTTACACAATTTATTCCATGTGTTTTTTATTTTATTTGTCCATTATTTTATTACATTTTAAGGTACCTAGATTTTGCAGCATTACAAGCCATTTCAAATGTTTTTGAATATTATAGTGGTGGTGTTGATAGTGGTGGTGGTGGTGGTGTTGATGTTGGTGGTGGTGGTAGTAGCAGTAGTGGTAGTAGGAGTAGTAGTATCATTCAATCTGATAAGTTTTTATAATTAATTACAAAGCAAATTTTATTTTTATTTTTTGCAGCTAAACTAAAGCAGATAACAAAAAAATGAAGAGGAACTTTTTTGTGTAGAATTTTTTCTCTACAACTTTTACTTGAAACTTTTTTTCTATTTCCTACCGTTATTAAGTAATTTAAAAAAAAAGGCATATTTCAACCCTTTATTATTATTTTTCATCCCTTTCCCCTTAATTTAAATCAAAATTTCTTTCATAATATCATTATTTAAGTATTAATGAACACATTTTTACTCATTGCGCCAAAACTGGTCAGATCATGGGTTCATTTAACTTTTTACTGGACTACCAAGGAAAATAACGTATACGTACATTACATATTATATTTAAAACTCTCCTTTTCCTTCGGGGCTTAGGTAGGTATTTCATGATAAACAGTTTGGTTTTAAAAGAAGTAGATTGACAGTCGATGCTAGTGTGGAATAATTGAAGAAAATCTGTGGATGTTGGTAGGATTCTTCCTTTGTTTTACACCCCAGTATTATCTTTCTATTCTTTGCCTTTCTAATATTCTCTATCATAATCCCCTTCTCCTTCGCATTTACGGTCTTCCTAACTCTCTCCAGCACCTCCTCCCCCGTTTCTATCTCACTATTTGAAGTTATCACAATCGAGTGTAGCGCGGTCCGTTCGGTGGGTTTCCGCGCTGGCGTGGCCGCGACTTCACTCGTATATGGTAACCTCTTCTGTTCCTCTTGATTATCTTCTATCACTGTCCTTAGTTTTTCTAATTTTACAATATTTACTTGCATGGCCTTAGTGTGTTTCCCTAAGATTTTTCGAAAGGCCTCGAGCTCCGTCTTCGTCCCATCATCTGGAAGATGTTGGCTCTGCAGAGCCTGGGGAACTTGTATTTGCTCAGAGACGGGGTTCGAGCGTTTCGGTCGGTCCGGCTCGGTTTCCACGAACATGTGATACAACCGGTTGACCGCGTCTGTAACCTCCGTCTTGGTGTTCCTGGAACTAGCCAAACTCTGCAGTGCTCGTGTCTTCAGGGCTTGAGCCTCAAATAATCTTGTCTTGTATTTTGACACAGGTGGACTTTTTGTTGTATTTAATTGTGTCTGTCTGTTATCCTGTGTGAATGTGAGTTTTAGTTGTGTTTTTTGTTTGAGTGTTGAAGATATCAACTTTTTTGGTGATATCTCTATGTGTGGGTGTTTGTGTGTGTTTTTGTCTTGTGTGTTTGTGTGTGGGTAAAGTCCACCTGTGTTCCGGGTATCCCGTGGGCCTCAAACTCTCCAGTGAGCCTCCGGGCGTTTGAACCGGTCTGCTCCTGGCTCTTCCGACTGGGGGGAGTTCTTAATCCGAGCATTATTGTTTATAATAAAAGTAAAAGTTTGTAAAAATTGTATAATGTGTAAATTTAAAATCGAATTATTGAAACATTCAAATAAATTTTTAAAATAAGTTATAGTTAAAATAATTTGCACAAATAAACTTGTTGCTCTGTCCTACTAATTAATCTACATAATAAATATAGCAGTTTACACAATTAATACACTTATATTTATTACAATTACAAACTTACCAAGACTATATAACTAATGGAGCTATAGTAAACCAAATATGCGATGCGCCTAAGAAATAGAAAACTACCCCAGGCGGGTACCCATCTGGTAGAATTCCGCCCTGAGCCGTCAGGTTCAGGCTGCCCTACATATTCTGGGGAGGGGCAACGTATCGCTTATGCCTGCCCAGTCTAATACTGTTGCAGATAATTACCCATCATCAACACACAACTCGAGTTCATCTTCACCTATTTCATCTGCACATAGCCTTTTTCAGTCACCCAGCTCATCACCTCATTCATTTCAGCTTCAATACGCAACATCATCACGATCCATTACCATATCACCAACTTCATGCGATGTTGCACAAGAAGCTCCTGCTAACTCTCTTGTGTCCACCCCTGACATCACTACTCTTAAATTACAAGCAAACTTAGGCAACTGCGTAGACCACATCACACACCCATCAAGCCCTAACATAAACACACCAGCAAGAAGTGTTTTGCAGAAAATGCTTACTGCAACCACCCTGGCTGGTAAGAGTAGACAACGGATGAAATAAATTAATACAGAGCTTCTCCATTGCTACTACACAGTTACAGCATGCGAAACTTTATATCAAAAATTCCTGAACTACATCACATTACAGAACAGCGATTTTCAGATCAAATTAGAGTAATACATAGCAACAACCGGATACCAGTACAAGAACGAGAACACATATAACAGTCGATTTCAACCATACTCTTAACTACAATCAACAACAATGACCTAAATACTCCACACGCACACACAGTAGTGTTTATCCTGTTTCAGTAGAACAAAACATCTCAAACACATCAATACACACATCACATATCCAACATTCCATAACACCTCCACTAATACCTAACACACATCAGATACACAATTGACTAACACCTCAAGCTTTTGAATATAGTGAACATATCAAAACACATAACACTGACCCAACAAACAAACTGGTAGAACCATTAAATTACAAACAGATAGAAAGACATGAAATACCAGCCTTTACAGAAATGCTCATACACAGGCACAACGCACAGACCGAACTCTAAGACCCACAATTCCTAAACAACAAGTAGATCGTAAATTTATTAAAACCATCAATACCCTCAATGAAGTAGTAGAAAAATATTTGCAGAACGAAGACCTTACTAAATTTGAAGAGATTCACGAAATCATATACTGCGTGGCAATAACAGTAACCAAATGCTTTAATAACACTAAAACAGCTAGAAAAATACTAGAAAATACTACCCATTCAACTCACAATAGAACATGTATATAAAGAAAACCACAGTGGCAGACACGGATAGAAAACAAGATCACAGCACTTAGCAAAGAATTAGGACAACTTACAGAATATACAAACGGAAACCTGACACAGAATAAGCAGCAAAAGATAAATCCCAAAAATAAAAGCAGACAAGAAATGTTTGATCAACTTGACATAAATAAACAAAAACTACAAGCTCAAGCTAAATCACTAAATAGATATAAAAAACGTAACCAAAGAAAGTCAGATAACATCTTGCTCAACAACAACCAAATAATATTCTTTCAAAACTTAAATCCCGATATCATCACTGTAACATAACATCCAGATGTATCCGAAATTCAGAACTATTGGAAAAGTATATGGTCGAAACCAGTACAACATAACACACATGCACCATGGACCGAAATAGAAGAACAAGAGATGGACAAAATCAGCCCTATGCCTGAAATAACAATAGTCAAAGACGATGTAACACAAGCAATAAAAAAACCCTAAACTGGAAAGCACCCGGACCCGACAAATACATGATTACTGGATTAAATATTTAACTTCAACACACGAACACATCGCATACGCACTCAACCATCGCATCCAAACCCTCAAGATATGCCTGCTTTCCTTACACAAGGCGTTACCTACATAAAACCTAAAGGCAATAACGACACTACGAACCCAACCAAATATTGACCCATCACATGCCTGCCTACCATGTACAAACTACTCACATCCATCATCGCACACAAAATCAACACACACATAGATACACAATCATACCAGAGGAACAAAAAACTCTCTCAGTCCTTTATGGTTCTGTCTTGCCTTAAATCCTCTGTCCAGAATACTCAACAACACTACACTACACTACGGATACATAATTGATAGAAATAACAACATAAAACTTACACATCTGTTATACATGGACGACATAAAACTCTATGCAGGAAATAAACAGGAACGAGACCACTTACTTAGACTCACAGAAAGATTTAGCACAGATATAAAAAAGACTTTTGGAACCGACAAATGCAAAAATATTTATTTATATTTATATTATAAAATATTTATTTCGGACAACAAAAATCCATATTTACATGTTAAAATCATTATCATTAATTAAAATTAAATTAAAATTAAAATCAAAACCAAAATTAAAATCAACATCAAATCAAAATCAAAATTAAAATTAAAATCAAAATCAAAATTTAAATTTAAATTTAAATTTAAATTAAAATTAAAATCAAACTCAAAATCAAAATCAAAATCAAAATCAAAATCAAAATCAAAATCAAAATCAAAATCAAAATTAAAATCAAAATCAAAATTAAAATTAAAAACAAAATTTAGGTAAAAATTAATACGCAGCATTAAAAATAATTAAAATCTAAATCAAAATTGAAAAATCAACTTTGAAATCAAAATTAAAATTCACGTTAAAGTTAAAATTAAACTTAAATTAAATTTCATTTCCCGTGATTTATATAAATTAAATTGTATTAATATATTATTTTATCACTACATAGACAAAACAAAGTCGCTTCCTCTGTCCCTAAACGGATTATGATGCAGTTTTTTTTAATAGATAAAGTGATTGAAGAGGAGGGTTTATATGTATATTTTATACCCGTGCAAAGCCGGGGCGGGCCGCTAGTATTTTAAATATTTATGACAATATTATTTATGACAGACACCTCCCGATGCAGTGGTGTCAAATGTTTTGGCCCCCTTTTCCGCCTTGTTGGAAATTGCGGCCCCACGGAACACAACAGTGTTACCTTGGGAATAGGGTTTTATTTTAACTTATTTTAAAATGTTTACGTAAAAACAGAATTATACACAAGAGAGATTAAAAACAGAATTATACATTTGAAATTTTGGATTCTAGTAAATATAATAATAAATAAGTTTATTATACAGGTAATAATTTAATATTGAATATTTTAATTTAATAAGATTATGATTTCGTTTTCTTTATGTTATATTTAATATGTTTGATTTTTAATTTTTTATAGCTATTTAATACTCTAAATTACTACTGCTGAATTACTTTACTAGAAAAGTTGGGAACACCTGGCGTTGGAATTTAAAGCTCAGCCCCCTACTATAACAGACACTCCCACTGCAGTGGTGTCAAATATTTTGGCCCGCTTTTTCCGTCTTGGTGGAAAATGCGGCCCTAAGGAACACGACAGTGTTTTATTGACTTTTCTACATTATATTAACTTATTTTAGTATTTAGTAATAAACTGGCTTTACAGACAATCGCTCTTTTTTTATTGCACTTGCCGTGTTTATTATTTTAATTTAAGGGGTATGGAGTTCCAAATTTATAATCATTTTATACTTTACATGTTGTATTTTACATTTTTATCAAAAACTATTTAGGTCTACAATTTACTTAATAGATATTTACAGTTAGTTACTTTAAAGTTCTTTATTGAGGGTTTTAATTTTTTTTAACTGGAACACTGCACGTTTTTGCTACCGCCTTAAAAGTTGGGAACACCTGGACAACTGAACTGAACAACAGTAAAGATTTGGCACCGCCCAATTGACTCCACCCACTTATTTCTGTTTTTTCACTATGTCTTCTAAAGTACTAGGCCGATTTAAAAACAGTTTTTTCTACTAGAAATGTCACGTTTTGACGCACATAGACATATAATTAAAACTCTCACGATAATATTTTTTGGACACATAAAGCCATAGTCCATATTAATCCAAAAAAATAAGTCCATATCCTAGTCACAGAAATCCAAAAGTTTACACAAGGCTACGGAACACTTCACTACACATAACGGCAAGTCCAAAATAGTAGGTATGTCACAGCTAGGGTTGCCAACCATACTTTATAATAAAGTATCCTACTTTATTTTTGGTAATTATACTTTATACTTTTATATACAAATAAAGTATGCAAAAATACTTTATTTTCAACCTTTATCATGATGCGTAAAACAAAATACACATTATGGGTACTTAACGATTTATAATTACAAAAAAATGTTAGATGTCAGTTGTGGATGTGACAGTGGCAGGACAGGTGACAATCTGATGAAATGGTACAAAAATGGTCTGTTAGTTTTGTTTATATTAATTGAAGAATATATAAGGTAAATAAATAAGACCTAAATAGATCCAAAAAAAATCACTAAAGATGATATATAATAATTTACAGTGAAAAGTACAGTTGATAAAGGCAATATATACCTAAAAATGCATCTGATAGCTTACCAAATATAAAAGAAATTATTTCTTACCTACTGACCCATTCTTGCCAATTCGGTTTTCACTGATAGAGATTTTTCAGTAATAAATCAAAAGTGGCAGGAAGAAATAAATAGAGTAACAAGATATTTAATTAAAAATGAACTGTTTATTTATTTAAATTTAAATATTGATTGTCAATCAAGCTTTAAAATTGTTAGTATGTGCTTAAGAAACACGAAAATACGTTTTTATAGCCATAAAAACATATTATTTGAAAAATACTTTTTTTTCTTTCTAATACTTTAGTTTTTGCTTATCCAAATCAGATTATACTTTTTTTGACAAAAAAAGTTGGCAACCCTTGTCACAGCGACTAAACTGACCGCGCTGCACGCACTTAAAAGTTTTCGGTGCAAAAACTGTTTCAGATTTTTGTCGATAACTCTTGAAGTTCTGCGGGGTTACTCTTGAATCAAGCGAATAGGAAATTGAAATCGTATAGGTATGTCATTTTAGGTACTTTTAAACACAATACTAGCGGATTATTAATATTCAGTTGCAAATAAATTCAATGAATCCGATATAATAATGCATTGTTTACTATCTATTAACTAAATGTTAATAGGTAATTCACCAGTTTTGTGTTAAAGAATACTTAAAATAACATACTTATACGATTCCAATTTCCAATATTGCATGAATCGAGGTTCAAGAGTAACCTTACTGGTCCGATTTTGATATAAGTACCTAGGTAGATTTCACTATTGTTCGTTTTCGCAGCGCGCAATTTTTCACGTAGGTATAGAACGTATTTTACTGAATTGTTTTGCTTATTTTAGCAATTTTTTGACACGGAGCAACTTCGAAACGTTGTTACCGCTACGCTGGTTGCGCGCTGAGTACTGACTCAAAGAGTATATAAATACCTACTACATAATAAGAGGCGGGACTTCCATAGATACATAGCAAACCCGAATTTTATATGAAGTTTACTTAAATTGACAAATGAAACTTGACAGATAGGTATAACCCGTTTAATTTGAAAGTAAGTCTAAAGGCATTCAGATTTAAGGCAACTAGTGTCATATGATTTAAGTGAATAAAAAACATAGCAAACTTAATTCTTTTATTTTTTTATATAAATGTTGCGCCAAACTGTACTGACTTACCGACTAGAGGTGGGCATTAAATAACTTCACATTGGAGTTTTGGGGCCATTGAGATAGTAATGTGCCGACTCGGGTTAAAATTTCAGTAACTCGAATTGAACTCGAGTTAACTCGATTTTATTAGAATGACGTTCAATCATGTTTTTCTTGATTTTGGTTAGTTTTAAAAACTCGTTTGTTTCTTAACGAATCAAATGCGATAGAAAATGTTTTCTAAAATAAATATAAATACTACAACAACTCTAACCTCGCTACTCTGCCTCCGTTTCATGGTGGCGGAGTTATTTTGCAGTTATACTTCTTTAGGCGCGTTATAAAAAAAGACAGGCCAAGTGTGAGTGGGACTCGCGCACGAAGGGTTCCGTACTATAATCTATATTAGAAAATCACATTTGATGTATGGGAGCCCCTCTTTAATATTTACTTTATTGTTATTTAATTATTTACTTCCAAAGGTAAAACAAGCAAATATTCTTTGAAAATTTTAAGCGTCTACTTCTTACCTTTTTTAATATTGAACAAAAAATCCGAAAAAACACGTTTATTGTATAGGTACCCCCTTAGTATATATATTTTTTAAATTTTTAGTACTTGTTGTTATAGCAGCAACAGAAATAAATCATTTATTAAAAAAATCAGCTTTCTAGCTATCACGGTTTATGAGAGACAGCCTGGAGACAGACCGACAGCGGAGGCTTAGTAATGGGGTCCGTTTTTACCCTTGGGGTACGGAACCCTATAAAGGCTTTTAAGATCCATCACACAAAAGTTGCAATCAATCAATCATTAATTTGCGTAAAATGTGGTACAAGTATCATTGCTGGTTTATATTTCATTATTTGCTAATAGTTCTTCAAATTTTGGTCAATAATTCGACATGCAAAATAAGTTAAAATATGAAATAAGATTACAATCACTTGAATAATTAAAAAACAATTTGGATTTAAAAATATATTTCGACTCCATTTCCTATATTTGTTTAAATATCTATAAAAATAAAACTAATTAAATGAAACAATATTGATAGCAAAATCTTTTTAAACCCCGGTTAGTTTTCACGTGATGCCTGAACATGCAGACAGACAGACAGACAAAAAAATTTTAATCACATATTTGGGTTTGGTATCGATCCAGTAACACCCCTTGCTATTTATTTTTTCAATATTTTCATTGTACAGAATTGACCTTTCTACAGATTTATTATACTTATGTATAGATTTGGCAGACGTTACAATATGAAATTGCATTGAAAAGCAAAATTTTAAGATACGCGCTTACAGATAGTAAGATGCGCCAGCATCACACGTGATTTAGTTATATACAAGTGCGATTTATATATTTTTCGTTACAAATATTTTCAATTAGGTATAATTCACGTGCATACATAAATATACGCACGCATTTTTATTAAAATGGACCTCAAAACCATTCATTTATATGTATTATTTATTTTTGACATTTGTAATGGGTATTTTTATTTATTTAAAAAATTTACATCATTCTCAATAACACTATTTAAAATAAATGCTAAAAATTATCACACAGTTATCACAAAATATGTTTTAGGTATTTCAAATCGAGTCATAGATAAATCAACTCGACTTGACTCGAGCTGGACCTAACTCGAGTTGACTCGAGTTAGCAAATCGAGTTGACACATCACTACATCGAGAGAAAAGATGGTCGAAGTTTTTTCATAATTATTGAATTTCGTGTTGATATTGAGTGAAATTAGTCAATTTTGGTGGCATTTTGTACAATTTTGTTCAGTAAAAGTGCACAAATGAAATAATAATTAAGAAATTAGCTTATCGTGTATTTCCTCGTTGCCGCCAAATCTCATTCATGAGCTTGATTAAACAGGCTACCGTTCTACCCAAGAGCCTGACATGACTTCCTGACGACTTATGACTGATGACTAATTAAAATTAATTGAAATTGATATAAAATTTGATGCAAATTTCTACTTGACTAATGGCTAAATACTAACGTGAAGGCCAAAACCTATAGAAGGAAAGAAGAACTTCACATTGAATAAGTCCCTGTGATCCGCTGATTAAAGTGACCGCTGTGATCTGTCAACAAGTAACTACGTTCCAAAGTAACGTTACCTACGGTATGCCGTTGTCGTTCAGGAAGTCAGAACGTCCTGCGATCGCAGTGATGGCGACATGTCACGTTCGACGTTGCTCGCATTAATTGCTATCTAGGTTTAACCTAAGTACTTTAAGTTATTGCTATCAACATTAATTTAAATTAACCCTCTCTTTCTCTTGTATAATAGAAAAATACATAAAATAAAATAAATAGAGACAGAGAAACATGAAAAAAAAGTAAAAAAAAATAAAATAAATAAAAAAAAACAAACATGCGCAATCCGCAAAACTTACAATAACTTACTATAGCAAAAAGTGTCGTGACAACTTTTCGTAAGATTTTTTTCCGTCTAGCCTCCTTTCACAACGCGCAATAAGGAACTTCGTTCCAAAAAGAATTAGACGAATTGAGAAAATGAGAATATCCTCCTTTTTAAAAGTCTGTTAAAAATAGGCAAAATGGTATTGCGATACTTGGAAGACGAGTGTGGCTCCTGAATCGTTTGCCTAATTATATACTTATTCGGAGTGATAACTGTGACTTATCTAAATTAAAGGGATTTATAACTTAGGTAACATGTACTTTGCTGAGAGTGATTCGGACACGGCCAACGTGACAAAGTAACGATTATTTTTTAACGTTACTTTCTTGTCACTGGAACGAGTCACGGCGACTGAAAGTAAACGATTTAGCACATGTCTATTACCGGCTACTTTACCATCCGAACCGGAAAACGTCAGTGACAAGCATTTAGGTACGTTATGGCTACAGGAATAGGTGGTACCAATTCGAACGAGTCGCTGCGAAGCTCGACGTATGTCACAGTATCAGTGACGGTTAGCGTATGCTTGCCTTTTACGAGCTGCCTGGCAGCAAGGCAGATGGTCTATTCTGCAAAGGAGCCCGGACCAACACGGAGAAAATCTGTGTGTACAATCTGTGTGTCTGAAGTCTGGATTCCACAAACGATTCACAACGATACATACGATTTCACAAAATTTGGCTTAAATTTTTTTTGGCTTAAACATGTGTGGTCGATGGCTTAAACATACTTAAAGATCTCTTATCAAAGCCCCTCCCTACCTGTCAGTGATAAAAATCTGTATGAGGAACACACTTTTGTCCTTTTTTTAATTTAAAGTAAAACTTTATATACCTATTTATTATATTATTATCGCCTCTGTGGTCTAACGAGCCAAGGGTTGGACTTGATATTTGATATTTTTCATCGTCGGCGCTTGGTAAAACTACCAAATATTCATATTTTGAAATGAAGAAACACTTGTACTGTTTTACGTATCACTTCTAATTTATTATTTTATAAATAGCCTACAGGTTTCGATCATGACAGCATCATCAGTTCGAATTCAAAATATGAATGTTGGACTTGACTTCATGAGGCCCGGGTTCGAATCCCAGGCCGGGCAACAAAAAGTATATGTAGTAAGTATTTCCAATTTTCTTATAAAAAATGTTGCCAGGAATCAGGATTAAATATATGTGCCCGGTTGGCGATAGGCATGCCATCTATCACATAGTGAGACTTAGTATCTTCGGCTAGTCGAGTGTGCCCTGGTTGTGCCTCTGCCTACACATATATATTTATTTTTACTTTAAAAAATAGTACAAAACAATACAAAGCGGAACGAAGTTCGGCGGGTCAGCTATTTTAAAATTAAAAACGCAAGGGTTTTGGAATGAATCCGACTCTTTGAGGTGTCGCGAGCAGTGTCTGCTAGATGTCACTGTCATTCACGATCAATATAGTAGGTATTCTACGGCCCGCAACCACAGATCCCGCAACTCTCAAATAATGAAAAACAGGGGGTTTAGTCCAGTAAAAAGTTAAATGAAACCATGATCTGACCAGTTTTGGCGCAATGAGTAAAAATGTGTTCATTAATACTTAAATAATGATATTATGAAAGAAATTTTGATTTAAACCAAAGGGAAAGGGATGAAAAAAATAAAAAAAACGGTTGAAAAATGCCTTTTTTTAATAACTTAATAACGGTAGGAAATAGAAAAAAATGTTTCAAGTAAAAGTTGTAGAGAAAAAAATTCTACACAAAAAAAGTTCCTCTTCATTTTTTTGTTATCTGCGTTAGTTTAGCTGCAAAAAATAAAAATTAAATTTGCTTTGTAATTGATTATAATTGTTTTAAAAATAAAGTTTTATTAATTATAAGTGTTAGTACATATTTATGTGATGCGCGCGCTGCGTGGTACAGGGCCGTAATAATTCTGGTAAGTTTTTATAATTAATTACAAAGCAAATTTAATTTTTATTTTACCAATACCAATACATGGACAGTTACTTTACTCTTTAAATGGGTCTTTCCTTGACTTGAGTAAGTACTTATAGATAATTTAACGTGATATTGGATTTCGAAAATATTTTAAATTAAATGTATAATTACGATTACGTAGCCACTTGAGCTGTTGTCATCACTAAACCTTCTTACGGGCGCATACTTGTACATAAGTCCTTATAATTTGTGCGCATCGACGATACATCCCAATAGACGCCGCATATAAGGCAACGCGATTCTGTCAACACATAAGTAAGTGTAACCGTTCTAATATAAATTATTACTTAAAAAAAATCGAACAGTATAGCTACTAAAACGTACCTAGTGATTATATACTCTTTGGTATCGACCAGGTCACAAAGACCCGTAAACATTGTCGCATTATTGTATAAGAAATAAATAAAAAAATTAGAAATAAAATGACTGTTTGTTCAATTAAAAGGTGCGGTATAGCCAGACTTCATATTACCGAAACGATGGTATATTTTTCCACAGGTTAGTTAAAAATAACAACATTCATAATTACATTATACAATATTTGTGTTTATTTAAAATTTATAGGAGTTCATCATGTGGTCTGTCATAGTTAGATGCGTGATATCCCTTTCTTATACATGTGATTTTCAAGCAATCACTTTCGTTTGCATACAGCTAGTGATGTACTACTGTAATTCTGTGTACTTTTGAGTTGGCCTCGGGATAGTTTTTTTTATGTGAGAATTTAACGAACAAGCACACGGCTCTCCTAATGGTAAATCAGATTCTTACATTGCTTTTGATAAAATAAATGATACTACACAATGCATGACAACAATTTTTAACATTAACTTTCACTTTAATTTCTGTAATTTTATTATTTTATATTGTAAATCGAGGACTCACTCGTGGACTAGGCTATAAAATTAAAGCTTTTCTTTTTGACAGATAATGTCTTAGCCACAAGCGAAGATGTCTTCAAAGGCGAGCAAGTGACGGCACTATTTTTGCGTAGTGAATGCAGTTTTACATATAAGGACGAACGAAACAAAAAAAAACCGTACATCCTCGCGGCGCCACTGCCGCGTGGGCGAAGTAAGTGAATACCATGTGAATACAAAAACGTTGCTCGCCGTAAAGACATCGATGGCTTGTAAGATGGTTTGCTTAGTGAATAGCCCTACAGACAATCGTGGCCTATAGACACCATTCATGTTACCGGTGTGTCGCTGTCCTATGGTCGGAATGTGAGACCTAATGTGTAGGTCTACCGGCTACCTTACCCTACATATCGTAAAATGACACTGTCATTACAGCGGCAGGAATGGGTAGGGTGGTGGATCCCTACACAGGAAAGTTGTTGCACAGCACCAGTTTAACGCAACTTTCATGTAAAAAAAAATAAAAAAATAAGTTTGCTATGTTTTTTATTCGCCCTAATCATATGACACTAGTTGCCTTATATCTGATTGCCTTTAGACTTACTTTCAAATTATACGGGTTATACTTTTTCAAGTATTATATTATATTTATTATACAATTATACAAATTCGGGTTTGCTATGTATCCTTGGAAGTCCGGCCTCTTATTACGTAGTATTTATATACTCTTTGCACAGCACTTTACCACCAGTAATCTTGTTGACAATGACCTGTTTCACCTGTGCTCGCCGCTTACGAGGTACCTGGCAGAAGGGCAGAAGATCTGCTGTAGTCAGCGGATCCAGACCAACACGAGGGATAACTGAACTTCTGAAGTAAACACGGTAGAGGGCGCTGTTGTATATCATTGAATAACTCATAAATAGTTAAGCCGATTTTATTAAACTCTTTTCAGTGCATTAGGTGGCTATCTGGGTGATATAAATTCAAGACTGGATCCGATAGGCGATGTTACGGAAAAAAAATTGAATTTAAAACAATTTAAATAGCCATATTCCAGAACGGTTATTTATGTATTTTATCATGGCCTTCAATTTGATAAGTATGTCATTAAATCAGGTACTCACAAGATTATGAATTAAAAAATATTTGTATTAAAGAAACCAGGCGAGAGAATTGGTTTTCATTTGAAAACCTACAGTGTAATATGTTCTCAACATTTTGCAGAGGATTGTTTTATATAATTTACATCACTGCTGCTTCATGACAATGCTAGACTGCACACTGCACAACAGACGGCTTCTAAATTAGAAGAGCTACAATTGGAATGTCAAAAACATCCACCATACTCCCTGAACCTTACTCCAACAGATTACCATTTTTTTTTCGAAATTTGGATAACTTTTTGCAAAGGAAAAAATTAAACTTCGATGTCCAAGCCACCTCTAAAGATTTATTGATTCCAGTCCGAATGTTTTTTTTAGTGAAGGGATGAATGAACTACCTATGATTTGGCAAAAGTACATCGGTGAAAATGGTTCCTACTTACTTTGGTTAAATATGTTATATTAAAAATATTCGACTTATGTTTCTCCCCGACAAAACGCCAATTACATTACATATTATATAAGGACCTAATACTGAATGTATTAGTAAGAATATAAATCTTATTGTGTTAAAAAGCAATTTACGTCGAAAAAATTTCTGACCTTATGTTGCATAGTTGCGATGTGACGTGCAATCACAAAATGCGAACTGTTACAAGGTCGTAATTCATAAAACAATAGGCATATCGACAAAATATATTGTTCTCATTAAATATGTCCCATCCCTAATAAAATAAATAAATTTCTCTGGACAAGTTTTACAAATTGAATCTAACCCCAAAGCAAATTCTATGCTTGGGTCATGGGTGTTAGTCAACGATTCTAATACATAGAAATACCTAAATAGATACAAGAATAAATTTAATAAACACCCAGACCCGGAAATGCAGACATCTAAATGTTCATCACACAAATGCCTGTCCCCGTCAGGAATCGAACCCGAGCCTCGCGGTTGGTCGGCATAGTTAGGCGTGTACGCTAGCCACTTGACAACGTATTCTCTTACGTTCTCTTACTAGTCTGTGCACTTGACCAATGAGGCGGTCAAATAATTCTTATCATATTATATCTTTTTTAATTATATATATTTATAAATATGACGCTTTGACACTGCAAGGGCCAATAAGAAAGCAGTTCCGTGCTTCCCCGCACTTCAGGTATTTGCCAGAATTGTTCCAAAGCAAAATTATAAAGAATACGCGTCTATTGTCTATTGGGATGTATGGTCGATGTACGGCCGTAATCAGAGACGTCAATAATTGTCTTTTAATCAGTCGGGAAGGTGACATTTTCGATACTGAATTGTGACATAATGATAGATTAAATATTAACTGACTTATTTGACTGCGAACTTTAATTATAAGTAGCATTTAATGCCCGTTTATCTACGATTTGTAAAAATGCCATCTAACAGTTTAGACGAATCTTTTAAGCATTGACTACGAGACATCTTGATTATAAAATAGTTCACAATGAAAATTAAGTTTTACTTTAATTTGAAAAGTTTAGTTAGTCGAGTATTGTAGTCTTTGGTTAGTAGGTGGAGATCGGCTAAGTCCTGTTTATGTATGTTATTATACTCATTGGGCTAAGCTGAAATGCCCACTTATTAACTTTATTTATATTTCATCGACACGTTAGTGCGAACATTAATGACGTTGCAGATGGAACATATAACTATTTCCAGCTTATTCAGTTCCAGCTCAAAGCCACGCCATATTTATTGTGTAATGCCACGTGGACTCGCAGGACCAGCACATCACGCTCTACCGTCTTTAACGGCGGACGAGTCTCGAAAACGAACCCTGGTTTTCGTTACGAAAACCAGGGTTCAAAGTACGGATTTATACCACACGAAGTCCACGCTTTAAGTAAGGAGCCCTAGTGTGGAGTTGTCCCGTACCTGTTTCTCATGTAGGACTTCGGATCGCGAACGAGTGTCGTCAGGTAGACCTGCACTCCCCAGCCAAGAGAAAATCATTATCAATTATTGTTATTTTATTGTTATTTTATTGTTATTGTATATTTAAGTTCTTTAAATCTTGACTTTCAAAAAATGTATCTTGCTATACTTACTTTGAAAATAAATTTTCTATTCTATTCTATCAGACGTATCACTTACTGAGAATCTACTTGACCTACCGAAGTGAAGGAAGTGCCACTCTATTTTAGTTAGTAATAAGATCACCGCTAGCACCCCTAGAAACCTCGGCAAATGGGCGAGAAATCCCGAAATTTCAAGTTGACCCACTTTCAGTGGAAGTTTATCTATTTACCTTCATATTACCCTGATCTTACAAAAAGACTATAATTACAGTTATTTATGTATATTATGTGTATTTAAAATTTACAATTATTTTATACTTCCTTTTTTTGAATTCTTACCTCTGTTCTGTAGGTCGAGTGTAATGGCAACGTCAACTGGACACTAGGAGCCTCAAAGTGACGTGCACTCCATAAAGATCATAAGCCCTGCTTACCTTAGACGCATGTGCTTCATAATTCACACACTTAACATTTCAATCTTGTACATAACTCTTTATAACTTGTGATTTTAATTAAACTTATTTTAATGTCATTAACTAAAAAGATTAACCATCCACGCCATCTGTGAACCAATCAGGTAACTTTTTTGTGGCGCCGTGACGTAAACGCGAGGAAAAGCTGGAACAGGGCTATAATCTGTGGCTGGAACTAGCTTTGCCTCAGTTTTGTGTGCGTGTCACACGTAGGTTTTGGCGCCATCGAGAGAAAAGATGGTCGAAGTTTCTTCATAATTATTGTATTTCGTGTTAATTTTGAGTAAAATTAGTCAATTTTGGTGGCATTTTCTACAATTTTGTTCAGTGAAAGTGCAGAAATGAAATAATCATGACAAAATAACCGTATCGTATATTTCCTCGTTGCCGCCAAATCTCATTACATGAGCTTGTGTAAAAAGGCCACCGCTTTACCCAAGAGCCTGACATGACTTAATGACGACTTATGACTAATTATAATTGACATAAAATTTGATGCATATTTCTACTTGACTAATGGCAAAATACTAACGAGATTGCCAAAACCTAAAGAAAGAAAGAAAGACTACTTCACACGTCATTGTGACAAAAAATATGTTTGATGATGAGTGAATGCTCGCACACGGGAAGAATTTCTAAATTTGTGTGAGGGGAAAAGGCACTGTTAGTGTAGTGTTGCCAATTTAGTCATTTTCCTGGAATAAGCGACTTTTAAATTAGTCTTAGCGTCAAAATATTTTTTGACGATAATATTTTCATAAGGATATTAACAATTTCATCTGAAAATTCACCACGAATCTTTGTCTTAGTACAAAGAAGACTTTGTTGAAATAGTCATATTTGGTGACATCGGGATTCGATCACAGCGACCGGGACTTGATGAGTTGTCAATATCTACGGCCGTCAGATTTCAGAGTAAAAATAATTATTGTTAGTTCTTTTTATCTCTCCTTCTTTTTAGATTTTGTTTCGCGCAAATCAGTTCACAATGTATTTTATCTGTTTAAATTAGACAAATCAAATAATTTAATTTATATTGAAAGTGATCTGTAAGACCTATTTCGATATGTGTTTAGTTAAACTTGAGCCCGGTTTTGGAGTCTTATCTTTTGATGAATGTTGACCAATCACTAACATAGATTATTCGTGGTGGTCATACAAAAACTTTTCAGAATTACTATTAATTTCAATAATTAATTGGCATGTCAAGTAAAGGACATTTCGTGGGAAATGTACAACGCACAAATAAATTAGAACTGGTTAGATTATATGTAGCTAGAATTACTGCCTAGCTTGACTGAAATTTCTCTGCAAGCCCCTGGGTTGACCCAGGGAGCAGGGCAGAAAAGCTTAAAATTTCGGCTCATTCTTAAATTTGTGTATAATTTAGATGAAAAAAAAAAACATTTTTATACAAATTTGACAGTAAACTATTTGACAGTAACAGATATGACCCGCACGTCGTCATACGGCTTGTCTGTTTTGGGATTGGTCTTGACACTGCCGATGTTCTGTACAACCTCCATCCCGCGCACCACTCGACCGAACACCGTGTGCTTGTTATCTAACCATGGCTGGAAAAACATAAATTCATTAATTTGCAAAGGAATATTCAGGTAAAAGAACTGAAGAGCGGATTTCTATCACGAATCATAATTACCTTTTCGGATACATGTTTTCCAAGGTATTTTATGTAAGTCATTCCTAAAGCACGGAACATAGGATTTCATGAAGTTGCTACGTATATACAAATGAAATGGGTCTATTTTTTATTACGATAATTACTTTAAGCAATCTTCCATTTCATATAATTGCGTGAGTAGTTAAAAATATTTTAAATGTTTTATCTTCAACGAGACGGTGAATGTTGAAAACCAGTGTTGAGGTATGTTAAGACTCGACAATTACCTGAGCTTTTCCCTATTGGCGGACTCGTGTTACCACACTTTGTTTTTTTTTTAATTTTATTATTATCTTTTTTATTGTCCTTTATTTAAGTTGCTTTTGTTAGTTAGGTTAGATTTTTAGTTGTTTTTTTTGTTAATGATTTGTGGTAGGTTTTAGTCTGTCAATAAATGTTTTCTTTCTATTTTTCTTTCAACAAAACTAATTTTCGAAATTGTAGGAATTTATTTGAATATTTCTCGAATATCCGTAGATTATATGACCATGTCCGCCTCGTCTTGGTCGAGGGGCTAGCGAACAGCTCTAGCTCCAAAGATCAACCACGACGCTCAGGTTCGATTCCCGAAGGCATTTGGATGTCTGCATTTTCGGGGTTGTGATTCTTAAATTGATTCTGGGATATATTTAAGGATTTCTATGTATTAGGATCGTTGACTAACGGCCGCATATTGAATAGTCGACATTTTCAATACAAAATGTGACTTAATGATAGATTAAATGTTAGTTGACATCTCTGAGAGTGGCTGTCACACCCATAGCTCAAGCATATAGCGTGCTTATTTCGGTGTTAGTTTTTTTTTTGGGTTGGTTAATTCATTTATTTATTATAGATAGCTTTCTAGAATTTCCAAGCCATTAGAGATCCATAATACCGAGGATAAGGAAACTCACAGTAGGCGCTAGCGTGATGAAGAACTGGCTGCCGTTGGTATTGGGCCCGGCGTTGGCCATGCTGACGGTGTAGGGCCGGTCGTGCTTCAGGCTCGGCCGGAACTCGTCCGCAAACTCCCCGCCCCAGATACTCTCACCGCCCGTGCCGGTACCTGAAAGTATCACAATAAAAAAAAGACGGGTTGCATTCCAGGAGGGCCGGCAGAAGTGAAAACTTGAATATTATCGTTGTGCATTTTTGATATTTTGGAATTGTTAGGGAATAATTTTGGACGAATTGCTTTAATTATCAGTATGCACAAATATTATTTTCATGACTTTTGACGCCATCGTGAATGAAGATGGTCGTTAATTTTTTCATTATTATTGAATTTCGTGTTTATATTGAGTGAAATTGGTTAATTTAGGTGGGAATTAGATTAATTTTGTTCAGGGAAAGTGCACAAATGAAATAATCATGAAGAAATTAATATGTCGTCTATTTCCTCCTTGCCGTCAAATCTCACTAGATGATCTTGAGTAACGAAGCCACCGCCTTACTCAAGACCATGACCTGACATGACTTTGTACATACGAGGGTCAAACTGAAAGTTCTTAGAAAATCAAAAACTAAGCATTCTAGCAAGTTATTAGTTTTATTATAACTTTTCAAAATAGCGTCCATTTACATCAATACATCGCTGCATTCGATGGAACCATTGAGAAAAGCACCTTGCCCACTCGGCCTTAGGGGTCTCTTCGACGGCGTTTTGAAACGCAGCCACTGCTTCTTCGGCGTCCATAAAATGTTTTCCTCGAAGTTTTTCTTTTATTTTCGGGAATAAATAAAAATCGCAGGGTGTGAGGTCGGGGCTATACGGCGGGTGACCCAGTAATTCCACGTCTGAGGTCGCCAAATAGTCGATCGTTTGCCTGGCGGTGTGCGACGAGGCATTGTCGTGATGAAGGAGGATCCTGCTGCGAGGTCGTTTCTCTCGAACTTTTTCCAAGACAAGTGGCAAACAGTTGTTAGTGTACCACTCTGCATTAACCGTTTTCTGATCCTCTTAAGACAACTGTCGCGTAATGACTTGTCTTTCCGAAGAACGAGGCCACCATCTTTTTTCCAACACTTCGACCTCTCTTCACTTTAGTTTACAACTCTTCGGAAGGAAACACCCACTGAGCAGATTGTCTTTTGGTTTCCGGATCATAACAGTAAATCCAGCCTTCGTCACCCGTTAGTATGTCGAACACAGCATTTGAGTCACCTCCGTTAAATTTTTGGATCATTTCTCGGCACCAATCAACACGGCGGAGTTTTTGAGCCTCGGTCAAATTATGCGGTATCCAGCGGGCACAAAGCTTCCTGACCGCTAAATGTTCATGGAGGATTTTGTGCACTTGACTCATACCTATGCCTAGACTTGTCCGAATCTGCTGATAGGTCACTCTTTTGTCAGTCTCTATCATACGCCGCACAACACTGATATTGTCTTCAGTCGTCGCTGTAGAAGGCCGTCCCTCAAGCAAATCATCGGTGAGATTAGTTCGACCACGTTTGAATTCATTAAACCAGTTGTAAACTGTGGCACGAGATGGGGCTTCATCGTGAAAAGCCAATCGAAGTCTATCATAACTTTCTTGTTGACTTATGTGACATCGAAAGTCATAAAAAATCATTGCACGAAAATGTTCTCGGCTTAAATTCATTCTGACGTGCACAGATAATTTTCAATTTGCCGCCAAATCGTAAAACAAATGACAAATGAATGAAATGTATACTCAATATTATTGGTAAAGAGTTCTATTTTCAAAATTTAAACTTATTTTTTTAATATAATGCTTTTAAGTTGCCAGTTCTAAAAACTTTCAGTTTGGCCCTCGTAGTGACTAATGGCTATATTGTATAAAAATTAACCAACTTGATATTGACAAAATAGTTGTGAAAAAACGATGGAAAGCCATATTTATAAAAGAAGAAGAAGACTATTTTCATATCAATAACCTGCGTTTGGCTTGACAATAACTCGCTAAAGTAAGACTACGAGACGGCTAGGAGCGTCGTCACATTATCTGTACAATGAACATTGCTCGTCTACACATAAAACTTATTTTTAAGATGGATCAAATAGAGCAGCGTCTGTTGATATTATACGTATCTGCTATCTGTGAGAATGTAATGGTAGGTATATTGCGGCATATTATCCATTGCACATCCTATAATACTCTTCGGAAATATCTAAGCAATACAAAAACAGCAATGAATCTACGTTTTATTTTAGATCTCGCGTCGTCTTATTCACGCATGCGCAGTGCGCCGTGTTACGTTCTGACGATCTGACGCGAGTTTAGAAGTTTTTACCCATTCCAAAAAAAGTGCGCAACGCCGCTAAAGAAGTTTTCACTTCAAAAATCTGCACTATTGCTAATGTTACATAGGACTTTGCGCCCCAACGCACAGAAGCTGTGGGGCTTGAGAGACAATCAGTAACTTACCAGTGGGGTCGCCGGTCTGTACCATGAACCCCTTGATGACGCGGTGGAAGATGTGTCCGTTGTAGTACCCGGAGCGCGCCAGGCCGCAGAAATTCTCCACGGCGCGCGGGACTTCGCCCCCGAACAGTCGGATGTGAACGTCGCCTAAAGATGTGTGCAAGATAGCCGACTCGTACACTCGCTGGACACCTTCAATACGGTAGATGGCGTTAAAACAACTAAATCTAAATCAAGAATACCAAACACCGTTTTGGTTCTGGGTGCCAGGGGTACAAGAAATCTGTCTACAAATTGGCTGAAGATTATAAAAAAGAGTAAATAAAGTATTATTATGGTAACGATCATATTACTACAATGGTACAACAGTAGTAACAAGTTTACATCACATTAAAAATAAGTTTGCCCCCGTTATTGTCCGAGTCCTCTGTGTAGACCGGGTGGCAGCTCGCAAGCGGCGAGCAGAGGTTGAATTATACATTGCCAATAAGACCACTGATGGTAGAGTAGCCGGTAGACTTGCATATTAGACCTAACAACCCAGCCACAAGACAGCGACGCACCTACAACATCTATTGTGTCAAATGTCACGGTTGTCTCTTATCACGAAAGACGTGTGCTTGTTCGCTGTCTTTACACATAAAAAAATACAGTCAAATTAGTATTACTAGTAGTGTATTATTATTACTAGTAGTAGTAGTAGATACGGATTTGAATATATATTTTTTCGTAACACAATATGACTAGCTTAAGTAGTATTTACAAAAGCTATTTATGTAAACTAGTGGTCGTCCATTGGTCGAAATTCGACGATAATAAATTTTAATATCTTGTTGATAAAAACGCCATCTTCATTTCTCAAGACGAACTACTTTGTTTCCAAACTTTTTAGTGCGCCATCTGTAATTTTTATCGTTATCATCAATATATTTGTTTGTGTGTGTCAAATGCATGGTAGTGTAAGTAATGTTTTATTTATTGATTTAATGTACTTTATAAGCATTATTCTTAAAAAGTTTTAGCGTTCTGCACTTCTCCTACACATAAACTATAAGTGTGCCAAATCTTATGCTCCTCCGCCGCTTGCTTGCTTTATGTACGCGCAATTTTCGTAAAAAGAGGTCCAAACTTTTGGCATCACGTATTAATATATAGATTTTGGTATCAATCACTTCACTACTGTAATCTAAATATTTTATTTAAAAGGCAAACTTCACTTATAGACACAATAAATTTTACTGGTCTTATGGGAGAGACCTTAGGCCACGTGTACAAGATTTAAGACTAACGTATCCTCCAACGCAGAACATGACAATGGAAATCATTGACGTTACGGTGGCACGACTAGGACGAACTGTGGGGCTATTCAGTATCTTTTTAGTGTTGATCACTGGGTAAAAAATACATCAAATAGCTGTCAAATGACGTGTTTCGTATTTGCTACCTCCATTGTATTTCTGTTGATCACAGGAGATAACAAATATCAAACACATCATTTGACAGCTATTTGATGTACACTCTACCCAGTGATCATCACTAAAAAGATACGGAATCAGCCCCCCTAATTCGGGTAATGATCAGTGCCTTACTCGTGTCGACGCTTGACTAGGAGAAATAAATGTCAGTATGACTTAGCTTACCCTGTCCCTCCGTGGCAGATATGATGTCTTCCTTGGAGGGCTTCTCGTTGAAGACGTCCCGGTCGGCGTCCAGAGTCCTGACGTCGTCAGGCCCCCGACGCGAGAACATGTAGAACCGGTTCTTCTTGTATGCGGTGCAGAACAGCGTCGGGTCCGTCTTCACCGTCAGCAGCGCGGGGTTCTCCGAGCCCTCCATCTCCAGCGTGCTCGCCACCGCCGGCTGGTTCGTTCGCCCCTGTCGCCGAGACCAATTCATTACTTTTTATTCCAAACGATACACTTGTACTTTTTCACGACTCACGTACAATTTGGGTTCTCATTCATTTTAAATATAGCCACGATTTTACTTTATGCGATAGACAGCAAACACACGACTTTTGAAGGTAAGTGTCAGAGTCTCTAGCTGGTTTGATATCTGAGGACCCTCGTGAGGGGTTGGGCGTGAATTGAATAATAGGTATCTATTGTTTACAATAAATTTGGTCAGCTTTATTGAAAAAATCGAAAGACAGAAAAAAAGATATCATAACTAACTGTCGATCGCGACTTCGTTAGTCTTTGCGGGGTTAGTGACGGAAACGAAAGATTTTGAAACAGTAAATGGTATCCAAAATCTTGACCCCGGCCGTAAGCTACCTACTACACAAAATTTGGTGAAAATCTGTTCTGTAGTTTTTTGCTTCAAGAATGAACAGACAAATATATAAAAAAATTGGGTTCTGTGTATAGAGTATGAGTTTCGCACGAATTTACTTTTCTACCGCGTTGCGTTTGAACGATCCAAATGTATGGAATAATTCAGTTGTTTCGACTATCCGCAAGAGGCGCTGACAATAACTCAGTACATTTAGGTCATTAAACGTATTTACGCGATAGTAAAGTATACAATACGTAACAATTATTGTTTTTTTTAATATTTCATGCACAGATTTAGTTTGATTACCGTTTTATTATGTTTCTAAATAAATAAATATGTTCCTTAATGTTGAAAATATGAAATCCGTCATATGTGTACGTGTTGGAAAAAGGTTACTAATATCTCTCCGTGATTCTTCGCTAAGCATCGCTTTGTTATTAAAGATTCGGTTCGCAAATCTGGCTCTTGTATAATATGTAAGGTAAGCAATCGTTAGCTTCACCAACAAAAAGTTATGCAATTCAAACGCAGTAGCCAAAAATGTTTAAATAGCATAGGACGAAATTTATAGAAAAAAATAAAACTTACATTTAAAATTTAGAATTGATGGCAGTCAATTCTAAATTACACAGTACAATACAACACAATACAATACAAACAGTACAATAGGCTAATTGAAAGTCTTAGGCTGAAATATGACGCGAACGGAGAGAAATACATAAAGTTTACAAACTACCGACTTCCAAACAGAAGGAGTTCGTCGGTATGTTTTTCTGTATAGATTTTGACGGTTCCTTTTTCGAAGAATGGGTTCTAAGGTGGACTTATATATAATTGATCAAAATTCGAAAAACTTACATTTTTTGTGTATTTACAGCAGACATTAATAACCTACCTAAAATAAGAGATGAGAAGTTTTCAGGAGAGACAAAAAACTGATTATTTCTTGTAAAATACATATTACATGGATAATAATGGTTTTAACGAGTATATATTCGATTCAGTTATGTAAATATAGGCCAAATTTAGTATATTTGTTACTGTAGGACTGTAAATACGACTTATGAGATATTACTTCAATAAAACAATGACTTGAGCGGTATTTTCCTTTTTTTGGTAGGTTGTAATAAATGAAAATGTCAACTTTTAGGTATATGAAAACAGTTTTAGCCTCTTTCTTAGATAGTTTCAAAAGTAATACACAAAATATTGAAACACAATTGTTCAAAAAGATAATGAAATTTATAAAGAAAACAAAAATAGGAAGTAAAATGTAACATTCATGACGATCTTGGGTTTAATATTATTATTATGAGATCCAAAATTACACACACTCAAAGTAAAATAAAAATTGAACTTCACACGTAATACATTCTCTCAACACTACAAATGAAATTAAACATCTTAATAAAATAATTTCTATGAAAACTAAGCTTATTTTACCAACTAACATAATTTTTAGGAACAATCCTAATTTAATTGAATTATATATTTAAGTAAAAACAAAATAGAAGACTTTTTGCAATTCAACAAAATTAGAATAATTATTAATCGGTGACAAAAACTGTACTTATTCTAAGCAAGTCTTTATTACAAATAAGATCCATTACAGTATCACATCATTAGGAAGATTTGTTTAGGTATGATTTTAGTGTTATGACTACGGATCTTAGTTCCGTAATTAAACTCTTATGTATCTAAAAACCATAGTGAAAAAGGATGCATTGCTAAATATTACTTATAAAATAAAGTAATAAAATGATATAAAAAATAACAAGACTAACAAGAAAAGTAAAAAAAACGAACAAAGACGCTTTCAATGAGTCATAATGAAAAAATTCTTACAAACTCAAGTTTTCAATGAAGGACCTTAGAAAATATTTTTGGTTATGCACATTATTTAAAATCATAGATGTTAAATTTTTTAAGAAAAATTTACAAAGCTTCATTAAGCTTTAAAAAGTGTCCCTTTTTACGCTTTGAAAGGAATGTTATCATAAAAGGAATGACAGCTAGCTGGTAGTACTGCTTTTAAATCTTGTAGATCCTTGTATTTGTGCTGAGATATTAGTAATTTAGCAGTATATAATTTAGGAAATTTACTCATAAGCTGGTCATTGGTATTTTTTTGTGGGCGTTAAGGTAAGATTTCCAGAGGATCGTCAAAGTTTACTTTATACCAAATCGTGCTATCTGGTTTATTAACCAATACTCTCAAGTCAGTAACTGTAGGATCATTGGTTTTTTAACCGGGTCTGATTGCTTTATAAATCAAATTTGTACTAAAATCAGTAAAAAATCTATAATCAACAGTTTAAAGGTCGTAAGGCATTGGGTAAGTTCTGGCTGTTCTTACTATGTTTGTATATTGCGAAGGTAAGTATATTTCTTTGCCTTTTAACTTACATTCAATTGTGCTTTGCATCGAGCCGCATTCCATTTGTGTATGGCCTTTTTCAAGATATTTTTGCGTTATTGTAATTTGTTTATCGATAGCCAAATGCAAAAGAGCGTTACTAAAATGGCATTGAGATTCTGTGCACAGCAACCATCGGAGTACAGTACCACAGGCAATACTTTCCTGTTCAAAATACTTGGTAATTGATCTACGATACATGATGCAAAAACAGAAGCTTCCAGGGAAGCATTACATTCATCAAACCAATAACATACTGATTCATGTGTAGATAAATTATAAATCGTAAAATTATGCACACATAATTTTGAAAATAAAATAAATTGCACTTTGCATTTGCAACCATTTGCAATCCATCAATATTTGTTAAATTTATATCATTCTCTTTCAGGAATGAGTCGGCATTTTGGAATGAGTCTATTTTATCTTGAAACAAACTATTGGTACTAAATAATATAGTAACAGCTTGTGCAGTTATTTCGTCATCTAAACTGGGAGGTTTTAATGCAATACTATTGGATGTTGTGGGTTTATAGTTAAACATCGTACGTGGTAGTCTAGCTTTATATAGTATAAAATGTCCGTCTGGTTTTTTCTGGGAATTTCTTTTCAATATTATTTCTTTTTTCAGTAACAATATCTCCCGTTTCTTTTTTAAATCTCTCAGAGTTACAACTTTTTGTGCTTTATCATTTATGAGAGCTGAATCTTCATCAACATTTACGTCCATTTCAAAGAGCTGTAACAATAAACTCAATTATTTTTTCAAAGATAACAATCAAGAAGGATGATAAATTTCATTAATATAGGCTTATAATATAGTTTTTGATATCATTTACGAGGGTCAAACTGAAAGTTCTTAGAAAATCAAAAACTAAGCATTCTAGCAAGTTATTAGTTTTATTATAACTTTTCAAAATAGCGTCCATTTACATCAATTCATCGCTGCATTCGATGGAACCATTGAGAAAAGCACCTTGCCCACTCGGCCTTAGGGGTCTCTTCGACGGCGTTTTGAAACGCAGCCACTGCTTCTTCGGCGTCCATAAAATGTTTCCCTCGAAGTTTTTCTTTTATTTTCGGGAATAAATAAAAATCGCAGGGTGCGAGGTCGGGGCTATATGGCGGGTGACCCAGTAATTCCACGTCTGAGGTCGCCAAATAGTCGATCGTTTGCCTGGCGGTGTGCGACGAGGCATTGTCGTGATGAAGGAAGATCCTGCTGTGAGGTCGTTTCTCTCGAACTTTTTCCAAGACAAGTGGCAAACAGTTGTTAGTGTACCACTCTGCATTAACCGTTTTCTGATCCTCTAAGACAACTGTCGCGTAATGACATGTCTTTCCGAAGAACGAGGCCACCATCTTTTTTCCAACACTTCGACCTCTCTTCACTTTAGTTGGCAACTCTTCGGAAGGAAACACCCACTGAGCAGACTGTCTTTTGGTTTCCGGATCATAACAGTAAATCCAGCTTTCGTCACCCGTTAGTATGTCGAACACAGCATTTGAGTCACCTCCGTTAAATTTTTGGATCATTTCTCGGCACCAATCAACACGGCGGAGTTTTTGAGCCTCGGTCAAATTATGCGGTATCCAACGGGCACAAAGCTTCCTGACCGCTAAATGTTCATGGAGGATTTTGTGCACTTGACTCATACCTATGCCTAGACTGGTCCGAATCTGCTGATAGGTCACTCTTTTGTCAGTCTCTATCATACGCCGCACAACACTGATATTGTCTTCAGTCGTCGCTGTAGAAGGCCGTCCCTCACGCAAATCATCGGTGAGATTAGTTCGACCACGTTTGAATTCATTAAACGTGTAGTTTCAATGAATTTACAACCCATTTACTACAAAAACAGGTAATAAATACCGACTAAGTAACATTTATTGTTTTAGAATACAGCTCAAATCTCGCCTGTGGTCTAGCGGTCCGGGTGCTGGACTTGACTGCATGAGGTCCCGGGTTCGAATCCCGGGTTCGAATCCCGGGTCGGCCAACAAAAAGGAAATTGGATTTTTCCAATTTTCTAATAAAAAAAATGTTGGTCGGGATTGGAAATGTGCCCAGTTGACGATAGGCTTGACACCTATCACATTGTGGGACTTAGTGTCTTCGGCTAGTCGTGGGTGCCTTGGTTGTACCTCTGCCTACATCTTCGGGGATATGGGCGTGAAGATACAGCTCAAATCTAAACATTGAAATTTAATAATACCGCGTAAGTCAACTGATGTTTTAATATAATACCGCAGATATAATACAGTGTTTATTTATTCTAAAAATGATAGTTTTTTTTTACCCTACCGCAACATACAATAAAATAATTAGCTTACTTACCTTTTACTGCTTCAGAATAGTCAAATCTTGACAAAGTACGAGGGTAAATCCAAAACTTCGTGGCCTAACCTACATGGAGCTATGACATCTTTTTAAAATCTACCGTCATTTGTTAGTATGTGTCATATTGATTTATTGTGCGCAGTTTCATTCCGATACTGCGCAATATAAATTTTCTGTGATTATTTGTTTGAAGCAATCTGACGCAATTTTCAATAATGGAGAAAATTGAACACCGTGCAGTCATTAAGTACCTCAATAAAAAAGGCCTATCACCAAAAGACATCCATCAAGATATGGTGAGCACTTTCGGGGAGTCTGCTCCATCGTATTCCAGTGTCAAGAAGTGCGTAGCCGAGTTTAAGCGCGGTCGTGAGAGCATTAAAGATGATCCTAGGAGTGGAAGGCCTACATCCTCTACCACGAAAGAATTTCTGCCATCGATAAAATTAGTGATCTCGTACTGGGTGACCGACGTTTGACCATTGGTAAGATAGCTGAGATAACAAACATTAGTTATGGCCGGGTGCAACACATAATAACGGAAGAGTTGGGTTTCCATAAGGTTTCTGCTCGCTGGGTCCCGAGGTTGCTTTTAGCTGAACAAAAACGGATTCAATACACAATTTCGCGAGACTGTTTGGAACTTTTTGAGACTGATCCCGAGGACTTTTTGTCTCGATTTGTTACCATGGATGAAAGCTGGGTTTACCACCATACTCCTGAATCAAAGCAACAATCCAAACAGTGGAAAAGATCAGACTCTCCTACACCGAAAAAGGCTAAGGTCGTTTTGTCGACTAACAAAGTCATGGCTTCTGTTTTTTGGGATGCGAAGGGCATTATTTTTGTAGATTATTTACCGAAAGGTCAAACTTTAAATTCTAGTTATTATTGTAACCTTTTACGAAGACTCCGGGAAGAAATAAAAGAAAAAAGGCCGGGGATGTTGCGTAAGAAAGTTTTGTTTCATCAAGACAATGCACGTGTTCTTACTTCGGTTGAAACTATGTCTGTCATTCATGATTGTGGCTACGAATTGCTGCCCCACCCACCTTATTCGCAGGATTTAGCCCCCTTGGATTATCATTTATTTCCAAATTTAAAAAACACTTGGGTGGCTTGAAATTTTCGACCAAAGATGAGGTGATAATCGCAATAAACGACTATTTCGCCGACCTTCCGGAATATTTTTTTTTCGAGGGGATAAACAAGTTGCAGGTCAGGTAGAAGAAATGTGTTGAGCTAGATGGAGACTATGTCGAAAAATAAAAATAAATTTAGACCCACTTTTCTTTAATTTTCTTGGTCGGGCTTAGAACTTTTGGATCCACCCTCGTAACAGCAAAATATAAAAAAACAACGAATTTCCAGCACGACCTCGTATCAACACACTTACAGTATGACGAACTGACGACTTTCGCGGTATTATCCTTGTTGTTAACTTGCGCAATGCCAGTTCAACTCAAATAACTGCTATGATTGGATGCGCGCCGGAAAGATGTATCGAATGACATATAAAACGCCACTAGCCATTTTTTCGACTTCCGCGGTATTGTTACTTCAGTGACGCGTTGTTATTTTCCAATAACTAACAAAATTATCTTAGCAACAAAACTCTAGAAGGCCTATCTTTATCTATAGATAGGTTATTAATATTGACCATAACACGGCACGGCAATGAAACAAGAGTTAATTTTTTTTAAATTAAAATTATTTTGTCCCTTTTTTTGCTTTTTTTTACTTTGTTGCTTATTTATTTCAATAAACACTTTTATTTATTTAAAGAAAAACAAATTTCACATCCTACAGTTAGTTGCTCTGCCAATTAAGATACTGCGATTGAAATTAATATTATACATTTTTCATTTATTTATTTTTTTTAGCTTTAGAGTCACAAAAAACGAACCATAAATTTAATTTATTGTGAGCTTAAATTTTACATTTTTGAGGTGAAACTTCTTTAGAATCGTTGTGATTTCAAAACAGGTGCAACAGAAAAGCGACAGGTAAGAGACACAAATATATATTCATCTCATTATTTCGTTGATTTACTGAAGTTTCACTTCTATCGTGTGTGAATCGCACACACATCTTTTTTTGTAATAGCGAAATTATACCATGCCATATGAAAAAAAAATAAAGTGTTTTTATTTTGAATTATCGATAAAGCATTTTTTAATTCAAGTTTACTTTTTTTACACCAAATTGTTGCCTAAGGTGATAGGTTCAACTTTAGACTTTGAGGTTGGAGGCATTAACTTGTTAAATTGTTAAATGAATTTACATTCTCTTGCAAAAAAAATATTTTAATAACTTTAGAAGTTTGACTTCTATAATATTCTCAGTTTGTTGTAGGTACAATAACATTATTTTGTCTGGAAATTATCTGGAAAGGTCTGTGGTCATTTTTAGACGGAACTGTTATAGTACTTGATGCATTTTTGCAGTTGTCAAGTCTTGTCGTTGTAAATTATTTTGTAAAATTTTCCTACTGCTGTACAACTAAAAATGACGACCCTGCATGGATAGAACAAACAAGAGCAACTTGAAAGAACAGCAAACCTGGAAGAGCGCCAGCCTCAAGGGCCGCAAGTTCTCGGGCTTCCCGAGCACAGCGGCGCACGAGTTGGTGGCGAGGTTGGCGAGTTTGACGCCCAACATGGTCGCGTACGCCACGAAGTATCCGCTGGCGTCGAACACGATGTTGCCCAGCCGCATCGCCTCCGACTTCTCCAATTCCCGCTCTGCCGCCATCCTGATATTTCAAGTTACGATTCGATTTATCAGTGTCTTTTCCTCGTGTGGGTTCGGGCTCCTTTGCAGAATAGGCCATCTGCCTTTCTGCCGGGCAGCTCGTAAAAGGCGAGCCTAGGCTTACCGTTACCACCACCGTGACATTAGATGGTGGAGTTCCGTCAGCGACTCGCCCGGATTTGTACCACAGCCTTACCTATTCCTGTCATAACGAAAGTGCTTGCTTGGAGGACTCGAGCTAAGTAAGTTTACCGGTATCCTTAATACCGGTAAACTTACTTAGCTCGAGGCCTAACATCCCGGCCTGAGGTTGGAAACGCACCATTACCACCTTTGGTGTCTCTAGGCAGCGTGAATTTCTTACTATCAGAAAATTCGTCTGTTTGTTTGCCTTCCAATACCATAAATTAAATATGTTAAATGAAGTTAAACAACTACAAAATCAGTAATCGACCGCCGACTACACACAAATAATAAATGTATATGCAAAGCCAGCATAAAGCTAATAAAATGAGTTTCTTGGGATGGTTATCGACTATAAGGTTGGAAGGTCGAATGCTTGCGTTAGTTTGCCTTGCCTTAGCCGCTGGTAATGTGCTATCTGATAACACGGAGAGACGCGAGAGAGAGCCAAAGGCCCAAGAGTGCCTTGATAGTAATAAGCTTGAATACGTAAATACCTCCTCCCAAACTCCATGTTCGGTAGTTGCTGTGTTTGGTGTTGCAGCTCCTGGAAACGCTGGAGACTCTCATCTATTACTTTGTGCAGTTTCCCCGTCAGGAAATGGAATATCCGTACCTGGAAATCGTTAAATATCTTACAGAATAACGCTATACTTTGTGAGGCTCAAACTCCCAAAATCATAGCTATTATGTAAAAAATGACAATGATTGCCATTTTTATGAGACTCAAAAAAAGATTAGGTTATCAATTAGATGTTTTTATATATTTGTTACGCGATTACTCAGTCAATAATGTACCATGTACCATGTAAAATGTACCATGTAGTTTAAGTTCTAGCCCTTATGATGCCGTCATTAGCGAAACCGCTCGGCCATTTATAAAATCTTATACCTTTAAATGAACAATTATTCTTATATATATATATATATATATATAAATATATAATTGGAATCTCGGAATCGGCTCCAACGATTTTCATGAAATTTAGTATGTAAGGGGTTTCGGGGGCGATAAATAGATCTAGCTAGGAATAACTTTTAGGAAATGTCATTTTATTCTGAAACTGAAAAATATGACTCTTCCTGACATCTATTGGCGAATAATAATACTATTTTTTGTGAGCAATAAAGTTGTTCCAGCAGATGGCGTTGTTAAGTGACACGAAGTCAATGAGTGCTAGCTAAAAAAAATATCAAACAAAGCTCGGGCATCCAGGTACTAAGAAATTATAAGTGATACGTAAAACAGTACAACTGTTTTTTCATGTAAAAATATAAATATTTGAAAGTTTTTCCAAGCGCCGACGCGGACAATGGAAAATATCAAATACTGTACACATTTTGATGGTTGCTTCGTAAAGGTAGGTCACGATTGCTAGGTGGTCACATAAAATTTTTTCATGATCCAAATAGTGGTTTTTGAGCTAAACTTAACAATGTATAAAATTTCATGAACTTTGACAACTCCATTGTTGAAAATAGTTGTCGAGCTCATAGTGGGATGTTAATAAAATGTATGTAGCATCTTCTCGGAATCATTAGTTATCTTTTGAATATGGAGGGTAGAGGTAGAGGTAAGGAGCGCACACTCTGTGTTACAAAAGTGTCCCCTGAATCGCCTTAAATTAAGATGGCATTGCTGTACCAGAGGACCGTTTTTTTAAAGAAAGCGCCAAAAGTAGTTTAGACTGACAATCAAATTGAAAAAAGAAAGATAAACATCCGCCTATTGAAGTGGGATATTTGAAACGGGAATTTGCGTTCACCAAATTTCTCATTTTTCAAATTTTATTTTAAGAAATAATGCTTTATTAATAAGAGTATTTCAAAATTATTACGAAAAATAAATAATTTGCAAAATGCAACCAAAGGACGAATACCAATATTCATAAATAAAATAGTTGTATGAAAATTTAATTAAGATCAATTAATTATTATATAATTTATTTATGATATATAATTTATTTAAAAACGATAGCCGTTCAACTTTCAATTATAACACATAAAATAACTACTTCAGTCGTGGAGAATACTTGATATTATTTTACTACTTTCAATCAGCAAACTTCAAGCCATCTAAAACAGTTAAATTCACATCATACCCTCCACTACACTAGCGCCATTCTGGCCCCCTTATTTAATACTATTTTGTGGACACTTTTTGAGTCAAAAGGCTATATGAGTGTGCGCTCCTTACCTCTACCCTCCATACTTTTGAACGAAGAGTCTTCGCAATCGCAACGTGGTCATGACATAATTGGAGTCGGTTTTCTGAAGTTTAAAAGCACTCGACTGTTCCATCATGGAGTCCATTTTTGTTGGCTTAGCAATATTAAAACAGAATATTTGGTCGAGTCGGATTCAACCCTTAAAAAGTGTCTTAGTCCCAAGCACAGATTAGGTATACATTGACTATATGCAACATTATGCACTCAAATTTTATATATAAAAAGAACTCTGTTTAATAGTAGATATCATCTAAGCTGAAATGACATAACCTAACCTAACCTAACCCACCGTCGCATTTACTTATACTTATGTATATTTAAACTGTACACCTAATACACATAAAAACACTTCAGTAATTGGATATTCAATTACGTGTTACATTTCAAAGATGTTTTTCGGATGTGTCGTGCAACTAGTTTAAAAATCGAGAGCATGGGACCCCTCCCACGTCCTACGTCTTGTTCCACGCAAAGAGCAGTGTGTCAACATGCGACAAGTTTACCGATCTGTACGTATACAGAATACAATTCTCGAAAACGCACGGTACAGCGCTAACGATCAAACTATAAAAACCTCAACGTCATGTTCAAATACCTCTATCCTACCACTACCACCACCTCATAGACAGGTTTGATGAAACCAAAATTTAGTTTGTTACATGTATCGGAAGCGCCGCCACTCAATTTTTTATATTTGTATAAAAATCGTAAAACGGTCCATAGACTAGACATCTAGCACTACTTGTGCACGACGGCCATAGACAATCATAGACAACATCGGACAGAGCAAGATGGCACGCGTCAGTACCTTAGAGATATTTTCAATCGATGCAAATGTTGATGTCTTTTGATTTTATTACGAACTAAATAACGTGTTTTAGTAAATTTCGGACCTCCAGACAAGTAACTGGGAACACTAAGAAGAAGAAGACTCCAAGAGAACCTCCTCTGCCTCACTCTCGCCATTGTGAACGTGTAACTTTGTGTTTCATTCCAAAAATCTCTCCGCACGGTATATTTTCGTCGCCCTATAAAATCTATCCGCTTCACTCCTGATCAACTGGGTAATCCTAATAGCTTAAGAATAAAGTGGCAATGACATCGGACCGACAGACATACGAATATGTCAAATTTATAGAGACTGCGTTTTACGGCATTCCGCTACAGAACCCTAAAAACAATTTATGTACATCTCTATAATTCTTGTGAAAAAATGACACATGAAAAATAACATACGAAAATTTACACGTGAAAAAAATTACCTATATATTTTTGTCCTTTATTTATTACCTTTCTATCCAAACTGATTGACGCCATCTTCTTTCCATCCGGTGAAAAATCGAGTGCCGTCGGATAAGTCTTGTTTTTGACAAAGTCGTACAAGTCTGTGTCAAGTTTAGATTCAAATTTGACATTTTTTGGGAACTGGTATTCGTATTTAGGTCCCGTCCAGTACTCTATAATGCCGGCTTTGTCGACAGAAACGGCCACGTCGTATACTGGATTGTATTTGATGGTGACTACTTCATGTCGGTGAAGCTCGAAGGTATGGAGGGGAGTGCTTGTAGTTTGTGTGCCGTCAAATATGTGGATTTTGTTACTGCTCTTTTCTGATCTGGAAAATTATATGATTTAACAGCAGAGCAAAGCATCCTAGTACCCATGGGCGAAGCGCTCGTATGTGTAAACCTATTACATTTGCATTTTCCCCCGAGTTGGTCCGGTTCTGCTATTCTATAATAGACCATCTGCCTTCCTTGCCAAGCAGCTCGCAAGAGGCAAGCAAAATTTTAATAGGTCCTTGATCAACAAACGTACTGCAACTCGCCCGGGTGGAGATCCACCGCCTTACCTAACTTGCCGCCATAGCGACACAAACACTTAATCCCACAATGTTGTAGGTGGCAAGCCTATCGCCAACCGGGCACGTATCCAATCCCGACCAACTTTTTTTTCTTCCAACCACATTTTCTTTTCTTATCATCAGGAGAGCCGTGTGATTGTTCGTTATCTCATCACATTCTTTTTGAAAAACATCTACGATTATGTGTCTATATATAAATTAAGATTTTTTTTACAAGCTGGGAGTAAGTCTAAAAAAACATTTTCTAGTTTCATTTGAATGAGTTGGGAGTTAAGAATTGTTTATACTTATATCTATGAAAATAAAAACTTAATATATTCGTAACTTATTCTACTCGACTTATTCGAGTTAATAATTAAACAAAACTGAAATTTTAAATAGTTCTCCCATGATCGATTAAAGGCTACTCACAAACTAAGTTCTGGCTGCAGGCTAATAGCTTTTCCATGATTCCAAATCTACTAAAATATACAATACTATAGTATACCACACTATAGTATACCACACTATAGTATACTATACTATCTAAAAATGTACTTACACAGCCATTGCTGATATTAGATCCCCGGCAGAGTGGACCCACTCAGTGCAATACGGCTCAAATTCTATTGAGATCATGTTTATCATGTCTGGAAAAATATCATTAATGTAATTGGTTGGTTTCACGGCTGAGACACGCTCGGCCGGTCACGTAACTATCCCCCGCTCAGTAAGTATGCTCCTGAAGGGGTTCCTGTTAAGGTATGAAACAAAAACAAACCTTAACTGGTTATAAAAGTGAACTTATATGAGTCATACATGGGCAAATGCCATAATATCCATTCTGGGTGATTTTGAGAAAATTAAAACAAAAAATTTCGTATTTAACAGAACTACAACTTCATGCACAAAAACTGTTTTATTTTAATGTGAATGTGGTAATGAAGCAAATAACTACGTCAGATCACTGGCGGTAGCTAGAGTTTGTCAGAAGTAACCGAAATTACGCCGTCGACATATAGAAAATGTTGAATAAAAACCTTCGGCAATCGTCGAACCGTCTACTTCCGACCGAACTCCGAGTTCGTAACGTGAAGGCTGAACTCTTGATCTTTGGGAATGTACTTACTAAAATATTCTATAAGCAGTAGTCTTTTATTCTTAATTTCTTTTCTTATTTTAGTGGCCTAAAAGTCACAATCTTAAAATAAATGTTTATTTATTTAATTCTTTATTGTACACAATTTGTGACATAAAACATGGACAGTGATAAACAGAAATGCACAAAAGGTGGGCTTATCTGTAGATCTACAGATTTCCTTACAGCTAACCCCAAAAAATTAGAATCTGTGATGAAACAGTGGAAGGCATCATGCACAATAAATAAATAACCTAAACATAATAATAATATAAAAAAACTCATAACAATGACATACTATAAAATAATGTAAATAATATTAATAAATGTTCTAATAATATTAAAATAAAACAAAACCAACAAAATCTAGGGACAGATCTCCATAAATAATAGTTGAGGACCATCTACATCACGTCAGTTAGTCTGCTGCAGAACTACCACGTCAGACACTCACACGCACGCAAACACGCATACACACACACACAAACACACACACATACACATACACACAAAGAAGGGGGGGGCACAAACATAGGCAGGGAGTTTGGGGGGATTAAAATAATTACCGATTTATGATTTAGGCAAAGTAAATAATTGTTAGTAAAATTCCAATAGCGGTGCGGTAGGTTCCGGTTAATATTGAATAATATTATTGTATGGTATGGTAATGGTAATATGAAAATGGTAGTCCTGTGTAATAAATCTTTACCTGCAATTTTAACCTACTTAACCTCTTGGTGCTTCGCCAGTGGCCTACATGGCAGGCCAGGCTTTTGTAAGGGTGAAGCAAGTGGGGACCGCTACCCGGTTCCCCTTGATTTGGCTTGTCGTGTACGACCCACGTGGACAAACTATGACGATGGTTACGGGAGCTACTTTAGGCTGCGAATCAGTCACCTTTGGGCTAGAAAATAGCCACCTCTGTGCTGAGACCTACCTACTTCGGGCTAAGAAGCTGACTTGGGTCACAAGGCAGGCTAGCTTTGGGCCCGATATTCTTCTGCTGCACACCATCCAAACGGACAAATGACAAGTCGTCGGAAAAGCCACCGGCGACTAAAGGACGTTCTGTCGTCTCCGCCCCTGTTATAACCCGTATGTGGTAGCGTATATATATCAAAATGACTAAACGTTACGTATGATAACGTCAAGATATTAAAATAATGGTATTGCTGTTTTTGATTTCGATATTAGGATATATTTGAAATTCGTACTTAGGAATATTGCTGTCTTGGAACGGACATTGCCGTTTTCGCAATTATAATAAAAACTGTGTTATTGGTGAGTTGGGACGTCGCTGCATTTGGCTATAATGTGCTTGGATTCTGGTATTTTTGTACAGAACATTAAAATTTGAAACAGTTTTTGGTAAATTGATGTTGTGGATTATGTGCAATCAAAAGGTTAGAAAAAAAATGATATTGCTGTATTTACTCCTGCATGACTCGTAAGACGTATGTAAGATAAAAAAAGGGCTTAAACTACTTACAATTTTTTTGTATCTTAAAACTATCACTTAAATTGACAAAACATCAAATTAAAAGCAGTTTTGTAATTATTCAACAATGAGAAATATTAATTTATATATATGTATATATAGTTTGAAATTCCCATTAAATTGAGCCTTATTAGGCTTTCCCTTAACAGAGTGAACATATAGACAATATGTTACCCGTACTTACACATTCCTACTTTCTTTTCATAAGTTTGTCGAGAATAAATTAGATTTAAATATAACATATTTCTACATAATATACCACATCGAATGCGAATGTAAACAACACAAGAACTTTATGTATAATATTAGGTACTGTGGTGTCAAGTCGCAATAAGTATGGACCACATGGGTAAATTATTTTATCCAGTGATGGGTTTAATTTTTTATAACTTTAGCGAGTCGTTGAAACATTTTAATTATATAGTTTAAGGGCCTGGGTGTATGTACGAATCACTTCATGTAAATAAGGTTGCAAGAATATCACCAAACACTTAGTGAAAGAGAAGCGTGAAAGGGAAAGTATGAAACTAGAAGAGAGGTTGGCTAACAACTTCGAGACGAACACCAAACTCTTTTGGAGGGAGGTGAAGAAGTCTCGGAGTTGTTCGTCTACCTCCAGAATGAATAGAATTAAGTCTAAGAGTGGTGATATTCTTGCAAGCACGCATGACGTGTTAAAACGGTGGAGTGAATTTTATGGAGATACGTATGAATGTGCTCAAGATGCTGCCGCTGGGTCCGAGTATATATGAGTCGGAAATAGCGGAGGCATCTGACGGCATTATGATGGAAGAAGTTGAATGGGCGATAAGAAGTATGAAATATGGTAAGGCTGCGGGAGTAGGTATGGTTACAGCTGAGATGATCAAACTTGGTGGTCCTGCCGTCCGGGACTCTTTCTGGGTTCTTTGTAACAAATGTTGGAAGACCGGCAGAGTACCCGAAGACTGGCGACGTGCGGTCATCGTGCCCTTGTATAAAGGCAAGGGTTCACGCATGGACTGTACAAGTTACAGGGCCATTAGTTTGATCAGTGTAGCATCAAAAGTGTATGGAAAAATAGTTGAAAGGAGGATGCAAGGGATGTCCGATGGAACATTGTGGGAGGCTCAAGGCGGTTTCAGGTCTGGAAGAGGATGTACGGATCAAGTGTTTTCGCTCCGCAACATTGTAGAGAAGCATCTGGCTGTTGGTCAGAAAGTTTTGTGGATCTCGAAAAAGCATTTGATAGGGTTGTACGTAAGGAACTTTGGGACATTTTGCCAGATTATGGGGTGCTGCGTGCGGTGCAGTCAATGTATTTAGACTGTAAAGCATGCGTGCGGGTGGATGGCAACATATCGCCTTGGTTTGATGTTAATATTGGCGTCAAGCAGGGTTGTGTGTTGTCAGCGCGCTTGTTTATCTTATATTTGGACAAATGTCTTCAAAGGTTAAGATCATTGGATGTGGGAATGCGTATGGGTGACCAAGTGGTGAACTGCCTGCTTTATGCAGATGATGCTGTACTCTTGGGCTCTACACCATCTGAGCTGCAAACACTGGTCACAGTTATGGAAGGCGATTGTAAAGAAAGGGGCTTACATTTGAATGCGATGAAAACCAAAACAATGGTGTTAGAAACAGACGTAGCCAGAACGGATGTAATAGTTTTGGTTAATGATGTAGTGCTGGAACAAGTGAATGAAATTGTATATCTTGGTAGTGCTTTTAGCAGGGATGGAAGGTACACCGCGGATGTAGAGAGGAGAGTGAGTGCAGGGAATAATGTGAATAGAGCGTTGGGTAAGCTATTCCAAAGCGAGGTTTTGAGTCAAAAAGCAAGACTCGCTTTGCATAATTCTGTGCTTATTCCAATGTTATTGTATGGAAGCGAGAGTTGAGTATGTCAGAAAGAGCATGAAAGGATGATAAATGCGGTCGAAATGAGAGCACTAAGGAAAATCTGTGGTGTAACGCTCGCTGACCGCATTCGTAACAGTGAGATGCGAGAAAGAGTGGGATTGAAAGAAAGTGTTGGTGTTAAAATGCGAAAGGGCATGCTTCGCTGGTTCGGTCATGTGGAAAGAATGACAGATGAAAGATTGACAAAGCAGATATACAATGCGAATGTGGATGGATGTAGGTACCCGGGGAGACCAAGGCTGACATTTCACGATCAGATCAATCGGATATTATCCGAGGGTGGTGTCAAGAGTCTCCGAAACCGGCGTGTTTGTATAAAAAGGGTTATGAATGTGAAGGAAGCAAGACAGGTTTGTCAGGATCGTGAGGTCTGGCACTCGATACTCTCTGCCAAGCTCGTAAGGGACTTGGCGTGAAGACATGTATGTACTTATTTGCATTATTATATCATTCTTTTTAAACTTATAATAAATATAGCAAGCTATGTTTAAAGATTATATGTACATATACATATATTTTAATATGCTTTTGCATGCTTTTTTATCTATAAAATTATGTACACAAAACATATCAATGGCAGTTATTAAAAAAAACTGTTAAGTAGTTTTTAAATAAGTAATTCAATAGTATGATGGTACATTCATTATTTATGGTAGTTATGTTTAATGTTTGAGTTTTGTTTTGTACAGTATCTTTGTACAATACGGTACTATACGACTCAATCATAGATTTAGTATGTACTAGATAAACAAAGTCAGTTAAAAAGCGAAATCAAAAAAAATATGCGTGAGTGTGAGTGAATTGTTTATGTATGAGTTAAAGAAAGGGTTGTCAAAAAGGTCACGTACGTTATCGATATCGATAAATTAACAAACTATAAGTAAATTAGCATCTTTTCTTTACCCTCATCTATTATGATATAAACAATATCAAATTTTATGTTGTATGACTATTAAGACATTGTATTCGTGAAATATTGGCTTTATGTATCACTAGCATAGCGACTAATAGATGGTAGATTTGTACGCGAAGCCTGTCTTTTAGGGTCACCATCTTTGTCTTTGTCGGCCGAAACAGCAATGTTATTCATTATCATGTTCCGGTTAGAGCGTAAGGTAGCCGTTAAAATGATATAAGTGGCATTATTATCCGGGATTTATCCCGCCAAACAAATAGGAAAGTACAACTTTTTATATGACTTGAGACCAGGGCTTGAAATTCGGTATTTTTAGGAACCGGTATAATGACCTTGAAGCAATACCGATACCAAGGCGTTACCTGTACTGTTTGTACCGGTACCAGACTAAATACCGGTACTATTGATTTAAGGGTTCTGGTACCGGTACTGTTTAAATAATACCGGTACTAGAAAACATATTACTTATTATTTTTTCTTCAATCGAAGATATCTCTGTTCATTAATGAGAATTTAAAATAATATCGATACCTAAAAAGGAAAATTGGCAACGTCGCACTTGTATTTAAAGGGTACCTTAATTTGATACCGGTTTTTATCGGTAATAGTACCGGTACTTGTTAGATACCGGTATTGGGTCGGTACCGGTATACCCAGTACCGGTACTCACTTTCGAACCGCTATCAATGTATCGAAATGGTAGGAACCGGTAAATACCGGTACAGAACCTGTACTTTTCGTACCGGTTCCAAGCCTTGCTTGAGACAGCAATCAAGCATACGACTCTCCTTGTGGTTATGGACAGCGGTAGATTATTGACATTATACATCCTATAGGTGCATCGCTGTCCTGTGACTTGAATGTTCAGCGTAATGTGCAAGTCTAGCTTCCCAAGCTTTCCCACCGGAACGAATGTTTTTATAATTATATTTCAACTATTTAGTTACTGCGGGTAATCTTCTCGTCAGCATTATGGTTTTCAAACAAAAATAAATTAATAGGATCACGCAGTAAAAAGTTACGAGGTAACACACATATAAATAACTTCGATTTGAAATCCTCTTCTTTTTTAATTCGGTTAAAAATGAGCAAATGTGAGTGATCCAGTGAATAATTTATTAGACATAAATAGAATATTGCAAAATTAATAGAACTCGTATGTAACGCACATAGGCACTGGACACAGCTCGCTAAATAAATGAACTCACAGACGTGTCCAAAGCACTGGACGCAAGTAACGAAAACACGTAAGTATAGGTGTTGGTGGCAGTGAATGCGTTAATGATTAAACTTAATAATATCAAGTATTCATAAAAAGATTACGTATAAGCGCATCTCAATCTTAAGTAGAAATGTAGTTTTCGAAACACAAGTTGGTTAAACAACCAATGTTGAAATCTCTTGCTCTTAAATAAGTAAATACTCTTTGTATTTAAACTCTTTGGTTGACATTCATCGATATTTAGGACGTCACCGCGTTGTCAAGCCCTAGCGTAAACAAACAATTTATTATTTTACATAATATCTTTGCTTATGCCGTTTAAGGGTATAAAATACTTTTATAAATAAAACAATGCAAATAAATATATTCTAAAAGTCCTCTTCTGAGCAGATAAGTAGCAAAAAAACTAACAAAACGCAGTTCTAAATATTCTTATGTCAAAGTTGTATTTACCTATGAAATGTGTATTTATTAGGATTGTAGGGTTTTGTAACATCACAAGCACTTACAGAACATGACATCGTAATTGCCTTTATATTTTATTCCAGTTAAATAGTAAGGTTATGAAAATAATTCACAAAATTTACAGCGATGCACTATGACAGGAACACTATGATCTCTTACTTGCGTAAATATTGGCACATAAGTACCTGACTCTCTCTCTCTGTTCCTCTAAGGCAATTTGTACCTGATAAGGACTTCTCTCTCTTACGCTTTGTTGATCTTGTACATACTAAATCTATGGACTCAATACTCGTACCTACACTGTATATTCCACATTTCTTTGAAGCATTCTCTCTGTTTTGGGTTTACTGAAGCAAATCGCTTATCTCTTGTATATATTTACTTATTCACTTAGATTAATACTGTTTTGTGCACAATAAAAAAAAACTAAAATAATAAATAATAGTATGCCTGTATAATATTTCTAACATTTTCGATTATAGCTCTAAAAGGAGTTAATTATTTTCAATATCTTCAAAAATCATCAGTCGGTACTATTGATTCATTGTACGCAAACCAATTGTGAATGAGACACCTAAGCCTTCCTCCTATGTTACTTTAATGACAACTGACGTCTTGCCTTGATGAATTTCATCTTACATATTCCTGCTACCAATAGTCAGTCTTTGCGGTGCCATGAAATCTGTACACTTGTGTACGTTCCAAACTTGTAAAAACTATAAAAAAAAACTTACCAAAATTGATAACATCAAAAACTTTTATTGTTTTCTCGATAGAGGCAGTGCAGAGCAAAGCGCCCGTACTGTTGGCTGCTATGTGTGTGATCTGGGCTAGATGACAGCGGAAATGTTTAACAAACTCAATTCCCTCCTCCTGCAACAAAGTTTTACCTTTTTTTTTATTTTATGGTGTTAAAAGGCAAACAAGCATACGGATTTCTTGATGGTAAGAAACTCACACCGCCTAGAAATACCAAAGGTGTTAATGGTGCGTCGCCAACCTGAGATCAGGATGTTAGGCCTCGAGCAAAAATAAGTTTACCGACTACCTTATCTTCCAAAGCGGAGCACGTCAACGGCAAGCGCTGACGTTGAGGCAGCAGGAATAGGTAAGGCGGTGGTACCAATCCGGGCGAGTTGCTGCGAAACACTACCACCTAGTCAGATGTCACGGTGTTAATGACGGTAAGCTTGCTTTAATATGTTATTTGGTGTGCGTCAGCATTATATACAAGTAATCATAAATGGTGATTAAAATAAATATCTAATCATCAATTATCAATCTCCATTTTTTTTATGTTCCTTTGGCATTTTACCGAATAGTACATATTGATGCACAAAATTCACATTCGGCATCTCCATACAGTTCGCAAAAACGAACGCACTCCAATACTTTCATATTACTCGCATCACTGCACATTCACGTAATTAGGTACATTGCTTCGTAAAAACAATTACAAGTCAAATGGTAAAAATAGTTGAAAGGAGTCAAAGTAAGTAAGTCAAAGGATACAAGGGATGTCCGATGGAATATTGTGGGAAGCTGAAGGCGGTTTCAGGTCTGGGTGAGGATGTGCGGATCAAGTGTCTTCACTCCGCAACATCGTAGAAAAGCATCTGACTGTGAGCCAGAAGGTTTTCTGTGGTTTTGTGGATCTCGAAAAAGCGTGTGATAGGGTTGTACGTAAGGAACTTAGGGTCATTTTACCAGATTATGGGATAGACTGGCCCCTACAGCGTGCGGTGTAGTCAATGTATTTAGATTGTAAGGCATGTGTGCGGGTGGATGTCAACATATCGCCTTGGTTTGATGTTTACATTGGTGTCAAGCAGGGCTGTGTGTTGTCAGCACGCTTGTTTATCTTTTATTCGGACAAATGTCTACAAAGGTAAAGATCATTGAATGTGGGAATGCGTATAGGTGACCAAGTGGTAAACTGCTTGCTTTATGCAGGTGATGCTGTGCTTTTGAGCTCTACACCATCTGAGCTGCAAACACTGGTCACAGTTATGGAAGGCGATTGTAAAGAAAAGGGCTTACAAAGTAACGGTGTTTGAAAGAGATGTAGTCAGAACGGATGTAAGAGTATATGTTTTCCTAGCACCTGATCCAATATATTTTATGCCTCACCTCTACTACCTAGTACTCAAGGTTCTGTCTCAGCACTGTACTGCCTCCCACCGATCACGAGAAAGTGAAAGTTCTAATTAAAGATCTTCACAACAAAAAGGCCCCGGGGCCGGACGGTATCCCGAATAGAGTAATCAAATTCTTGCCGTCCGCACTCATATACCTACTAGTAAACATCTTCAATGTATTACTAGCAGGTAGTGCTTTTACTGACGAGTGGAAAGAAGCCACCATCATTGGAATACATAAACCGGGTAAACCCCGTAACGTCACAAGTAGTTACCGCCCGGTCAGTCTTATTAGTTGACTCGGCAAAATATACGAGCGCCTTATCCTCGCCCGCGTTAAGACGGTCGTAGCCGAGAAACATTTGTTAATGGATGAGCAATTTGGTTTCCGGGCAGCCCATTCATGTACGAATCAAGTGCAACGCCTCACAGAGCACATACTAGACGGCCTTCTATACACGGGAGCCCTATTCTTCGACGTGGCCAAGGCGTTCGTCTCTGGTCTGGCACAACGGCGTATCTACGAGGGTGGATCCAAAAGTTCTAAGCCCGACCAAGAAAATTAAAGAAAAGTGGGTCTAAATTTATTTTTATTTTTCGACATAGACTCCATCTAGCTCAACACACTTTTTCCACCTGACCTGCAACTTGTTTATCCTCTCGAAAAAAAAAGATTCCGGAAGATCGGCGAAATAGTCGTTTACTGCGACTGTCACCTCATCTTTGGTCGAAAATTTCGAGCCACCCAAGTGTTTTTTTAAATTTGGAAATAAATGATAATCCGAGGGGGCTAAATCCGGCTAATAAGGTGGGTGGGGCAGCAATTCGTAGCCACAATCATGGATTAGAGACATTGTTTCAACCGAAGTGTGAACACGTGCATTGTCTTGATGAAACAAAACTTTCTTACGCAACATTCCCGGCCTTTTTTCTTTTATTTCTTCCCGGAGTCTTCGTAAAAGGTTACAATAATAACTAGAATTTATAGTTTGACCTTTCGGTAAATAATCTACAAAGATAATGCCCTTCGCATCCCAAAAAACAGAAGCACTGACTTTGTTAGTCGACAAAACGACCTTAGCCTTTTTCGGTGTAGGAGAGTCTGATCTTTTCCACTGTTTGGTTTGTTGCTTTGATTCAGGAGTATGGTGGTGAACCCAGCTTTCATCCATGGTAACAAATCTAGACAAAAAGTCCTCGAGATCAGTCTCAAAAAGTTCCAAACAGTCTCGCGAAATTGTGTATCGAACTCGTTTTTGTTCAGCTGAAAGCAACCTCGGGACCCAGCGAGCAGAAACCTTATGGAACCCCAACTCTTCCGTTATTATGTGTTGCACCCGGCCATAACTAATGTTTGTTATCTCAGCTATCTTACCAATGGTCAAACGTCGGTCTCCCAGTACGAGATCACAAATTTTATCGATGTTTTCTTTCGTGGTAGAGGATGTAGGCCTTCCACTCCTAGGATCATCTTTAATGCTCTCACGACCGCGCTTAAACTCAGCTACCCACTTCTTGACACTAGAATACGATGGAGCAGACTCCCCCAAAGTGCTCACCATATCTTGATGGATGTTATTTGGTGATAGGCCTTTTTTATTGAGGTACTTATGACTGCACAGTGTTCAATTTTCTCCATTATTGATAATTGCGTCAGATTGCTTCAAACAAATAATCACAGAAAATTTATATTGTGCAGTATCGGAATGAAACTGCGCACAATAAATCAATATGACACATACTAACAAATGACGGTAGATTTTAAAAAGATGTCATAGCTCCATGTAGGTTAGGCCACGAACTTTTGGATCCACCCTCGTATAAGCTCTACGAAATGCGCGTGCCAGACTCATCATACGAGACTACTTATCAAATCGCAAATTCAGATTTCGTGTAGAAGGTACTCTATCTAGCAGTAGGCCCCTAGAGGCTGGAGTACCGCAGGGCTCGGTGCTCTCACCTTTGCTATACAGCCTGTACATGTACCACGACCGCCGCGCGTCCTCGTAGCCCTTTTCGCGGACGACACGGCTTTATATACGTCCAGCCATAACGGACAGTTTATAGGCAGAACCCTAAATAGTACGGTCACTCTCCTGGACGACTAGTTCAGGAAGTGGCGTATAGAAGTAAGCCCCGATAAAAGTGCAGCGGTGTACTTTAATCGGGGTACTAGGCCATGCGAACGGATGAGACCCTATCAAACCTCTGTGGTCTAGCGGTTTAGTTGTTGGACTTGACTGCATGAATTCCGGGGTTCGAATCCCGGGTCGGGCAACAAAAAGAAAATTGGGTTTTTCTAATAAAAAAAAATGTTGCTCGGGATGGGAAATGTGCCCGGATGGCGATAGGCTTGCCTCCTATCACATTGTAGGACTTAGTGTCTTCGGCTAGTCGTGGGTGCCCTGGTTGTGCCTTTGCCTACCTCTTCAAAATCCGGGAACCATCAAAATTTTCGATAGAATAATCCCTTGGGAAAAATACCTAGGAGTTATTCTAGAAAATCATTTGTCGTTCAAACCGCACATATCACATGTCACTAACAAAGCTAAGTTCGTACTTAGCCGTCTCTATTATCTAATTAATAAAAACAGTAAAATATCACTTCGTAATAAACAAACAAACAAAACGTGTGTTAGGCCAATCTTAGCTTACGCAAGTGTAGCCTTCGCACATACGTACCCGTCCCACCTTGAAAAGCTACAAGTAGTCCATAATAGGTTCAAACGTACTGCCACCGGTTGCCCGTGGTACGTACGCAACGTGGACCTACATCGCGACCAAGATTTGCCCACAATAGCGCAGCATTTCAAAGAGCTATCGGAAAGTTACTTTAAAATAACGGCTGCCACACCCAAACCCGGTGTTAGCACCCGCGTGTGACTACACACCGGCCGTAAACACGCCCGCCAAACTTAGGAGACCCCGTCACGTCCTATCGGATCCTCCGGATCTAATAACCGGCAAGCGCGAGGCTCCTTCCTAATCCAAGCAACCCTAACGAAGATCTCTCTTGCGCCCGGCGCCTAGCGCCGAGCGACGAGCTGCCACTATTCCTCTATCAAGTCCACCCAGTAAACAAAACGCAGCACCAAGTCGAGGTACGGTCTCCCGGGAGACAGCCCTTGTTGCTGGCGTTGTAGAGAACAGTCCAATCCATCTAAATAATGATGTCTCTGCCTGACCACTCTGCTCGGCCCACAACTTGTAAGAATACTAAGTAAAGTACTGCCTTATAGTTTGGTATTTGCTTTATAATTTGTTTTGCTAATTTTGGTACTCTAGTAAGTTTTTAATAAGTTTGATTATAGTTTTAGCATTTTCTTTTTTGGATGGTTGACAGTATCTTTTTCTTTCTTCAAAAAGTTATAATGTTGTTTCACTCTGGCGATTTTATGGTTTTTGTCTTGACCGTTTTTGGATAGTTTTTATTGTTTTTCTAGCTTCCCATTATTTGTCAGGACAACAGTGTTGTCAATTTCTCTAGTAATGTCTTCTTTTAAGTAGCTTTTCTTTGGAATGTATCAAGAATGAAGTAGTAAGCAGAATATGTTTCATTAACTCAACTTGAACTGGTGGGACATGGGAATAATGCAAACCATTTTATTTGACCTTACTCCAGGGCAGCAAAGCGCATACATGAAGTGATTTTAAAGTTGCATTTATAACTGTTGGAAAATAAAAATTAAGAACAATGGGGTGGACATATCCAGAAGGATAAAATCCCTAAACATAGATAAAAAAGAAGCTGAGAGATTTCATCATTTTATAAATAACATACATATACATGGCTCATATTTAAAATAACTGATAATTCAAAATCAGAAAATTAGAAACACAAGTCATCATTTGTTAAAACACAATTTTTTCATCAATATATTTAGAAAATAAATCCTATTTTTATATAATAAGTAACTGTTATCTTTTGCATACTACATGTTTTTATTAACTTACCTGTTTTTTCCAAAACTTCAAATGTCCATCTTGGCTGGCAGTGATGACAAAGTCTGTTTTTGTGACTACAACATGGGTGACCACATCTCTGTGCATGTAACTACGTTCATATGTTTCTGACAGCGGCAAATTTTCCAAGTATAATGATTCAAACTCCAAAACTAAAATTTTTAAGCACAAATTTTACAGAAAATATCATACATTAGAGAAAACAATCTTTCTTAACCAAAATGTACAAAAAAGATTGTTAGTTCATGTCTAACTTTTTAATGGCCCATTGCACACACAGATGAACTTGGGTGTGTCAAGTAACAATGTAATTCAATGATTTAATATTAATACCAATTTAAAAGATCCTGATTTTGTACAACACCTTAACAAATTACTAATGTCCAAACTAAAACTTAGAAAGGGTTAGGAATATATTTATTCCCAATTAAAGGCTGGCAAGACATATCTCTGATACAACTGGTGTTGTAGTTTGTGGTTGTCCATAATCACCTGGTTGCTGTCCCTTCTATATGTTAAGTCTATAAAAGTTTTATTGCATTATAATATGACCATTAAAAACTACATTGCATTTTTAAAAACTCACTATTTGACTGAAATCAGTAGCATATGCTGTTCAAAAACAAGACAGTTAAATGATGTTGACATTGCTAGGATTATTTATAGTTATTTATACAGAATCATGTCATATGGAGTTCTGGGGGAGTTCCACCAAAATAAATGTTATATTTGTTTCACAAAAGAGGGCCACACAAGCAATTTATAACTTAAGCCCAAAAGTTTCCCAGAGAGGAAAATTTAAAGAAATTAATATTTCAACTGCAATTTCCTAGTGTGTTTGAAAATATATTTTCAGAAGAATATATGTTAATTGAAAAAAAATTGTGATACACTATTGTGTGAAAGTCACTAGATACTCTCTGCCTACCCCGTAAGGGACTTGGCAAGGAGGTATATATGTATGTGAATACAAGGAATTAATACAATCTTTCGGTGCTTGTGTCTTGTCTCCACAAAGTCATTCTTACATGCCAATGTACACGTTTTTACAATAAACTTTGACATACATTCTTACATACGATAGACCTTCCATTAAAAAATTTAAAAAATGTATCAACTTGAAATTATATAAAAAAGGTTACTATACCGTTACTGAATAAGTGCTTGGAATCAATTGTTCCGCATACCAATATTTTTTTTACCTGTACAGTACAATAACGCTTTTAGGAGGCTATTCGGTTTGCCTTGTTAACTTGTTGTTGTTAACAGTGCTTCGACTATGTTTGCAGAAAGAGGTGAGGATGGTTTCTAGGCAACATTGAGAAAGCGTTGTGCGTCCCTTATAGGGGACATTGCAAGACAGCATGAATAGCATTTTATTGGTTTTAGCCCACCATTGGGATACGAAAATATTACACATGCTACGATTTACAATACCTACTAGTGCAGCTAGACTAGGTTAATCAATTACTAACAAAATATAGATTTTTAGACTGAATTAAAATAACATTAACATTATTATCATTTATTTTCATTTTCTCTTATTTCCTAAGTTTTAACATTTAACATACACCAATTTAATATTATTATTATAAAATATCTGTTTGTCATACAAATGCTTGCCCTTGCCGGGAATTTAACCCGAGCCTCGTACATAATCGGTGGCGTTGGTAGCTCTACACTCCTTGCCAACTAAAATAGAATGCTAATACTCAATAATTGTTATTAGATGATTGATAGATGAAAGATTTTTATTAGAAATTTGAAACGACAAATTACGAACCCTTCCGCTTTTTAGTTTTATTGTTTGTAACCGCTTCAGATGGCGTTGGGCCAATCCAATCTTCTTCGTCTGCGTCTTCAGATTTATCCGGACTATTTGGTCTTTTTTCTGCTGACATATTCGTAGCAATTAAAACGATTATTTACAAAATCTTTAGTTTTTCTAACCAAGTAATCAACTTTTAGACGTGTGTAGTAAAGAGCAAATTTTGGAACGACTTTTCGCAACGGTACTAATTATGTTTGCGATAAATCATCTATATTTAGTAATATTTTAATTCATTTTTAAACTCTAAACTACGATAATGTTTTGTTTTTGTTTAAGCAGTGCTGCCAGTGACAGATAGTCAAAAGTAACACCACCGACGACACTGACCAAAAACTAACATTTTGGCGAAAAAAGTAACATTATGATGTTTTTTTTTGCTGTGGAAACTGCAAAACTGCGAAATACGTTATTATGGCAATTTAATTCTAAAATAAAATTTAAAACGATCCTTGACCCATTTATTAAATGTAAAAATTAGTACAAGCCGTGCAACAACAGATTAGAAACGGTTGGCAACTAACTTCATTTCAGTTTCGTATTCTGTGTTAGAAAGGGATACTAAATTGCGAGCAAGGTCATAGCAATATGTTTTTGCACGACTTGTAATAGGCAACATTTCATCGAATAATCAGCTGGCAATGCTAAAAAAACAGACAATTATTCGCATTACATCTAAGTAATATACCAACCCATTTAAAAATGTCGTTCAATCAATACTAACCTGCTTTGTCATCAATTAAAACAAAAAACTTAAAGAAGGTTTCTTGTAATTTTTATGAATCTTAAAAAAAACGTAATAATTATTGATCAACAACCTAATGGCGAGGCGACGCTGAAAAGAAAACACTTAGCAGTCTATATATATATATATTTTTTTTTTATGATATTAGAAGGCAAACAAGCAGACGGATTTCCTGATGTTAAGAAATTCACGCCGCCTAGAGACATCAAAGGTGATAATGGTGCGTTGCCAACCTGAGGCCGGGATGTTAGGCCTCGAGCAAAAGTAAGTTTACCGGCTACCTTACCCTCCGAACCGGAACACGTCATGTGGTTATGGAGGCAGGAATAGGTAAGGCGGTGGTACCAATCCGGACGAGTCGCTGCTGAACTCTACCAACTAGTGAGATGTCACGGTGCTAATGACGGTGAGCCTATGCTCGCCTTTTACGAGCTGCCTGGCAAGGAAGGCAGATGGTCTATTCTACAAAGGAGTCCGGACCAACACAGGGAAAATCTAAAAAATATACTAACCCATTTAGGAATGTCGTTCAATACCAACCTGCTTTGATATCAATAAATACAAAAACAAAAAAGGTTTTCGTCCCTTTAATTAAACTAAAAAAACCTTAATAATTGTTGTTCAAATAATCGCCTCTGTGGTCTAGCGGACCGGGTGTTGGAATTGACTGCATGAGGTCCCGGGTTCAAATCCCGGGTCGGCCAACACAAAGAAAATTGGAGTTTTCCAATTTTCTAATAAAATATGTTTGTCGGGATTGGAAATGTGCCCGGTTGGCGATAGGCTTGCCACGTATCACATTGTGGGACTTAGTGTCTTCGGCTAGTCGTGGGGGCCTTGCTTGTACCTCTGTCAACCTATTCGGGGATATGGGCGTGAAGATACTTTTTTTTTCAAATAATCGATTGGCGGTGCTAAAAAGAAAAAAAACGTAACATTTAGTTATTTGTATCTAAGTAATATACTAACCAATTTAGAAATGTCGTTCAATACCCACCTACTTTGCCAACAATGAAAACAAAAAACTTTGAAAAATTTCTTGTCCCCTCTTATAAGAACTTAGAAAAATCGTAATAATTGTTTAAAGATAGAGAAATACACGGGAGTGAATGAATAAATCGATATGCCAGATATCAATGCGACTCCAAATCGCATATTGCAATCGCATCGGTCCTCCCGCTAACCCCGTCATGTTGAATATTCGTATCAAGTTGGTGTCAATCGCGCCAACATGAGGAAAAAAATATAATATTCTCAATTGCCTTCCGATTTACGATATTTTTTGTTTGAAAATCTAAAAAGTAACGCAAAAGTAACATTTTGTATCATGTAACATGGAAATAACATTGGAGAGTCAAAAGTAATGTAGAATGTTACAAAAGTAACGTTCTGGCAATGCTGTTGTACCTTAAGAATAAAGAGTATTAAAAATTATACGTATACAAGACAAGAGAGGAGTCAAAGAGTTTATAAATACTACGTAATAAGAAGCGCGACTTCCATAGATACATAGCAAACCAGAATTTTGTATGAAGTTTACTTAAAGTGACACATGTCACTTGACATAACATGGTGAAAAGGTATAATACGTATAATTTGAAAGTAAGCCTAAAGATATAAGGCAACTAGTGTCATATAATTTAGGCGAATAAAAAACATAGCAAACTTTTTTTTTATATGAAAATTGCGTCAAACTGAGAGTTGCGTCAAAAGATGGTCAAAGTTTTTTCATAATTACAGAATTTCGTGTTGATATTAAGTGAAATTAGTCAATTTTGGTGGCATTTTGTACAATCTTGTTCAGTGAAAGTGCAGAAATGAAATGATCATAAAGAAATTAGCATATCGTGTATTTCCTCGTTGCTGCCAAATCTCATTAAATGAGCTTGTGTAATGAGGCCACCGCTTTACCTAAGAGCCTGACATGACTTACTGACGACTTGTGACTGATGACTAATCATAATTTATTAAAATTGATGTAAAATTTGAGGCAAATTTATACTTGACTAATCACAAAATACTAACGTGAAGGCAAAAACTTAAAGAAAGAAAGAAAGTACAAGATAGCCCTCTGTCGGGAATACGTGGAATCACGTTAACACTAGCGCTCCAAGTGTATTTTGGTGTTAGCATTTAGCGAAGTGTAGTAACAGTTAATTTTTTTTTAGACTGTACTGACTATGCGCGCCAGATAAGAATAGGACTGTCAAGACGCCATTTTGTTCAGCAGTACGTGCAAACTTAATAACGTGTTAATAACCAATGTGTAAGTATGGTGTGCAAAAAAGTCATTTCTCACGTCACACGCTTTTTTGGTAAATCTAATACACATCACTTTTTTTATTTAATACATTTCACGTCAAATCTACATTTATACTAATAAAGAGGAAAGATTTGATTTTTGTATTGATTAATTATTTGATATATATGTACATATATCAATCAGATAGTTCCTCTACACCACTTAACATAGCGTCATCGTCGTCGTAATCTGAATTTTCATTGCTGTCGCTGGCTGTCACTGTTATCTCCGCCTGTAAAAAAAAAGCATTATTAATTTTAACTCTCTGTATTATTAACTGATTTATTTTTCCAGAAGTCCTTAAAATTATAGCTAAGTACCTGTATTTAAAATGAAACTAAAGCTATCGTCTTCGAGCCGCTCAATTATAGCATAATTTGCTTCAATTCTTTTCACGTGATTTACCTCCCGTTTCCAGTCATCTACAGCCTCTCTTGTCAGTCTTAATCTCGCTGCTACTCGTCTTTTTATTAAATGCTATATGTATTCTATGGGGTTTAGATTGCAATTTTAAGGTGGCAAACGCAAAACCTCATGGCCGTGGCTGGCAAACATGTTGTCGACAACATAATTCTTGGGAGGCCTTGGTATGTTTTTTATGAGTTATATCTTATGTGTTTTTATGAGTTTCATAGTCGGTGGCTTATTTTCTTTGAAGCTGTGGTATGGAGCGTTGTCAATCACGACTAGACAGTTTTTGGCCATGTTTGCCAACAGGGATAATAGGGATTTATTTTTGTTTGGCTCTATATTCAGAAATGTGGTCAAATTTACGAAGACCAAAGATTTACCGAATACATTGATTTTGTAACCTCTCAAGCTTATTTAATAAGTCCTCTGTAGCATCAGGATAACAGCGGTCACCGTAATCAATAATAGGTATGATGAGAGAGTTCATAAGGGATATTTTTGTTTCAAAAAGAAGGAAATTTTGAAGTGATTTGAGTGAGTGGATAGCATGGTGTACTTTCTTACTGACGCTATTGACATGAGCTGCCCAAGAAAAATCTTCGTTGAATAAAATGCCTATGTTTTTAACCGATGAAGTGAGCGAAATGGGAGTATAGTCATATATAAGAGGAGGTATGTTAATTATTTGTTTTCGCATATACCTACTTCCAATGATCATAGCATAAGATTTCGAAGGGTTTACCATCAGACTAAACAATTCTTTAAAATTTGTAGATTTTTTTTAAATTTAATTCAAGATCTTGCATGTGATCTGGAAAATTTATTGTAAAAAAGTACTCATTGGCTTCGAATAATTGTGTAGTATGTATGAACAGCAAAATTGTTTTTATTCATTGAATTGGCAGTTTGTAGGTTTATCACAAATTTTCTTAAAACGAACTTATGTTCTATTCGATCGTAAATTAAAATTTCAAAAATGTATTGGGACGCTACAATAATAAGAAATGGCATGCTCCGCTGGTTCAGTCATGTGGAAAAAATGAAATATGAAAGATAGACAAAGAAAATATACCTTCCTTCATTTGAATTGCTAATTTGTTGCTAACCGCCAGGTTTTTACAACTTCACCGGGCTATCTCAAATACACAGTGCAAATGGGAGTGGATGTACTTACCCGGTTAGACCAAGTTCGACATTTCACAATCAAACCTCTCGGGTATTATTCGAAGGTGGTGTCAAGAGTCTCCGAAACTGTCATGCTACTACGAAAAGGGTAATTAATTTGGAGGTAGCTATTATATCAACAGTAGTGTAATAACAGTAGCATTACCCATGTAACTAGGTCCCACGATAGCTTCAGTCTATGTTTGTAATTTTACAATTACTGCGAAGGCTGTTGTATTTGTAGCATGAATATAACAAGTAAATTGTAACAATAATTCGTCAGGATTCAAATTTACACACAGTACTGCAAATTTCTTCAGCTGACTTTGTTGCATATTCAAACCTTTGCTGTCGGAGTGTTCACCACATACATATTTTAATGCATGCCGTTTTTCTTTCTTTCCTACGCTTTAACCCACTGACAGCTTTTGAAAACATTTTAAAACATATTTTAGGACATACTACTATGACCAAATGAAAAAAGTTGTAATTCATTATCTAATTTGTGTTCCTTCTTACAAAGGAATTATTTAAAAGCAAGGAGGGAGCGAGATAATAATATTAAATTTGGATAATCAAACATTTTTTTCTGGACATTTTTTTGTTTCTAATTTTTTAGACTGGTTTATCGTCCCGACATGACTGGACTTACTCAAACCTGGATTTAGATAATAGAATAATTGTTATTCCTAAGATATCTCCATCGGAAAACTTCACTGTTAAGTTCGTACAAAGTCTCAAAACACTATTACTCCATAAGGAGCAAAAATTGCATGAATTATTAATCTTAACCAAACCAAAAAAGCTTTTCAAGACTTTTTAGTCTATGCGAAAATGTCTTTTTCGAAATCGTAGTGATGGTGGCTGGCTTCTTTGCAAACATACTATCATAAAATACGATAAACCTGTAAAACTTTCAATTTTGTTTTCCGTCGGACGTTACTATTATTTGTGATATAAGTGCACAGAATTTTTCACAACTAATCGGTAAGTGAAAGGTGGTAAAATCAATGGAAAACCCCGCGCTACCGGTACCTCTACACGTGGTTGATAATATTAGCGCGTATTTATGTACAATAAAATTGTGTTTTTCTTGGTAAACTGGGCAAACTAAATCGTAAGTTATTTTTTTAACAAATTTTCGCATAACGTTAGTGAAGTCAAGTCAATGTTCTGTAGCATTATTGAACATGGTATATCGGACAGTACTACTTCACAATTTACACAGTTGTAAAATTAGTTTGTAAAGTGCTTTAGAATATTGTTTAATGACTACGACTCATAAACAAGATTTCAATTATATGTTTACCCTAAGTGTTTCTATAGTTATAATATTTGCTTGTAATTAACTATTTCGCGTGACGCATGTAGTTTGCTGTGTCAAACTGTGAGAACAGAGAAAGTAGACACATTTTTTTATTGTTGTAGATGTAGATTGTCCAACGGTAAATGAGATACTACAGGTAATAATATATTCCTATCTTCATATTCATGTAACCTATAAATGTATGGAACCGATAAGAATAATGTTTGACCTAGGGTAGACAAAAAACGTGACTTATATAGGTACCTACTTTATTTCGTAAAAACAGTTAATGGTATAAAATGTCACTTATCTGATTTTTTCCATAATAATTGAGACTTCATTCATCATAAATAACAAAAGTGTAAAACGAGTACATTAAGAATGCAAAATCTGCTGCATAAATCTATTAGATATGGGATATAAATAACTGCATTATTATGTCTAGCAAATTAAAAACAAGTTTTGCTTGACTTTAGATCTTGCCAACTAAAACTCAAATACTGAAATGATGTATATGTTTAATGTCACATTGCAACATGCAGGTGGTGCAGTAATTAGCCATCAGTATGTGGACATTTTTTCTGTATACATTACAACAGCAAGAGAAAATATGTACTAATTCAAATGTTTTAATTGTCTTCTGCTTATTCTCTTGCTTCTGCTGTTGTTAATTTTACTGTTTGACCCGATAATGTACAAAGATGTTGCAGGGTGTGTTGTTCTTAAGTTTAAGAAATCACTTAAGTTCTATAGCAGTGGTTCCCAAACTTATTTTGTCTACTGCCCACTTTGAGAATAAATATTTTCTTAGTGCCCCCCTTTTTTCACCTATTTAAAAAGCACCATAACTTCAAATTAGTTTAATTAATTATTGTGACTATATATGTATATAATGTATAGTAACGGAGAATTCTTAACGAAACTTTTACTATAACCCGCAACTTAAAACCTGAGCGCAGTAGGTAACATACAACGGCGCTTAGGTCTTAAGTTAACTCTTACGGGTTCCACCTGCCAATGATTATTGAAATGCAATTTTATGGTATTAAAACAGAGTATCTTTTATTAAAAATATAACTAAAATAATCAATCCTTATATAAAAACTAATGTGATGGATGAAACTGATGCTGTTTAATAAGTTTGTTAATATCAGGTTCCAATTTACTCAAGAACAGTCGCAAGTCGCCACGTTCGGTAACAAGCAAAAGATTTCTCTTTTTAGTAAGCAGTGTTGTCACAGCACTAAATCCACGTTCACACAAATATGACGATGGGAATGCTATCAAGAATCGTTGAACGATTGACCACAATCCAGGGTACACTTGCAGGATGCACTCCAAATGTTGGCAGTAGGCAAACAATTCGTCGTTACTGCATGATACTGATAAATTTGGGAAATTGTGAAACTCACGTCTGCCCAGATTCTTTTTGTGTAAAAGCAGT
>NJDC01002862.1:37794-82115 GCA_002245475.1 Calephelis virginiensis | reverse complement strand
CCCCCGCCTCTACACAACGCCCCCATTTTCTTTCTGGGTCTCTTACCGCCCCCCTTGAGACCTGCAGCGCCCACAAGGGGGCGTTATCGCCCACTTTGGAAAAGACTGTTCTATAGCCTGCATTTGGCCAACAATAATTTGTAACAATGGACTAGCAATATTATGTTGCACTTTGCATATTGTTTCCACTGAATTTTATTAATAACTTACATTTTCAAGCAAAAATTAATACTGAATAATGTTAATAATTTATTTTCTAGTCTACTGTAAGCCAGCTTGTTTAAATAAATTTTGCTTTTTTTTATTGACTCCAAAGAAAGAGGAGGTTCTACATTTCTCTGTATGTTTGTTACGTGGAAATACAGACATCTATATGTTAATCACATAAATCCCTGCCCCCCTCGAAAATTGAAACCGAGCCTCACAGTTAGACAGTAAATTTAGGCATGTACTCTAGCTTCTCGATGAAATGAAAGTATTTGATTTAACAGAAAGTTACAGAAATCACCAAATGGGCAAAAGAAAATATCAAAGTTTGTGATGAAATATAATGATGTATATATTCTTGCTGTTTTTAACAGTAGAAGTCAGTGAACTAATCTATGCAAGTGCCATAGTGAGCCTTGTGCCTTGTTTAAAGTTAAAACCTCATTAATCCTATATTATTATTCATAATAATTATTAATCAAAATTAAGACAGTTTTTTTAATTAAGACCTAATTCACCCCATATATGTCACAAAAAGTTTAAACTTTTTAATCTGCTGACTCATCATGCAACCATAATGATGTTACACTTTATTGCTCTTCTGCTTTTCTATTATCAGATCAGATAATTCAAGACAGTTAATGATACTCGACATTTAATTTAAATGTATTAGGTGACAACTGCCATTTTGCTTATTTGTTGAAGGACAATTTGGATGTTTTCCCTATTAGTTTTTTAATTTTTTTCTGTTATATTTACATCACAACATTGAAATAATGGTGCAATTTCTACAGGTTTCTTCTTTATAAATACAATCTGTTAGTTTTATTCATATTTTTAAATAAAGAAACACTTGTACTTTTTTACGTAGCACTTATAATATTTATTAAAGTAAGTATCTTCACACCCATATCCCCGAAGAGGTAGGCAGAGGTACAACCAAGGCACCCACGACTAGCCGAAGACAATAAGTCCCACAATGTGATAGGTGGCAAGCCTATCGCCAACCGGGCACATTTCCAATCCCGACCAACAATTTTTTTAATTAGAAAATTGGAAAAATCCAATTTTCTTTATGTTGGCCGACCCAGGATTCGAACCCAGGACCCCATGCAGTCAAGTCCAACACCCGGACCGCTAGACCACAGAGGCGATAATATTTATTATTTTGTAAATAGTCTACCGGTAAGTTTTGCTTATCAAATATGACCCATTAAGTTTCATGCAAAGCGTCCTTAGGTTCTATAAAATACATTTTTAGAATATTGATTTGCTTGATTGACTTGTGAAAATTGTAGTTTCAATTTCAATTACATAAAGCGACCTTAAATGTAAAAAGCCATCTAGATATTTTTAATGTTGTTATGCCTTGACTGCAGTTTGTTTAAATTTTTTTCTAGTCATGTTGAATTTAATTGTATAAGACAACATTGTGAATAATTTGTTATATGAATAATCATTAACTAGGCTGTTATAATTGTTAAAAAATTATAAAAGGTATTGCTCCAAAATCTTGATAAGCTATGATTCGTTATGAAAGCCAAGTGCTGATATGAAATGATGTTAGTGCAATTTTACTTTCATAAACAAAGGACTAAAGGTTGTAACTTAATTTTAGCTGGCTCAAATTAAGACTATTATATAATAATATTTAAATCAATCGGAAATTGGAGTGGTAACTCTTAAAAAACAAATTAAACAACAAACTCAATCTCTGCTCTTCTGTAGATCTCTTATTTGAAATACTTCTATTTTAAATGCAAATACAAAATACCTATTTTGTATTTTGCATTTAAATGCCTTTTAGCAAAAAGCATTTTGTACTTTATTTGAAATACCTTTCAAGATGTATTTTGCATTTTTAAAATTCATTTCAAAATGCAAAATACTTTGTCAAACAAAATGAAATGTACTGTCGAATTTTACTAATAGAGGCGCCTAAGGCTCAAACAAGAACGACGAGTGTTGTGTGAATAGTGTTGTAAGTTTGACTTTCCTGTGTGTGCGTGTGTCTGAATGTCTATGGCATCGTAGCTCTTCAGCGGATGGACGGATATTGAAGCAGATTTTTTTTGTTTAAAAGCTGACGTGTTCGAGATGGTTCTGAGCTATAGTTTATTGAGATCTTTCCAGGTATTCAAGGTCTTCAGCTCATTTGCAGCTTTTTCGTATGCATCGAAATGATTATTAGATGCACTACAAGTATTTATTTCACTTTTAGGCATTTATGGGACCTAACAGACCTAATTCTAACTAATACTGGTACAACGGTCATGGTCTGATGATGGAGCTCGAAGATAAGAGACGTAAACCTGGAATCCAGCTGCTGGTAAACCCATAGAGTTTGTACTCACTCAATTCACCTTAACAAGATCTATTCATATTTTCTGATGAGGAGGACTTGACGACAGGGACCTGATGAATTCAGTGTGAAATGTCTGATGGATCATAGTTTTAGGAATACTGTATTATGTATGTTTTATAATGTTAGCAGTTCTACTAAAGCACGTCATAGAAGAGAGGTGTTGTAAGTTTGAATTGTTTGTGTGTGTGTATGTGTGTTTGTCTGTTGCATCGTAGGTCCTAAACAATTGTGATTAGTGAAAAGAACCCCTGACAGGAAACGTATGTACCTACGTATGTCTGTGGCAATAAATTTTGAACGGTTTGACCTATATTGATACGGATAGTATTGTTTGAAAGCTGACGTAATCGAGGTGATTTTTGGTTAGGTTATAGAGGTTTTGTTGGGGGTTAATTGCTTTTTTTTTTGAGGCTACTTTCCCCCTTTTTGTTTCGTGTTCCTTTGCAGAATAGACCATCTGCCTTCCTACGAGGCAGCTCGTAAAAGGCGAGCGTAGGCGAGAAAAGAACTAACATCGTGACCACTGACTAGGTGGTAGATTTGTGCAGCAACTCGCCCGGATTGGAATTTAGTACTACCGCCTCACCTATTCCTGCCGCCATAACGTCAGTACTTGCCGTTAATGTGTTCCGGTTCAGAGGATAAGGTATTTTGGATACTTCCGGCCTCAGGTTGGCAACGCACCATTACCACCTTTAGAATCGCTAGGCGGCGTTTATTTTTTACCATCAGGAAATCCATCTGCTTGTTTGCCTTCCAACAATACCCGTCTAATTGTTATTAAAAAACTAAAGTTTAATAATAATAAAATTAGAACTAGATGCACAATGAACCGAAATAAATGGCAGCACAATTCACAAAATGGAGCCAGGCATGTCTATTTTTCCGTTAGTCTAATTTTTTACTTTATTCTAAATTAATGAGTATTATTATTAATAACATAAGACAATTTATTGATACGCGTAAAATAAATATGACCAAAATGTAATGCATATGGTCACAAATTAAAAAGCATTAGGTATGTACTTCATAAATAATATGGTGTCATTTGGGTTGGCATTGTATCTTTATTCTTTTTTTTATGATAAATACCTAAAGTAGAATATTTCATTTGATTTGGTCAAAAAGTATTTTATTTTGAAAGTACCTATTTTGCATTTAGCATTTGAAATACATAACTAAAAACTATTTTGTATTTGAAATAGATCTGGAAAGTATTTTGCATTTTGTATTTAAGTGCTTTTTTAAAAGCATTTTGTACATCTCTGTAAGTGGACTGATTTCAAGCAACAAGCACTAAGCAATGGATCAAACAAATAATAACTAAGTTTAAGATAAAAAGTGGGCTTTGCAGAGTTGTTGGGATAACAGCTACAAATGTAAAACGAATATAAACATTTAAAAGCTTTATGCTATATTTTCTAAATTAGAAACTGTTTTTTAACCTTAAAATTATATTTAGGTTGCAATAATTCTACTACAAAAAGTATATTTATGCTTATATTCCCGAAGAGGTAAGCAGAGTCACAACCAGGTCACCCACGACTAGCTGAAGACACTAAGTCTAACTAAGGGATAGGTGGCAAGCCAATTGCCTAACAGGCACATATCCAATCCCGAAAACTTGAAAATTTTGCTTTTTGTTCGACCTAGTGATCGAACCCGGGACCTCAAGAAGTCAAGTCCGTTGCGAGACCACAGAGGGGATAATTCTATGTTATGTGATAACTGATAACATAGCTAGTGCTATGTTGATTGTTCAAGTCAACCAGCTATCCCAGAAACAGGAACAGAGCGAGACACTGTCTTTATGACTGCAGATATAGATTATGCTATGCATCCCTATCTGAACAAGTTGCAGCATGGCACTCGGCCATTAGTAAATATATGAAGCATGATCACAATAGATATATTCAGGTTGTGAAAAAGAGTATTTTTAAAAAATTGCTTGTTTTTCCTTGGTTGCCAATCTATATATTTAAGTTGTGTTAGTTACATTACTTATAACTCAAGAACGGCTGACCCTATTTTGTTTAATTTTAAAAATCAAAGGAGATTCTCTGCCTACCTGCATAGTTTAATATGTTTGGATAGGGAACATTTTCTTGACAGTCAAATTCCTCTCACATATACAGTGACGCAGCTGATTACTAATATATAAATTGTTTCAGCAATGAGTTCAAGTGTGTGCTATAAATGCAACAGAACAGGCCACTTCGCCCGCGAGTGCACGCAGGGTGGCGTCGGTGCGCGCGACTCTGGGTTCAACCGTCAGCGCGAAAAGTGCTTCAAGTGCAACCGCACTGGACACTTCGCGCGAGATTGCAAGGAAGAAGCCGACCGTTGCTACAGGTGATGCTTACAACACTATTACATATAGGACTCGAAGATCAGTCATAACATGATAAGTTTGTCAAGCGAAACTGTAGCAGACACTTGTCGGGAGATTGCAGATTGTGCCAACTATCAGTAATAAAACCCTATAGACGGGAGGGTGCTCCTGTTTAATCACTGAATTTTTCACACCTTACTTAATGCATTTAGTTCAACTGTACATTTCACTTGACAAATTATGATTATTCGCACATTCCATTCTTTTAAGGTATATTATAAATTAATACTGCATAAATACACTTAATTATTAGACGATAAGGACATTATATTGGCTTGTTGTGAAGATGTGCTGAAAGCTCTGACTGTGAAAATGTTGTGTTTCTGAACTAGGAATAAGAAGCCAAGCAACTGACAAAGAGTTATTCAAATTACAAAATTTCCATCATAAAATGTTTAATTACCCTGACAACACCTAAAAGGACCGTCTCAATCAAGGCAACTTTCAAATAAAACAAACAGCCTGACATCAGACTATTTGTTTAGGAGTTGTGATCCCACAGATACACTCACAAACTTATAACAAATTCTCCTTTTCCGTGGGAAGTTAAAAATACGATCACATGACATGTGACATTGTCATCATCATGTCAGGTCTTTTTCGTGTTGGTCAGTGTCTGTGCAAACTAAATCATCTGCTTTCCTGCCAAACAGCTAGAGACAAATAGCGGTTAAATGAGTCATTGGGAACAAAACCACTACTGGTAGTGTGCCATGCTTGCAACTCGTTCCGGTAGAGATTCACCGCCTTATGTATTTCTACCGCTGTAATGACAATGTTACGAGGGTGGATCCAAAAGTTCTAAGCCCGACCAAGAAATAAAAGAAAAGTGGGTCTAAATTTATTTTTATTTTTCGACATCGTCTCCATCTAGCTCTACACACTTCTTCCACCTGACCTGCAACATGTTTATCCCCTCGAAAAAAAAAAGATTCCGGAAGGTCGGCGAAATAGTCGTTTACTGCGACTATCACCTCATCTTTGGTCGAAAATTTGGAGCCACCCAAGTGTTTATTTAAATTTGGAAATAGATGATAATCCGAGGGGGCTAAATCCGGCGAATAAGTTGGGTGGGGCAGCAATTCGTAGCCACAATCATGGATTACAGACATTGTTTCAACCGAAGTGTGAACACGTACATTGTCTTGATAAAACAAAACTTTCTTACGCAAAATTCCCGGCCTTTTTTCTTTTATTTCTTCCCGGAGTCTTCGTAAAAGGTTACAATAATAACTAGAATTTATAGTTTGACCTTTCGGTAAATAATCTACAAAAATAATGCCCTTCGCATCCCAAAAAACAGAAGCCATGACTTTGTTAGTCGACAAAACGACCTTAGCCTTTTTCGGTGTAGGAGAGTCTGATCTTTTCCACTGTTTGGTTTGTTGCTTTGATTCAGGAGTATGGTGGTGAACCCAGCTTTCATCCATGGTAACAAATCTAGACAAAAGTCCTCGGGATCAGATTTAAAAAGTTCCAAAAAGTCTCGCGAAATTGTGTATCGAACTCGTTTTTGTTCAGCTGAAAGCAACCTCGGGACCCAGCGAGCAGAAACCTTATGGAACCCCAACTCTTCCGTTATTATGTATTGCACCCGGTCATAACTAATGTTTGTTATCTCAACTATCATACCAATAGTCAAACGTCGGTCACCCAGTACGAGATTACAAATTTTATCGATGTTTTCTTTCGTGGTAGAGGATGTAGGCCTTCCACTCCTAGGATCATCTTTAATGCTCTCACGACCGCGCTTAAACTCGGCTACCCACTTCTTGACACTGGAATACGATGGAGCAGACTCCCCGAAAGTGCTCACCATATCTTGATGGATGTCTTTTGGTGATAGGCCTTTTTTATTGAGGTACTTAATGACTGCACGGTGTTCAATTTTCTTCATTATTGAAAATTGCGTCAGATTGCTTCAAACAAATAATCACAGAAAATTTATATTGTGCAGTATCGGAATGAAACTGCGCACAATAAATCAATATGAAACATACTAACAAATTACGGTAGATTTTAAAAAGATGTCATAGCTCCATGTAGGTTAGGCCACGAATTTTTAGATTCACCCTCGTATATTCGGCTCCGGAGGGAAGAGTAGCTGGTACACAACTTGTACAATTAGCCTAGTACCTCGGCTATAAGACAGCGTCGCACCTACAACATCTGGTGTCCATAGTTTATCTCCTGAGGATAGCCTCAGGAGAGCCGTGTTCGCTGTCTTATTGTAAAATCACATCAAGACTGATAATTTAAGCGCAGTAAAATTGCAAGGATTCGGCTTCCAAATTTATTTCTACGTCCGCGTCGTCTAAGGAAAGAAAAAAAATTTGCAGTACTCAATAACCACTTGTCGAAACTTGATCAGAAATGTATGGGGCAATCTCTGAATAATGACCTACCTTAGGAAAAAAGTATCATAAAAATCCATTCAAAATTGGCGGAGTAAACAAACATACAAAAACAACCTTTCTTATTAGATTCTATTAAAAATTGGTGAAAGATCGACCGCCGCGAACTGAATACGATTTCTATGATATTTTACTTGAGAATGTAGAACAGAAACAAAGGCCCCTATAGGGTTGGCAGTGAAGTGTTTAATTAATGAACACTTTATTGTATAGGGTTTGTATTAATTGACCTCGAGATTGACCTGTTCAATACAGCGCACACATGTTTACTGAACACGTGTTTTGACAACTGCTAACCTTAAAGGTTGGGTGAGTGAAATGTATGTGCCATATATTTCCGACTTGGATCAAGCTTGATAGGGGTTATGGTTTTAAATATTTCCATTATTAATTGAACTATATTTTTATCTTATCCAGATCAGACATTATCTTATCTACAATTTATGTTAACATTAAAATATTTTCAATAAATAACTGGCGACTGGCAGTCTGGCATTTCTTTAGTGTTAAAATATGATATTCCAATCTCGTGGGAGAAAATCTCAATCTAGTGTATTACCAGTTTAGCCGTAATTCGGAACAAGTGAAAATTAAGAAAAAAATCTTGACACAAGGACAATAATTTCAACTCTAAAATTGTATTTAATGAGTTGTTACCGGATAAGTGGTTATAACATTTTAAGCGTGAGAAATGATACTTGAGGCATTCTGTTGTCAGAATTTTACTTGGTCCTACATGTTACGATTTTAAACTGAACTACTCAGATTAAATTCGTTTAAAGCTATATCTAACGCTGGCAACAACTAGTCGAAAATTGTATAATGACAAGATTTTGGTGATGCGGTTGCAGGTGTAACGGCACGGGACACATAGCGCGCGAGTGCGCGCAGAGCCCCGACGAGCCGTCGTGCTACAACTGCAACAAGACCGGGCACATCGCGCGCAACTGCCCCGAGGGCGGGCGCGACGGCGGCAGTCAGACGTGCTATAACTGCAACAAATCGGGGCACATTTCGCGCAACTGCCCCGACGGGACCAAGACCTGCTACGTGTGCGGCAAACCCGGCCACATCTCGCGCGACTGCGAAGACTCGCGCAACTAACGGAACCACACGCCACCACGCCGCACGGACTGTAAGCAAAGGACACGACGCGACGTCGCGACACGCGACCGACACGAGCACGACACGAGCATTCGTACGGCGATATATATTATATAGATGCAAAGTTGAAGCGACAGACTGAGACGTTTGGTTTTTAAAATGTTGACTTGTATATAGGTCAGCCCGCTGCGGGCGGCGCCGATAGGATAATGTTTGTTCTCACACGTGAACGAGTTGTGTTTTTAAATCATTTAATAATCGTGATGGAACTATTATCGAGGTAGCGTTACAGTTTTTAGCATTACAGATTATATATTTAATATATTTTGTACAGATTTATTTGTCAAAAGATAAATTCGATGCTGGCGTACCATGAGTTTTCAATGTGAAGAGTTGGAGGCCCTGAAGTTTCCCGGAGACTCTCTTGTTCGTCTGTTGTCACCACCGTGGGAGTCGCCCCGGCTGTAGTGACACGTTGATTTGATTATTTTTATCAATTCCTTTGTTTATGCGGTCCTGCTGACTTGTGGAGAATTCAGTGGTTAATTAGAATATCACCAATCTGAATATTTTTTATTTTGTTATCCCTGTTAATGTGCCTATGTACTGTGTATGTATAAATCAGCTTTCAGTGGGAGATAATAAAAATCTTGCCTTATAATATACGTTTCCCTCATGTCCCTATTTGAGTGCTTTAGATTTCTTTTTTGTTAGTATACTACTAAACTAAATTTGATTTAAAACATTTTATTTTTTTTATATATGGACAATAGAACAAGAGGGCAAGAACCTTTCCTACTTAACATACCTATACAATATACATACAACATACATTCCAGCAACTGTAAAGACATCATAAATTAAATAGAAAACGAACATCGGAAGAAATGACGAAATAAAACCTGTCCTGTGTTTAAGAAGAAGCTATACCAGAGATTGGGCTGCTGCTGCTGTACTGCATCTTTACTTCGAATTATAGTTTTAAGATACCAATATATTATGGAGACATGTGAATACTCTGTTAAGAAAGTAACGGGAAAAGATCAATTAGGTACAAATTATTCATCAAAATTTTATCACCTTCAACAAATGCCCCTTCAGAAACGATACACTTACGCCAACGAATAATTCAGTCATCAAAACAGTTTTAGAGCTGTTTTCGGAATTGAGTTCAGTTCTTGCCGCAAATACTCTTATGTCTTCTACCTATTGAAAACGGGACACGAAGTAGTATTTTATATTAAGTTTAGGAAAAGGAATAAAGTCTTCTGATGTCATATCTAATGAACGTGGTTGCTCGATGGTATTTGTTGAGTGTTTTGTCAAAAACTCAATTCACAATGATAGCCTGGTGCGAAGGCGCCTTATCGTGGTGCAAAATCCATGAGTTTTCTTTCCACAAATCTGGCCTTTTTCGTCGAATTTGCTCTCTCAAACGCTGCAAAGCTCAAATAATATTCCTTATTTATCGTTTGACCTTCCGGCAAGAATTCCGGGTGCACAACACCGTGAGAAAATTCTTAACGTGACTGACTTTTGAACAAGTTTGGCGTAGTTTTTGCGGTTGCGGTGCGGTTGGAAAGCGCCATTCTGAATCTTGTTGACTGGTTTGCATGTCAAACTCGTAAACCCACGCCTCGTCACCAGTGACAATGCTTATTATGAATGTTGGGTCGGAATTGACTCATTGTAGCATGTCCTCATCGACTCTCGTGCGATTGAATTGTTGAAGGAAATTCAGCGGGGTTAGAAATTAGAATGAACATCGTGGGTCAAATTTTCCATCACATCTTGACCGCTGTTGAGCGCTTTGTACCACACATAAGCACGTGTTTTTTTATAGTCGATTTACCATAAGCCTTCTGTAACATTTTCATTGACTCAAACCAGGAAATTCTAGTGGCGATGCAAAATTTAAGGCAATTTCTTTGTTCGATGTTTTTGTTCATTATGAAGTTCGCAATACATACCAAATATGATAACGTGTAGTTCTCTTATTAGTCTGAATATATAAAAACAGCACTGTATTTAAAATGATTATCAGATGCAACTCAAATTCGCGCTAAAATTGAAAACGGTTGTGCCAATCTAACACGTATAGTTCTCTTACTATAGAAAAATTGAATTTGACACCATAAACAAATAATCCATTCCCGATACTTTTTTGACTGAATGTATATCCTGGATGCTGCCGCTGGGTCTGAGTACTCAAATGATCCCAGAAATAAGCGGTGGCATATATGATGGAAGAAGTTGAGTCGGGGAGCGATTAAAAGTACGAAATATGGTAAGGTTGTGGAAGTAGATATGGCTACGACTGATATGAACAAGCTTGGTAGTCCTACCGTGTAGGACTTTTTTTGGGTCCTTTGTAATAAAAGTTGAAAGGAACAGCAGAATGCCCAAAGGCTGGCGGCATACGGTTATCGGGCCCATGTTAAAGGCAACGGTTCACGCATAAACTGCACCAGTTTCAAGACCATTTTTCTCATCAAATCTGTATGGAAAATAGTTGAAAATAGAATGCAAGAGATGTCCGTGGGAATATTCAGGGAGGCACAAGGTGGTTTCAGTAGGGTTACTGTTGATTCATGCAATAATAGAATAGAGTACCTATGTATGATTTGAACACAATACTGGTGCGTTATTAACATTTAGCTAATAGTAAACAAATAATTTTATCGGATTTGTTGTAATGATTTGTAACTAAATTTTAATAATCCGCTAGTACCTACTGTGTTTAAAAGTACCCAATTACATATACGATGTAAATTTCTAATTCGCATGATATCTAAAACTAGGGCCTGAGGACTTTCTGTGGTTTTGTGGATCTCGATAAAGCTTATGATAGGATTATACGTAAAGAACTTAGAGACAATTTCGTAGATTATGAATAGACGAGGTCCCTGCTACGTGCTGTGCTGCATTATGTTACTTAGATTGTAAAGCAAGTGTGCCGGTGTTGCTGACCCCCCGCACCTGCCACCAGGAATACTATTGTTCCGTGTGTCACCCGTTTAAATAGGCTATGTAGGTATATACATATGTCAATGGACAAAAAAAATTAAAAGAAAAATTCCCACAGAGACGTCAAGTTTATTTAGTCTACGATGGGAATTCCCGATTCTGAACCGATTTTTTTAGAAGATCGATTCACGGTGATACGATCTGTCAATTTTTTTGGATCGATTCAACATTATGCAATCTTTCCTAAGATCGAATCGTATGAAAAAAATCGTATTCGAAAACTAAAATAATATTTGAGTATGATCTTTGACGACACAAGACAAATATTTAAGGTATGATGAATCAAGAAAGTTAGATTACGACGACACCTACTTGTTGAAATAGTTTCAAATTAACTAACTGTGTCAAATATGAAATGAGATGAAGGTAGGATAATATTTTTTAGTTTATTTAATACTATGTAGAATTACCGCCGGAAAACCTCTGACTCAGACATTCGAACCACACGTAGGTAATGATTAAAACATTTTTTAATTATTTTCCTTATTCTATTGCAATAAACATAAGTTGGGGTGTTTAAAGTTTTGCGCTTTAAAATTTAATGTCTTCAGATTCCAACTCTCTGATTTGTCAGAACGCAGAATAGAGTAGAGAATTGAGAAGATTTTGCGCATGTTAATCTACAACACAAATAAATCTATCTTTCTATGAAATTCCACAGGCTTTTAATTATTTTAGAAAAAACGATACGATCTTCCAGGATCGAATGAGATCGATTCAATGTCATACGATTTAGATCGTGAATCGATTCACAGGGGTACGATCCATTACGACTCAAAAGATCGATTCAAAGCAAAAGTCTCTAGTCTAGAACTTCCTTTGCCCCTCCACAGGATCCTGGCCATGTCCTTGATACCCTCTGCCTACTTCGTATGGCACTTGGCGTGAAGATATGTATGTGCGTATGTATCAATACATATGATAAGTTTTAAAGCGAAACACAATATTCTGTATCAGCTATGACTATACTAGCGGCACTACTGGAGGAGGGGAGATTAACTACTTAGCTTGCCATTTGACATTAGTCGCAGTGCGGAAAAAGGTACCTAATTATCGCCGAAACTGGCGGCGACGCGACGTTGTTGTGTAGTCTGTCTGTTTAAGCTATAAGCAAGGCTCGCATTTGCCGTTATTGTTGATTTGTCGGTCTGGAAACGACTGGTCTCCTAATGTCTAATCCTGGTGGACACTTCCTTCCAATAGGTCATAGAATATAATTTAAATATTTATATAAGTATATCAACACGTCATCAGTTTGAGAGCATTTATGAATTTATGTGCAAAAATGGATTATTGAAAAAGTTATTATATCTGTTCAGTGATCCTGAAACGTAGTGATTATATTCTCTTTGATTTATCCTTGTAGAGTATATTTTATTATTCTTTGGGCTTAACTGAAGGCAAGTACTATCGTTAATGCCAAAACTACAGAAAAAAAGAATTAATTGAGTTTTGGCGCCTTTGTGAAAGAAGACGGTTGTACTTTTTTCGTAATTATTAACTTTGTATACATTATAAGTAAAATTAGTAATTTTGGTGGCAGTTTTTTTAATTTTGTTCAGTTGAAGTGTTCAAGCGAAATAGTTATGAAGAAGTTAATGTATTACGTATTTCTTCGTTTGCCACCAAATCTCACTTAATACGCTCGAGTAAAGAAGCCACCTCTTTACTCAAGACTCTGACATGATATTCTATAACGACTATAATATGACTTCAATAAATAAACTTATTAAAAGGTCTTAGCTGGTCCCAAAAAGGGACCAAGTAACTTAAAAAAAGAATGAAAACTGCAATACGGAAAACATGGCAGCAAGACCTATAGGTCTTAGCCGATCCCAGAAAGTGACAAACGAACTTAAAAAAAAGGAAAGAGGTTGGCGGGAACGGTCGAAGGGGGAAGGCGCGCTTTTCGAGGGTTCCCTCCAATCTTTAAGCTAAAAATGTGTAATATAATGTAAAAATGTATAATTTGTAAATTAATTAAAGTGTAAATATTACTTAGTTGTGTGTAAATGTGATTTAGTAAATAAACTATACTAGTGAAAGACTATTGTAGAGTATTATCACGACAGAAGAGGCAGAGGCCTGAACAAGAAAGAAATTTGAAGACGAAACTAGAAAAAGACATGAAATATTAAGATATGGGTTTATTACATAATATAAGACTAGTATAAAATATAGAGGTAAAAAAAAGAATATTAAAAATACTTTTTGCACTGTCGTAGAAGTTTTGGCGCCAACATGAAAGATGATTTTGGTGTTCAGAATTTTATTTTTATAATTTGTGTGAAAATAATCGTAATTCAAGGATGTGACGTACTATAAAACAAATTAACGGGGAAACATAATATGTAAACTTCAAGAAATTAAAACTAAAGACGTATTGAAGGACTCAAATAAGCTTTGTCGTAGTCAAGGAAATGACTTTTAAAAAGGGGAAGACAATATGTTAAGAAACTGAAGAAATGAATTTAAAATTTTAATCTGAAAAAGAATTTATTATTACGGAAGACGTGGCAGCATGGCCTAAAGTTGTGGGTCATATCCGCATTTACGGGGAATAATAAAGTTAGATATTGGAAAAGAATTAGTGTTTTATTTTGCCTTCTATCTTTTTTTATGATATTGGAAGGCAAACAAGCAGACGGATTTCCTGATGGACAGAAATTCACGCCGCCTAGAGACACCAAAGGTGGTAATCCTTGGTGGTGGTGGTTAGGCCTCGAGCAAAAGTAAGTTTACCGGCTACCTTATCCTCCAAACCGGAACACGTCATGACGTTATGGCGGCAGGTATAGGAAAGGCGGTGGTACCAATCCGGGTGAGTTGCTGCGAAACTCTACCACCTAGTCAGATGTCACGGTGTTAGTGACGATAAGCCTGTGCTCGCCTTTTAAGATCTGCCTGGCAGGGAGGCAGATGGTCTATTCTGCAAAGGAGCCCGGACCAACACGGGGAAACATGTATAAATGTACGTTTACGTGTGATGGTAGGAGTTCGGTGAGTAAGTTAGACTATTATCTTCTCTGAAATACAGCTCGTAAGAGGCGATTGTATGTTAAATAAGTCATTATCAACAAAACCACGGGAAGAGTGCTGTGCACTAACTTGTTTGGGCTAAGATACACCGTCTTACCTATTTTTAAAAAGTATCTTCACGCCCACATCCCCGATGAGGTAGGCAGAGGTACAACCAAGGCACCCACGACTAGCCGAAGACACTAAGTCCCACAATGTGATAGGTAGGTAAGCAAGCCTATCGCCAACCGGACACATTTCCAATCCCGACCAACATTTTTTTATTAGAAAATTGGAAAAATCCAATTTTCTTTGTGTTGGCCGACCCGGGATTCGAACCCGGGACCTCATGCAGTCAAGTCCAACACCCGGACCGCTAGACCACAGAGGCGATTACCTTACCTATTCCTACCGCCTATAATGATTGTCATGTACCGGTCCGGTGGGTAGGATTACCATTAGACTTGTACAATTGGCGTAACTCCCGGCCACAGGACTGCGACTAACCGATAAAAATAAATTAATTCAATAAATAATTACATTTTGAAAGATCACACAGAACCCCCTGTACTACAAAAGTATCCTGTGTTCCTAGGTACACTGATCAACCACCAAGACAGTAAATATATTTTTTGACATTATACATTAATTAACATATACTCTAAAGTGTTGATTGTCTTTTACTATCAGGAGACTCGTGTCAGGCTGTGCTCGTGTTCGCTGACCTCTAACATAAAAAATGAGTTATAGAAACATTTGGCTATTTGTTTAACAATTGTTATTGAATGTTATAACGAAGACTCAATTACGCTGTTAAGCAAACAAACAAATTTGACTAATTTACCTCTGCTACACATGCTTAACAACAATGGTTCTACCCTCACCACGTGTACTCACTAAAGCACACCCGCGTGCGAACTCGCGAAACCCTATAAATAGAGCGAGTCGCATGTGCGCGCGCCAGTGTCTGCTCGACCTTCGTGGCGTGCAGTCGAATTCTCCTGATGATGCTTCAGTTACGAAGCGAAACGTACGTTGAGTTTTTAGTAGTGTAGGTATTGGTGGTGCTAATAAAACAGTTTAGTGGTGTGTGTTGTGTGGAGCTGGATATATTTGGGAGTTTTAGTTCCGGTAAGTCCAATTCATTATCAGCGCACTATTTTGCCTGTTTTGTTACGCCATAATATGAATACATTTTTTTGGCGGAATATTGCAAATTAAATAATTTTATTTAGATCTATTAAGTTTTTCTGTTCTTATATTTGGACTTGTTATTTCATAACTAAAATACTCTCACAATAGGTTACGGGTCCAGTCCACTTAATTTGAGCGAAAAAAGGAAAAATATGGCATATATACTACTATTATAAAGAGGAAAGGTTTGATTTTTTGTTTGTTTGAAATGAATAGGCTCCGAAACTACTGGATCGATTTCAAAAATTCTTTCACCTTTAGAATGCAACATTATCCTTGAGTGACATAGGCTTTGTTTCATGAAAATCGATGCAGTAGAGGCCATGTTACGCAGGGGAAGCTGAGTGAAACTGCTAGTTTTATTATAAAATAGAGCCATTGCAGAAGCACAACTACGATACGTGGGAGCTTCTAGCGCAAGCAGTTCTAATTGAAACAGGGTTACGGAAATACGTCGATGCCACTGAGATTTACCCATTGACAGAAAATATTGAAAATACGAAAATCTGGCTGCAAGGTGACATAAGCACAAAAAGCAAACTGATTCTATTAGTTGATCCCAGTGAGTCAAAACGAACAAAAAATTGTACAACGTCAAGGCTAGCAAACGGCCGGTTTGTTAAATCATTAATTTATTACAACAGATTGTCTCGGTAAAAATAAAACCGCCCGATTAGTCTTATCAATTCACTCGGCAAAATATACGAGCGTCTTGTACTCGCCCGACTTAAGGCGGTCGTAGCCGAGAAACAATTGTTAATGGATGAGCAATTTGGTTTCCGGGCAGCTCATTCATGTACAACTCAAGTGCACCGCCTCACGGAGCACATACTAGACGGCCTGAATAGACGACTACCCTTATACACGGGAGCGATATTCTTCGATGTGGCCAAGGCGTTCGATTAGGTCTGGCACAACGGCCTGATCTACAAGCTCTACGAAATGGGCGTGCCAGACAGACTAGTTCTCATCGTACGAGACTACTTGTCGAATCGCAAATTCAGAATTCGTGTAGAAGGTACTCTCTCTAGCAGTAGGCCCCTAGAGGCGGGAGTGCCGCAGGGCTCTGTACTCTCACCTATACTATACACCCTCTACACGAACGACGTACCCCGACCGCCGCGCGTCCACGTAGCCCTCTTCGCGGACGACACGGCTCTATATTCAACCCTCCGTCGCGGTAAACAAATAGGCTGCAATCTTAGAAACGCGGCCACTCTCCTGGGCGACTGGTTCAGGAAGTGGCGTATAGAAGTGAACCCCGATAAAAGTGCAGCGGTGTACTTTAATCGAGGTCTCACACCCGAAAAGTTAAGTCCCAGGCGTAGCCCGGGCACCATCAAATTGTTCGGAAGAGCGATCCCCTGGGAAAATTAACAAAATACCTAGGGGTCACTCTAGACAAAAATATGTCGTTCAAACCACATATTACGCTTGTCACAAACAAGGCTAAGTTCGTACTTAGCCGTCTCCATTATCTTATTAATAAAAATAGTAAAATGTCACTTCGTAACAAAGTGACACTTTACAAAACTTGTGTTAGACCCATTTTAGCATACGGTAGCGTAGCCTTCGCGCTTCGGCTACGCTACCTATTGAGATGGGATCTCAATAAGCTTCAAGTAGTCCAGAATAGGTTCATGCGAACTGCCACGGGTGCCCCGTGATACGTCCGCAACGAGGACCTACATCGCGACCTCGATTTACCCACTATAGCGCAGCATTTCAAAGAACTATCGGAGCGTTACTTTGAAAAAAACGGCTGCCCATCCGAACCCGGTGGTAGCATCCGCATGTGACTACACACCGGTCGCGAACGCTCCCTCCAATCATAGAAGACCTCGCCATATGTTATCGGATCCTCCGGACCCAATAACCGCGGCAAACGCTATTCTCCCAACTCCAAACCGGAATACAACAAACTCACATCACTTTAACATTACACTACACATTCGCCGCCGGTCTCGGCGACGAAGACCTCTCTTGCGCCCGGCGCCTAACGCCGAGCGACGAGCCACAAATACTCCTCCATCAAGTCCACCCAGTAACCAGAACGCAGCACCAAGTCGAGGTACGGTCTCCCGGGAGACAGCCCTTGGTGCTGGCGTTGTAGGTAGCAGCCCAATCCATCTAAATAATGATGTCTCGGGTTGAGCACTCTGCTCGGCCCACAAAGTTCGGTGAAGTTGCAAAAAATCGCAAGATTAGCAACAAATTAGTCATTCAAAAAAAAAAGGTGAAAATAAAAATCTCAGATGATGTTCGATGTCATCTAAATAAATACATGGATATAGGTGTGAAGAGATAGCATTCCATTATCCACTGTAGTACTATTATGTTGTTTTCCGTAAGTTCAAAATACTCTCATTATATATTATCATAGTGCATTTTAGCATAATGATAACAGGTTCACAAAATTGGGAAATGTGAGAAGAAAATATAGCAATCTTAAATAACTGTCAAATTTGATTGTTGGCTAGCCGGGCCGGGCGTGGTGCGGTTGCGCGAATATTGTTTGGCTTTGGTTGGATAATTTTTGTGTACGAAGTTAGAAATGGAATTGTAAAGAGTCTGTTTGTTTAAATTTCATGAAAGAAATTATCTTATTTCTACAAAGTAACACTAATTAACTTAAAAATAGTTTCCAAGAGTGAATGAATTTACTTGGTATTTGATTCTTTAGAGATGTACTGAAGCATCCCAATGGGCGTTAACATCAGAAGAATGGAAAGTTTATTATTAAATTAAAATAGATATGATTTCTTTTTCGAATTCATAAATTTAATATTGGTAAGTTGAAATCTGACTTTGTAGATATTATATTAATTATTGTAAGATTATAAGTTCCGAAACGCTAAAATTTTGTGAACGTTATGTGTTAAAAGTGTTCAAGTATTCTAATATTTGGAAGTTCTGAGTTGATTTTTGCCATGAAACGATTTATTCCACATTATAACTCTTCTAAATTTTAATGTTTGAAACCACCTTTAAAATCTAAACAAAAAAATTTATTAGCTTTTGTCAAAGCCCTATTAAATGAATTTATTTTTGTCAAATTATTGTCACTGACAGCCACACTCAGAGACGTCAATTAACCTTTAACTGTGGACGTCATATTCTTATCACACTACTATGGACGTGCGGTCTCACAGACCCCTTCTTTCTAGGACTAATTTAAGTAAAAACTAACTTTAATTATACAGTTAAATACTTAGCATTTTCTGGGGTAACCAAACTAAAATTATAGATATGTATGTTACAATATTTATTTATTTTCTTATGTCATACAGCAAGTAAACTTTATAAGGCAATTTTCGTTCAAAATTTTCCTGAGATCCATTTTAGGAACAAACTCTTATATTAAATAGAGTTTTAGCAAAAATCATTGTAATAATCTTCAAATTTAAAGTATAACGAATATAAAAAACAAAAAAAAAGTACTTATCATAACAGAACATAAAAATTCTTAAGAGTGGTTCAATACATGTACGATTTATTGACAGTTATTGCACAAAGACTAGGAACACTGTAGGCATATTGCCTGTTTACAACTTACACAAGCGTAACTAGTCTTCCATTTTTGGTTTGGGGGACAGAGTCTGCATATTTTTCACTTGGATTCAATCACCTGAATCGGAAGTTCTTCCAGCGTCAAGTCTGCTCCTAATTATTGCTTCAGTATCAAATGTAACTCTTTTGGCAAACTTTGATTTACAGTGCGTGTTTTTATTTGTGGTACAACCAGAGACTGTGCCAATTTCTTTAGAAAAACTCCTCTTTCTATTTGTTTGGCCTGATGTTGATTATTCAGAATATAAATATTTATTTTATTTTAATCAAAAATTAACTAGAATAAATAAAATATAATTTTAATTTTTATATGGGAAACGTGGACATGCGGTGTCACAGACCGCTGTGACATTTTAAAGCTAAATAACTTACGTAATTAGAATCCGGTGACTCAACCTCCAGCTTCAGTAATGGTTTTGCTTCGAAATAAGAAGCTACCGAGCGACTCGGATGCTTGAAGTGCAGGAAAGGGGTTAAACACAAGAACTGTAAACAGTGAGTGGTCTGTGGTACCATGCGTCCACAGTTAAAGGTTTACACAATCTGTCTATATCGACAGCATGCAGAGACATTAATTATGTTTCAGACATCTAGTTAACATTTTCAATACAAAATTGTGATCAGATCAGTAATAAGCTTAATGGCTATATAAAAGACAATTGACATTTTGGTATTCAACACTGGCATTGCACTTAGCTGGTTATATTTGTATTTTATTATAAGTCTATTTCAAAATACAATACTAAAAATTGAAATATCTAACACCACTTTGCACGCACATGAACATTATATAGGTATGTTGCCCTTACTGCTAACAATCCCCGGTGATGGAGTTTTGTGAAAAGCAATTCATGGATTGCTCCATACTACATTAGACTAAGCTATATTTTAAAGTAACTGTTTTATTAAAGTGATAAACATTTTATAAAAAATGCTGACAAAAAATGTTTTTTAGGCTTTATGTTTTGTAGACATTTTTTATGATTATGCTATTATAATTTATGCTTGTCTATACAAGACTGCATTGTGGTTAGATATTTTCATATCTAGACATAAAAAAAATCTCTTAATTTAAAATAAGAATAATATTACTAATATCCCTGGACAAATTCACCTTGAGTCGATAATACTAATACATTAGGCATACTTTAAAAAATATTAAAATAAATTTAATCTTCCAACATCTATTTTTTAATAAACAACCTGTTCCAGAAAAATACAAAGTTGATGTACCTATGTACATAACATATTATATTTACAAGGAATAAATATCAGAAGACTGAAAAATGAATCATAAGCTCGAAAATATTATAACTGTAGCAATACTACTACATTTTACTTCTGCTCAAGATTATGCGACTCCGACATATAATCCAGATGCAGTAAATCCAACAAATGACTACCTCAACACCAATGACCCAAGATATGATAATCCTTACGATCCTAGTAGAAGGTTTCCAAATAGAAATCAGTTTGATACAAATAGGAATTCATATAATCCTGACCAGAGATTTAACCAGTATGATAACCGCAATGATCCGTCATACTCCAACCCATATAATCAAGATAACACCCCGAGACCTCCTTGGGATGTAAGCAGGACATATTCTTCATTCAAAAGCACTGAGTTAGACCATGAAAGTGTTATTATAAATGAAGCGTAAGTATGAATATATAGCTCTTTATTTATACAATAGTGAGAAAATAACTATTTACATCCTAAACATATTCAAAACAATAAAAAGATTTGCTATGAATCAAAAATATCTTTTTGAGTATTGAAAAGCTTGTTACAACTGTATATACCTTGTAACAATTATTGACTTATGAAGCTCAAAAATTATAGTTAAAATTATAGAGTGTAAACAAAAAAAATTCTAATCTGGAAGGATAGTAAGAAAAAAATATTTATTTGATTCCGCAAATAAGTGTTACAAAATTATTTAGGTGTTATTTGTTATCGTATTTTTTTATTATGGAATACAAAAACCAAACCAGCTCTTTACCTGATGGAAAGTGATTTTCAAAGTCCATGAACAGGTGTAACACCAAGAGTTTCACAATAGTGTTGCCATCATTTGAAAATTTAGTTAGTTCTATTCTTGAAGGACTCAAGTATTTTTTTTTTGTTTGTGGGCAGTGTATCGTACTTAGGTGCACATGTTACATGGCTATTCCAGCCATCCCAGCTCTCTCCAGAATGTTAGTAGTCCCTGCAAGTTGTCTGTGGTTTTCACGCATGGTCGTTGGCCCTCAGAGGAGCTGAATCCTTTGTATTATTACAGTTATGCACTTAAGTAGTACCTTGTGTAGAGATTCTTCTTCCTCTATGCACACTCTGTATAGATATCTAATATATAAAATTCTCGTGTCACGGGGTTTGAACTTGAACTCCTCCGAAACGGCTTGAGAATCGGCCAACATCTATTTTTCATATCCCTGAGTGATGAGGGTGAATCACAGAAAAAAAAATTGCAGAACAATGTCTGCCGGGTCAGCTAGTATCATATAATATAGAGGACTGGCTGTGGCACGAAACTTGTGGAGATGCCTATTCAATGAGCAGTGACCTGCTAAGATACCTACCCATTTCTTAGATCTTGCCTGCTTAGTTTTATTAGTCTTTCCTGTCTATTCATGGTATTGCTTCCTTTGATTGTCTAAGCCCTGAAAGTGTTTGCCATGTTTTCTCATGTTCAAATAATGTGTTTTTTCTAATCCAGAACCTGAACTAATCAAAGGGTATGGGCATTAATTTATAGAGTAGCTTTATATAAGCACATAAATACATACAGACTTTTAAACAGACATAAATACGAACATGGTTACACACACAAGACAGACGACACGGCCGGCGTACGGGGACGAGCAACAGGCGCGGAATCGGTCGGTGGAGGTGCGCACCGGCCGACCGGTTCTATTGTTCGCAGCGCACGATTAGCTACCTATTCATACGGCCAGTCAGTTAGCAACTCTTATCGAGACGCGAGACCTGTGTCCCTCGCCGACACTCCAAGCCTTCCGTAATTGTTGTTGCTGTACTTGTTGAGTAAATTAAAGGATCGTTGTTATCTTGTTACGGTTTTTATTTGCTTTTCGAACTTCGGAACTCCAAAGGTTCATTCTCCTTGCTCTACTTGGTAATTCAGCAATATTCTACTGATACTATGGCCTTTAATCTATTGTAGTACAAGTTTGTTTGTTGCACCTGTTTGTTTAAATGACTTATGGCATTCAGGTTCAATGCTTGAGCTTATTAAGTCACTTTCTAGCGTGTATAAAATTTATTTACTGTCTATTATAATTTTTAGTTTCTTGTCTTTTATTTTCTGTCCAACACTCTTTTGCTTGAAAAACAGTGTTGAACTTTCCTAGACTGGTGCTAGTCTTGATGTTAATGTCAAGACCCCAAGTCATTAGTTTTGGCAAAATTACCAACATCAATAGATTTCACAATTGTATGATGTGAAATTAGAAATTTGGTGCAATGTCAGCATAATGTTTTGATATTAAGTGGGCTAAGTCCATTGTTGTGCCACTGCCTTGCACTTTAAGAGCTCATGGTGTGGCATTTCTTTTACCTTCATACTTGCTCTGCACAGAGGGCTTTCGGTGACATCAATATAGTGAAGATGTCTCGTCAGTGAATAGTGACTTGTTCAAATACCTACCAATTTCCTTAGGTCTTGCCTGTTCAGTTTTAGTAGTTTTTTTTTTGTCTGGAAGCCATGGAATAAACTGAAGAAAGCCCTAGAAGCCATATTTCCTCATGTTTTGTGTATGTTTTTTTCTCATCCCAAACTGGATACCAGATCAGAACTATTAAATTAGAAAGTGACCTTACAGGTGTGATCTCTTATTTACTTTCTACCTTTTCATTGACAAGAATGAATGGTAATGGTAGACTACACATGCCTGAAGGCTTAGTTCTTGTTCATATTGATTAGGTATAAAAAAACATGATTGGTATAATTTACATAATGCTTCTCAACACAAAGTGTTTTAAAATTCTTTTTAGGTATTAGTAATGATAATCTCTGGCTTAAGTAATCTAGCTATTGAATATTATTAAAAATGTAAACACCACTAATTAAAATGAAAAATGTTAAACTAAGTTTACAAATGCCAAAAAAATCAATTTTTATACATTACTTTTAGGACATACTTTATAGTTGCATCCAGAATGGTACGACCAGGTCAAGTTTACAAAATATCAGCGAACATACTAAGAACACGATTACAGATGACCATTCGTGCTTCTATCTCTTGTAATGGAGTTGAGATAACTGATGTCATGGCGAAAGTAAAGGAAGGAGTTCCTGAAATATTGAACATGAGGGTACTTTTTTATTTCAGTAACAATTCTGGCACATATTTATTTATTGTACACAAAGAAGAAAGGGCTTTTGGTGTAAGGATATGTATGTATGTAATTTTGTTATTGAATTGCAATAGAATTTCTTTACAATTGTTTCAGGTTTTACAAAGCAAAAGAATGCTTAAATGATCTTCATTACCTACATGAGACATTCATATTTTTTTCTTCCAATTTCATCCTTCATCATTTAAAACATAAATGATAAACTTTCCACAACTTTCTTAACAGTTTTAAAAACTAAAAGCAATGAAATAGTAATTAGCTTATTACATAATATAGAGGAAAAATAAATGCTAAAATGTGTGAGATGTCATATTAAAATATTATAAGCAATTAAAACTAAATTTGAAACAAACACAACACACTTTCATATTTATAATATTTATTGGGATGTGTATTTTATGTGATGTGCAGCTTTGATTGATAGAGATTTAACAATATTTTTTGTGGTATAAATGAGCAAACAAGCATGGGATTCCCAATGGTAGGAGTCAGCCATGGTCTATCAACAATATTGATGTTGCATGTGCATCTCTGTTCTGTGACCTAATGTGTAAGTATACCAACTATTGAACCCTTTGAACTGGAACATGACAATGTCGTTATAGGGACAGGAATAGTTAAGGTGGTAGATTCTTACTGCTCAACAAAACTCTAATACCAATGGTCTTGTTGGTAATGATTCTTATAACCGTGCTTGACTTTCTAGATCTGCCTGGGAAGGAGGTAGATTGCCTATTCTACACAGGATCAGGACCAACACGGGGAAACGGTCTTGTCAGGATCAACATGGATCTTCATAATAATTTCTAGTATTTACTACTGTTTCTAAATAAGTAATAAATGTAAGGGTCAATTGTCGTATGTCCCTAGGTCCCATCTACCACAGTTCCCGGAGACTATAAGCTGCGTGTGGAGGGTCTGTACTTGGACGATCCGTTTGGAGGACGAGCCTTTGTCAACGAAACGCAGCTGACCTTCTCCAAACGTTTCATGACCATATTCATACAGATGGACAAACCTGTGTACATGCAGAGTCAAACTGGTGAGTTTTTGTCACTTTATATTTAAGTTTAGTTTATGAGAATTTTCAAGGTAGGTCTGATTTGCTGTTGTATAATATAATGAAACAGTTTTACTTAGTTTTGTGGCACATTTAAAAAGCCATCCAGTTTTGAGTATGTACCTATAATGAAGTTATTCCAAATTATTAAAAAACATGTTACAGTAGTACTATTTAAATTATGCGCTTCGGGTATATTCGTCAAGCTTCAGAAATCCGAATGTATTTTAAAGATATCTATATAGAGTTGTTATTACACATAATTAATCATTTCACTCAGATTAGGTCAGCCAATTTAAAAATAAAAGTTTAAAGTGTAAAATGAATAAGAAGTGTAAAGCCAAAGCGCATAATTTAAATAGTAGTACTGTAGGTTTATTTTCTAATAATAATTATTACCACACCACTGGATAAGTGCTATAACTTAAATTGTCACTCGAGAGTAGGCTTGTAGTTAATAATATTATTCCTTATTGTGGATCTGTTATTTATTATTTTGTTTTGTATTTATTGTTTGTTTTAGTTTTATAATTAAGTTTAAGTTTAAATACTACTTTCATTTTTAATTATACATACTAAACTTGTGTTTTTTTTCTGTTGGAATAACTAACGTGTTGCTAAACTCGCGCGTTTTATACAACGTCACCGAAATTGGGGGTGATTAGAATGCTAAGCCCGAGGAATAGACTTATTTGCTACATACAAAGTAACGGATTTCTGCGTTGACTTAAATAGTTTGGGACCGCTGTATTTTCAAGGCCCCTTTTATTTTTTTTTATTTCAATTTGAGGGTAAGAAAGTTTACAATCTTGCGCAGGGTGCCTAATCTCATTAACACCTCTCAGCTTGGCATTGGTGTCTTCATAAGGCGATGTGTAAATTTTTTAATAAATCCATAAAATATTTCATTGATTTAATATATTTACTCTTGTTCCAAAGAAGTAGGCAGTACCTAAAATAAATAAATGTATCAAGTGCATTCACTTGTTGGTAGTACACTATTGAGTGCACTTGGCTCATGAACGTTCTATTTTCGTGTCACTGTGTTAGTGGCTTGCGTTTCGTTAATCTGGGTTACATGTTTTCGTTCATCTGTACTACAAATTGTTTTTCGTCAATTAGTTACAACTTGCAGTAAATGTTTTTCGTTTTCTAATAGTTTTTTCTTTCTAATTCTCTTGATACAAAAAATCAGTTTGGATAAATTTGGCGATGCGCACAGTCCATATTGACAACTTAATAGTTTTTAGCTATAAAGTGTATTTTTTCGTGTACCTTACAATCTGTTTACTTAGTATATATTTTTATTATTACTACATAGTATAAAACATAGCCGCATTCCGATGTCTGTCCCTATCTTAGATCTTTGAAACCACACAACGAATTTTGATGGGGTTTTTAATAGATAGAGCAATTCAAGAGGAAATTTTATATGTTTATTAACATAAAGTTATAAAATAAACAAAAGTTTTTCCACCCGTGTGAAGCTCAGACGGCCTGCTAGTTTGCTGCATTTCCGGGTTTGGGTGTTTATTAAATTTATTATTCTGGTATCTAATTAAGTATTTTTATGTATTAAAAGACTCACATCCATAACACAAGCATATAATTTGCTTACTTTGGGGTTTGATTCAATTTATGTAATTTGTCCAGACATATATATTTATTTATTATCATCAGGAATCCTATTACAAGTGCAGATAAAAGTTTTTATGTTACATATATTCTTAATACGATAAACATATTTTATAATTATTTGTAAACGTTAATAGTTTGCTATTTTATTTCTATGTATTTTATAACAGTCCTAATACAAATAAGTCATTAAACTAGTACATACTCACGGCGCCAAAACATCATGCACCATGATTGTCCAATACCTAACCATGTTAGCTTCTGGCACATATTTTTTCAGGGTCTTACGGTGATAATTCCTAAAAGCATTGTAGAGTTTGTAGAGACTGTCAATCTTTCGAAACATGTCATATGAACTTAAAAATAGGGTTTGATTGCAGCAGATTTATTTAGGTCGCAGTGATCCTAACTTTTTGGTGGAAGTTATATCAAATTAATTTACATTCGTGACTTATTTAGAAACCCGACTGAAATATTTGACTTTTTGAATTTGTTTATAGTGAAATTCCGAGTAATACCAATCAACACGGAACTAAAGGCGTTCGGTAGGTCTATCGACGTGTACATATTGGATCCGAACAGGCGGATCATGAAACGGTGGCTGTCAAGACAAGTAAGTATAACATATGTTTTATAAACCTTCTTGTAGCCAGTCGGTCGGACAATTCTCAGACCTACTCAATATGCTCACAAAATTTCATGAGAAACGGTGAAGCCGTTTCGGAGGAGTACGTGAACAAACATTGTGACACGAGAATTAAGTTTTATATATAAGACTAGCTGTTACCCGCGGCTTTGCTCGCAAGGCAGTTACTATATTTACTGAACTGGATTTGAATTAAAAACTGTGTGAATAATTTATTCCTTTTTTAAACGTACTTACTTATTTTTAATGAATGGCCAATTAATAAGGACTTTCATACAAACTTTTAATCCCTGTTGTAAATATATATATAGTAATTTCATGGCTGTAACTTTAACAGTTTTTGCTCGGCGAAGATGAATCACTTAGGACATGTTATTTCATAAGTATAGATTCCAAAATTTAGTAAAGGTGATGTGCTGTTTCCGAAACAGCGGAGCCATTGCAATACCTTCCACCTTGTCACTTTTCTCCTTTCTAACCGATTCTGATTAGGTGTGAGAAATATTAAAATTTCTCCCAATACAAACAAAATACCGATCTCGGTTGGCAGCTATTAGGATAACATGACTGTTACGTGATCATATTTTGATTACCTTCAGTACAACACAATAGATCATAATATCACGTGCAGAAGTTGTATTGTTAGCTTTTGAAAACTGTTTATGTTTCCTATCTCTTATGTAACCTTTCTGGATTCGTGTTTAAATAATGGTTTTGTACCCATTTGGAAGTAATAGTTAGTGCAAGTAGTAATAGTGCATCGTTGTACGAGGGTCAAACTGAAAGTTCTTAGAAAATCAAAAACTAAACATTCTAGCAAGTTATTAGTTTTATTATAACTTTTCAAAATAGCGTCCATTTACATCAATACATCGCTGCATTCGATGGAACCATTGAGAAAAGCACCTTGCCCACTCGGCCTTAGGGGTCTCTTCGACGGCGTTTTGAAACGCAGCCACTGCTTCTTCGGCGTCCATAAAATGTTTTCCTCGAAGTTTTTCTTTTATTTTCGGGAATAAATAAAAATCGCAGGGTGTGAGGTCGGGGCTATACGGCGGGTGACCCAGTAATTCCACGTCTGAGGTCGCCAAATAGTCGATCGTTTGCCTGGCGGTGTGCGACGAGGCATTGTCGTGATGAAGGAGGATCCTGCTGCGAGGTCGTTTCTCTCGAACTTTTTCCAAGACAAGTGGCAAACAGTTGTTAGTGTACCACTCTGCATTAACCGTTTTCTGATCCTCTAAGACAACTGTCGCGTAATGACCTGTCTTTCCGAAGAACGAGGCCACCATCTTTTTTCCAACACTTCGACCTCTCTTCACTTTAGTTGGCAACTCTTCGGAAGGAAACACCCACTGAGCGGACTGTCTTTTGTTTTCCGGATCATAACAGTAAATCCAGCTTTCGTCACCCGTTAGTATGTCGAACACAGCATTTGAGTCACCTCCGTTAAATTTTTGGATCATTTCTCGGCACCAATCAACATGGCGGAGTTTTTGAGCCTCGGTCAAATTATGCGGTATCCAGCGGGCACAAAGCTTCCTGACCGCTAAATGTTCATGGAGGATTTTGTGCACTTGACTCATACCTATGCCTAGACTTGTCCGAATCTGCTGATAGGTCACTCTTTTGTCAGTCTCTATCATACGCCGCACAACACTGATATTGTCTTCAGTCGTCGCTGTAGAAGGCCGTCCCTCACGCAAATCATCGGTGAGATTAGTTCGACCACGTTTGAATTCATTAAACCAGTTGTAAACTGTGGCACGAGATGGGGCTTCATCGTGAAAAGCCAATCGAAGTCTATCATAACTTTCTTGTTGACTTATATGACATCGAAAGTCATAAAAAATCATTGCACGAAAATTTTCTCGGCTTAAATTCATTCTGACGTGCACAGACAATTTTCAATTTGCCGCCAAATCGTGAAACAATTGACAAATTAATGAAATGTATACTCAATATTATTGGTAAAGAGTTCTATTTTCAAAATTTAAACTTATTTTTTTTAATATAATGCTTTTAAGTTGCCAGTTCTAAAAACTTTCAGTTTGGCCCTCGTATGTATTGCTTGTATGAAGGATCATTTACTACCATTGTGAAGGATCATTTACATCTTCAATATTCTTGATGTATTGTAATTTTTTTTTATATTACAAATATGGCAACTATATCGTACTATTTTTAAGTGAACTCCTAGAAGTTTTTTTAATACCTTAAATATGTTTACGAATGCGAATGTTCACTACTCTAAAAAATAAGTCCTGACCGTAAAGTTAATGCTTGGGTTTCGTGTTTTGTAACAACATCAACCAAATTTTTATAACATATGATGTTTTATCTAAAGCTTATGTTTATTTAAGACAAATTTTTACTAAAATACTAACCCTAAAATCTGTTAGTGTTAATAAAGAAATTTACATATTATTACGTATTATGTTCACCACCATGCCAAATTACAGCGACGCACCTATTACATCTATGGTATACATAGGTTACGGTTATCTCGTATGATAAGAAGAGCAGCGTGCTGGTTTGCTGTCTTTTGTCATAAAAAATGTAAGAGTGAATTCTGCACAATAAAGGTATTAAATAAATAAGTCTGGCAGGAGACCACATTTTCAGCATTTATAATTTTTTGAAGGGAAAACTTCTAGGCGTTGCGCATTTTTTTGGAATGGGTAAAAACTTGTAAACCCTCAGGACACGTGATCTGATCGAAAATTCGTAAGACGGCCCAGGGCGCTTGCGCGAATGTTCGTGTTGTCATGTTTGTATACGTTAGCGCAATAAATGAATATTGTATCCTACCACACACATGATAGTACTTTCATACCGATAATTAAAGCAATTCGTGCAAATTTATTCCCTAACCACTCCAAAATATCAAAAATGCACAACGTTAATATTTAAGTTTTCACTTCTGCCGGTACTCCCGGAGTACAACCCGTCGTTTTTTTGTCTGTCTCACACTTGGCCGCGATTCACAAGAATCTCGGGAACAAAATTGGGCTGCCGAGGATCGTTATGGGCTACCTTTTGTCTCCTGGGTGTCCTCGGAAGAGGATATACAAAACAAAGTAGAAACTTGGCCACATTTCATAAACTTGATTTTCCTTGACTTGAGATTCAAATCAGTAGTAGTAGAAGTTGAGAAATAACAGACGTATCAACTCTTAGCTTAAATGGTCTAATTGACTTTTATAACTTACTGCCCGGACACATTTTGTCCTATTAAGCTTCCTTATAGACTTTATTATAAATCGGAACCACACTAATACGAGGGTGGATTGAAAAGTACTCGGCCTAACACAGATCTATTCAATTCTAAAAATCAAATCTACCCATATTATTTATTTCACTTCAGAGTAGTTAATTGTGTAAAGTTCGAAACGTGTGCAATAATTAGTTGTGATTTTATAAAAAAAAATATCAAAGTAATCGAATATACTTTCTTCAAATGGAGTTCTTGATAAAAAGGGGCTATCACCGAAAGCCATCCTTTTTTTTTAAATGGCTAATGGAAAAATCAAAATTTCGCGGTTTTTACTATTTCACTGGACTATGAAGCCATCCATGACGATATGGTCAGTACATTAGGGGATTCTGCTCTGTTTTATTCATCCGTCAAAAAATTTATAGCAGAATTCAAGAGTGGCAGAGAAAGTGTGAAAGTTGAACCCCGATCAGGGGGCTGATTCCGTATCGTTTCAGTGATGATCACTGGGTAAAGTGTACATCAAATAGCTGTCAAATGACGTGTTTTATATTTACTGTCTCCTGTGACCAACAGAAACGCAGTCGAGATAGCAAATACGAAACACGTCATTTGATAGCTATTTGATGTACACTTTACCCAGTGATCATCACTAAAAAGATACTGAATAGCCTAGCTGGAAGGCCCTCGACGTCCACTTCTGATGAAAATATTAAAAAAGTACTTGATTTAATTATGGGAGACCGCAGATTAAATAGTAGGGATATAGCTAAGATTATAGGCATCTCTTATGAACGAATTAAGAATATCATAGTCAACGGATTGGGTTTCCACAATGTGTGACTATTTCACATGACTGTTTAAAGTTATTTGATGTCGATGCTGATGATTTTTTGATTTGACGAAACATTGGTTCATTGCTGTAGGCCAGAAACAAAACAAAAATCAAAACAGTGGAAAAGACCTGAATGACCAACCCCCAAAAAGGTAATGGCTAAGTGTTCTGGGACTTGAAGCGTGTGGTTATGATTGATCATCTTAAAAGGGGTCGGACTATATACTCTTATTACTACTGTGTCTTACTACGTCCTTTAATAAAAAACGTCCTAGAATGCTCAGAAGAAAAGTTCTGTTTCACCAAGATAACGCCTGTGTTCACACGTCTGTACAATCAATGGCTGAAATCCACAATTGTGGCTTTGAACTATTACCGCATCCGCCTTATTCAAGTGATCTGATACCGTCAGACAATTTTTATTCCCTTACATAAAAAAGCACTTGGCGGGGCAAATATTTTCGACAAACGACAAGGTCAAAACAGCAGTAGACTCATATTTTAACTCTTAAGGAAGAATATATTTTTTTCTACGATTTAAATGCTTTGAATGTGAGATGGCAAAAGTGCATCGCACTTGCTGGGACTATGTAGAAAAATAAAAATATAACTAATTTAGTATATTGTGTTTATTTTTTTTGGTTAGGCCAAATACTTTTCAATCCACCCTCGTATTATAAATGTTAAAGTTTGTCCCTTCGATTTTACAAAATTTGACTTTAATAAGCTCGAAAGTGCAACATCAAAATGTATAGACTAGTTTAATTACTGGAGATGAAAAATATTGTTGTAAGATAAATTAATGATTAATAGCCAAGCAACACTTCGCTATACAAATCGTTATTACCTTTTAATGCAGTATGAAGTTCGCCGAGTCGGCTATTATTTTTTCATATTATAAACCTTAATAATTGAAAGTGAAAAAGATATTGAAGGTATAAAAGATATAAAGATATAGAAGTATATTATTTAATAATCTCAAAGGAGTCATTTCACTTTTACTATTGAAAAAGCTTTATTGTTATTACTCCGAAAATACCTTTTTAACCAGGGAGTTTCAATCGTTGGCCGTTTGTACCATGAAAAAATAAGTAAGTCTTTTTGTTATATTTTTGTAGATGGGAATGTTTAAATGTATAATTGTTGACAGAGTAACTTCGGTACTGTGAGTCTGCGGTATCAACTATCAGACCAGCCGGTGTTCGGCGAGTGGATTATCAAGGTGGAGGCGTTGGGACAGGTGGAGGAGACCCAGTTCCTCGTCGAGGAGTATTACCAGACTAGATTTGAAGTAAGTACATTATTCAGTTCTAGTTTTTTTCAACACGCTTTCTTCCTTTTTGTTTTTTATTAGGGATCAATAGAGGTTAGAACAACATTTAATCACTAAAACTGCTGTATTCTTTGTCTTTACGTATATCCCTGCGAAACGTGTATGTTTACCTTGTAAGCCACCTACCGTAAAATACTAGGTTCATAATTTGACACCGGTAACATCGATGTCGTCGTCGGTTCTCAAATCTATTTATTTTAACTTAACCAAAATACAATGCAAGAGGAGACTATGAACTGGAGTTTGTTTTATCTATTTATAGAAAAAATATGTTACTCTCGGCATTTAGTGAAATTACCTTGTCTACGCAATTTTTAAATAACACTATATTATAGTGTGTAGAAAAGTGTTATAACATAAATTTCCAATTCAAACTTTAAGAAAATTGTATATCGACTGCTTTTTAAGAACTGCAGCTGGTGTCAAAGAAGCAGCATACTTGGTTTACCAATATGAACAATTTCGATTTATTCTCAGGTGAACGTGACAATGCCAGCGTTTTTCTTCAACACAGAGCCGTACATCCACGGGCGTATCATGGCGAACTACACGTCCGGGGCGCCCGTGCGGGGGAACTTGACCCTGAAGGCGACGGTGAGGCCGGTGCCCCAGTACAGGCCGCGTCGCCCAGAGTTCGACCGCAACAATGACTACTACAATCGACGTGAGTTGTGAATGGTGGGAGGGACTACACAATGATATCGTCAAGAACGCAATATCGCTGTTGCGTTCCGGTTTGAGAGGTACAGATACCTTAATTAAAAACGTTTCAACTTATTAACTCTTTGTTTGTATTTTCAGTTCGTCCTAATTACAATCCGTACTTATACAATGAGAGCCAAGCGAACGGTCCTCAGTACCCGTACGAGTACAACACGGACGAGTACAGGGCGAAGTACCGAGCAGGCCAGCCGAACCAGATCGACCACCCCGATTGGTGGTACGACCCGCAGAAGGTTTACACAAGGATCTTTAATTTTGTAAGTCGTTTTATAAACATAATATGTATCATTAAAAGAGAGAGAGAGAGAAGACTGATGAAGCAGATTTTTAATAACTGGGAGAGAAAAGGGATTATATTTATTTCTATGGGAGTTGGAAGCTGATTATCGCAAAAAGAAAACATTTCATTGTAGTATTCGATAGTATCAGTGTTAATTAGACAATCATATTTTTCCGAGTACTGCCCTGTGTATAAATTTAATAATGTGGCAGATAGTTTTTGTTGTCTTAAATAAAAAAAAAAGTATCTTTACGCCCATATCCCCGTAGGCAGAGGCATAACCAGGGTACCCACGACTAGCCGAAGATACTAAGTCCCACATTGTTATAGGTGGCAAGCCTATCGCCAACCGGGCATATATACTATCCCGAGAAACTTTTTTTTTTATTAGAAAATTGGGAAAACCCTATTTTCTTTTGTTGCCCGACCCGGGATTCGAACCCGGGACCTCATGCAGTCAAGTCCAACATTAACATTAATTTGTAAATATCTATAAATGTAATGTGTATATATATCCATTTTGTAATATGTATGAACTTAACATAAGCATTACGTTTTCAGGATGAGGAATATCCATTTTGGATGCCGAAGCCGGATCCCATCCAGTTTGCAATACAGAACCCGACCGACAACTACAACGGCTACAACACCCCCTCCACATACAACTACTACAGCAACCCGCGCTACAGCCAACTGCCTTACTTGAGATTTGTGAGTTTATTGTGTTATTTATTTCAAATAATTTTATGTATAGCAGTATATAGCAAAAAGTTTCCCGATCTCCCACCAAACATGTTTTATTTAATGGAGCTTCATGTCAAATATTTTTTTAATTTTTTTTTTCAGTTCAACGGTACATATGAGTTTAAGTACCCAATGGCGGAACTCGCGCAGCTCGTGCCGACCCTGGACGGAGTTGAAGTCATTATCACAGCGTCTGTGGGAGATCCCTTCCTCGATGACGTTATCGAGGGCTACAGCATCGCAAGGATTTTTAATTCCTCCCTCTCCGTCACTATATTAGGGGGAGAGTTGCAGGTCTTCAAACCGTCTATGCCGTTTGACGTTTATGTAAGTTTTTTTTTAATAACGTAGAAGATTAAACATGCATACCTACGGATATTCTCGTGCAAAAGACACAAGCACTGATTTGCTAGAATGCAACTAAGATATACGCATTTTTTAAACTGATTCTGGTCGTGTTTTGTCCCCAGATGGTGGTGTCGTACCACGACGGCAGCCGTTTGCCGGCGTGGCAGGCGGCTGGCGTGTCGCTTGTGCCCACCGTGCAGCTGGAGGGCCGCGGGGGCGCCATTGACCCCCCGCGCCCCACGCTCGTGCCCGGACACGACGCCGTCTGGCACCTCAAGCTCGACCTCTACAAGCTGCTCAGTGAGTACCACTCTATCACACTCGCCGAGGTGCGCGGAGGTGATTATGTTAACTTTTGAAAGCCGAACCATGGCAATCATCCTGCGATATTTGTGTATTATTTTTTTGCGATTGATGCGAAATAATTATTATTATGCTTGAATTAAAATAGTAAAAATGATGGTAGGGGATGAATTGTGATGCACATATTTCCGCGTAGAGCTGGAAAACGATCCCAACTACCGCGAGGTGCTGGCGGGCGTGACGGGCGTGCGCGTGTCGGCGCAGCTGACGGACGCGCTGGGCGGGCGCGCCTCGGCCGACGCGCACTACGTGCCGCACCACAGCCCGCACCACCACCACATCCGCATCTCCACCACCACCACCGACGCCAGGGTACACAAATGTTCTCACTACTTTTTCGCCGGTGTTCGTACAAATATTCCCATCGGTATGACTACAAATGATCTAAGAGAATTTACTACTAAAACTATTCCCGACAGTTTTATTACAAATGTTTTTACTGATGTTGCAAAAATGTTTCCACTACAAACATTTTAATAGTTTCACTATAAATGTTCCCACTAGTTTTATTACAAATATTCCCATCGATTTTATAACAACTACTCCCACTCATTTTACTGCAAATGTTTTATGCATTTTTTTACAAATTTTACTACAATTGGTGTAGTTGGAAATATTAAAATTTTATTTTTTTAATATGCATTTCTGAATTCACTGGCTTCATTTGCAAAAATAAACAATGCCAGAATGAAGTTAAGTTGTGATCTTGAAGATCCTATGATGACGCACCTGGTAAATTTAAAATATTATAAATAAAGTAAAACTTCTTTATCAACGTGTAAGAGAAATTTGCTGTCATATTTTTTTACTTCCACCACCTTTAATTACGTTTTACAAAAAACACTGTACATTATCGCTAAATTTCATGCTGCGTACTTGTGATTTTTGTTTCGTCGGTCGAGCAATGAGATAGCTTAAAGATCTCGCAAGGTGCTTGAACCTCGCGCAACGCGCGATATATGAACTTTTCTGTTACGCCCCACGAAAAATAATGCCAAAAATAAGTTTCACTTCTTACGTATGACCCTTACCTTACCTAATGGGATGTAAAAAAAGGGTCGAAGATTAAGTAAAATGCTTTTGTTGTTTTTTTCTGTCGACCCTAATTTTACCCCGTTGCTTGTTTTACCTTGTGTATATCATGTTGGTATAAAATAACTTGAAATAAGTAAATGACCATACTTATGTTTGAAAAAATATTTAACAGGTGGGAGAATACATAATATTCCACGTGCAGGCTAATTTCTACATGGAAATGTTCCACTACGTTGTTATGTCAAAGGGAATTATAATTACCAGCGGACAAGAAATTATGCAGGTAATGAACATTTTTCACAAATCGCTTTAAAGCTCGCGTTTTGATGACTAAAATCTGGAAATACAGGGTAACATGTAAAGAACCAGCCAAATTTTTATAGAGGGCTGGAAATCAATAACATTTTGCATTTACGAAGTAATGAAAAATTAAAAAACAAAAATTTATCCGACGGGAAATCCAAAATGCTTGGTTATAACGTAAACGCCGACCGCAATCGCATGCGCAGGCTTGTGACGTCATGACTCGTACTACTTACGACGCAGCGTGACAACAAGTGAAGTATTTTTGCGGATTATTTTCAATGAATGTTTGCAAAAGTAAATATTTTGCAATTTGGCAATCAATATTTAAAATGTACAATCGTTTTAGCCTTAACTTTTGTGTTAAACTTTGGCCGGTGTTTTGAAAGTATCCCTGTATACATAATTATAGCCAATTTGTCGTCGCGTACATTTTTACCTTATTTCGGGCCGGTTTTACTTAGTTCGAGTGTTTTCTGTGTAAATATTTAAGTAAATTATTGAAAATTAAGTTAACATTTATTGTTTAAAATTTGTTACGTTTTGCCTTTGTTAGTAAACTATTTTTAAAGTAAAGTCTGTAAGTGACTTATGTCGGTGCACGGTGATTTAGTTTTACTTGCTGACCCCCGGTTATTTTAATTAATATTTGTTTAAGCGCCTAAAAACTAGAGGTCACTACGATGCACGTTTCTTCCAAGTATGGTGTCATCGTTGCCCAATGACAAAAATTAATCGCGTCATCAAGAGCCAATCGCGTGGCTGCAATTTATGTCATCGGTTTTCATTTTTTTTATTTTTTGTATTAACCTACGCAAATTTTGTTCAATACGCACTTTGTACATCGCAAATACAATTTTTATAGAAGATCGACTTTTATTCCAAAATACGCAAAAGAAATTTGGTCACGCAACATAAATTTGGTCCTACGAGTCGGATTCTAAATAAAAACGAACCAGAAAACCGCCTTAAACGAGATAAAAGCAGCAATCTTCCTTAAACTGTTAATCAACTGTGAACTGTGACCTAACGCGCAAAAGGATCCAGGATACAGAGGAGCAGTCGGGAAGATCTTCAGCGGCGCTGCAGCAATCAAAGAACGTGAGAGTGTGTTTGTTTGCAACTTGTTAATCTTGGTGTTTGCTTACTGTAAGTACTTCTGCTTTCTAACCTTCCAAAATGTCTAAAAGCGACTCCGATAAAAGTGATGATAGCACTATTAAAAATTTAAACAAATTAAGAGGTTCAATTAAAGGTAGATTAACGGTTTTTAAAAATTATGTAAGTTCTTTGGTGGCAGTAGACATAAGTTGCACACAACGGGCGGAATTAAAATTACGGCTACAGGGGGCAAAAAAATTATATAATGAGTTTAACGACATACAAAATAAAATTGAATGTTTGCTCCCGGTGTCTGAGTTAGAATCGCAATTATTAGTCCGTGAAGAATTGGAGAATAATTATTATAGTGTCTTAGCAAAAACCGAATGCTTGATCAATGATGACGACCAATCCTGTGACAAGTCGTTAACATTAAATAACACATTTCAATCTGTAAAGTTACCTACTATCTCGCTTCCTACTTTTAACGGTGACTATGACCAGTGGTTGGAGTTCCGTGACACATACTTGGCCCTTGTTCACGATTCAAATGAAATTTCCGATATTCAAAAATTTCATTATCTCAAGTCCTCGCTACGTAGTAGTGCACAGTTGGTTATCGATTCAGTTGAATTTTCGGCACGCAATTATGCAATAGCTTGGGAACTCCTGTTAAGCAGGTACAACAACAGTAGGCTACTTATACATAATCACGTTAAATCCCTATTTTCTATCCCTAACGTAAAACAGGAATCGCCGTCGTTAATTCGAAAGTTAATTGATACAATACTAAAAAATATTCGGGCATTAAATCTGCTCGGTGAACCTACGGAGCACTGGGATACCCTAGTTAATAGTTATTTACCTTGTGGTAACCAAGTTAGACTCCGCCACGGAACGCGAGTGGGAACGATATAAGATAACGTTGACACCATCTACTACTGAGACCGACACAGCTAATAAAACTAAATTAAAAAATCTGATAACTTTTTTGAGAAACAAAGCTGATATGTTAGAAACTATCCATATCACTCATTAAACCTGGCGGAACCTTGCAATCATCCAATTTTAAACGTCATTCTATCACTCCACACACAAGTTCCAAGCTACAGTGTAACGTAGTAACTAATAAGTTAAAGTCGCGCTCAAAATATAATAGTTCACGCGTTAAATCTTGTTAAATGTGTAAAGCACCACATCCTTTATATTCTTGCGATCAATTTCTTAACATGAACTTACACGATAAACTCACATTTATACAAAACAAACATTTATGCGAAAACTGCTTGCATCCCGGTCACATAGTTAGTGAATGTCGATACGGCCCGTGCAGAAAATGTGATAAAAAACATAATTCTTTGATTCATCGTGAGAGCGACGGGAGTGGAACAACAGTGCGCCCCTTGTCGCTGCTGTTAGCAAATGAGGCGAGCGATCGCGACTGCATCCAGCCGCACGCTCATTTGGCACACAACATCACATCTGCAACGACCCATACATTGCACACACACTCGCATTTAAAACATGTTTTGTTATCTACTGCAATTGTTGAGATAACCAACGGGGCGGGCACCTGTTATAATATTCGCGCTATTTTAGACAGCGGTAGCGAGCGCAGTTTTATTTCACAACGTATATGTACCAAACTAAAACTACAACTAATACAGTCCACTGCACAAATAAATGGAGTTGGTAATACTATTACTAAAAGCTTACAAAGTTGTGACGTACAACTTAGGGCGATTTGTGGAACGTTTAACATGCGCATTTCGTGTTTAGTTTTACCACAAATAACCTCCTATTTACCAACCGTCTCATTTAATAAACATAAACTATACATACCTACGCACATTCAACTTGCAGATCCTACTTTCTATGAAAGTCAACCTGTTGATATGTTGATAGGGGCGGATCATTTTTGGAATATTTTAGAAGAAGGAAGGCTGCGGCTGTCGAGCGGCCCCTTCCTTCAGAACACAAAATTGGGCTGGGTGGTATCCGGTCCTATTTATCAAGGATGCCGACCGTCACAAGCCGTAACCTGTAATTATAGTACTCTTGACACGCAAGCTTTAGATAAGCAGGTACGTTTGTTTTGGGAGCTCGAAGAGTTGCCTAACGATCGCAAGACAGGGGATACACGCAGTGATAGTGAACGTTTATGTGAGGAACACTTTGTACAAACAACAAGGCGCGGCACTGACGGAAGATTCTGCGTCCGTATTCCGTTTCAAAAATCTCCTGACGTGCTGGGTGAATCATATTCCCAGGCGAAGCGCCGTTTTTTAGCGTTAGAAAAACGATTACACAATAACCCGGTTTTTAAACAACTATACCAAGATTTTATACACGAATATATACAGTTAGGGCATATGTCTCGCATCACAGCTTATGGTAATATTCATTACTTTATGCCACATCATGGTGTATTCCGTGAGCACAGTACTACAACTCGCCTAAGGGTAGTATTCGATGCCAGCGCAGAGACCTCAAGCGGAATATCGTTAAATGATTTGCAGCTAGTAGGAGAACCTTTGCAAGGTGATTTAATTTCCATTTTACTCAGGTTCCGCGAAAACAAATACGTCGCCTGCGCCGACATCGAAAAAATGTATCGCCAAATACTTATTGAGCCCGAACAACGCAGCTTACAACTAATCTTGTGGCGAGACAGCCTGTCTGAGGAAATTGGGATCTATCAATTAAACACAGTTACGTACGGAACTGCCTCGGCGCCATTTTTAAGTTGTAGGTGTTTAAAACAACTGGCACATGAATGTGACAACCCAGAGGTAGCACGGATAATAAAAACTGAGTTTTATGTTGACGATTTAATTTGTGGAGAGGAAAACATAGATAAATTATTATTATTATGCGAGGAAACCATGAAAACTTTAAGCAAGGGGTGCTTTCCCCTCCGCAAATGGATTTTTAATTTTGATTACGGAAATAATTTTGCTAACAATACGATAAAGGAACTATCTTTGGGTGAACACACTCACAGTAAAACGCTAGGTGTGGGTTGGCACAATGAATCCGATTACTTACACTTTCATACACAATTTGATAATAGTAATAACACAAAACTTACTAAACGCATGATTTTATCCGTGACATCACAGATTTTTGATCCTCTTGGGTTGTTAAGCTCGGCTATAATGTTACCAAAACTTTTACTTCAAAAATTATGGGTCTTAAAAGTAGTTTGGGATGAAAATGTGCCCAAGGACATCGCACAATCATGGCATACTTTCATAAATAATCTGTCCATTCTCAATAACTTAAGAGTTCCGCGTTATGTTTTTTGTAAAGAAACTATTAGCGGTAAAGAATTGCACATATTTACTGATGTGTCACAAGTCGCCTATGGTGCGTGCGCTTACGTTCGCTGCGTAAGCGCGGAATCAGCTGTAACAGTACGATTACTATGTTCCAAGGGCAAGGTCGCACCGCTCACTCCCACAACTATACCCAGGTTAGAGTTGTGTGGAGCTCGATTAGGTGCTCGCTTGTACTCTAAACTTAAGGAATCACTCAAAAGTCATTTTGATAAAGTTATTTTTTGGACTGATTCCACAATCGTTTTGGGTTGGCTGCGCATGTCACCTAATTTATTAAAAACTTATGTTCAAAACAGAGTAGCTGAAATACATCACCTTACAAATGACAATTTATGGCGTCACGTCAAGGGTCGTGACAATCCTGCTGATCTTATCTCACGCGGAGTTCATTTAGACGTATTGGCTAGCTCAACATTATGGTGGAATGGTCCAACATTCCTTCGCGAACATAATTACGATTCGTCTTATGAAAATATGGATATATACTCTGGTAATTTACCTGAAATTAAATTAAGCGCCATTAAAGTATTGGTTTCAAATCAAATTACTAACGACACATTTTTTACATTTTCCAGATTCTCTCAGTTCGGTCGCATGCAGCGTGCCACTGCATATGCTCTTCGCTTTATTTCGAACACGCGCATTAAAGAACGGCATCAGCGGCGTTGCGGTGCGCTGACTGTGTACGAGCTGAGGGAATCGCTACTAACACTCGCGCATCTCTCGCAGCGCGAGGCCTTTTCGGATGTTTATGAAATATTTAATAGGCAGAAATCTCTGCGTAGTACTCATCACTTAAGTAACTTAAACATTTTTCTAGATAACAGAAACATGTTACGTGTTGGTGGTCGTATCCTCAATTCAACTGAATTTAATTTTGATAAAAAACATCCAATTTTACTATCATCAAAACATCACTTTACTCTATTATTATTTAGACATGAACACAAAATATTATTGCACGCAGCTCCCCAGTTACTTTTATACTCACTCAGAGAAATGTGGTGGCCTGTAGGTGGTAGAAATCTGGCTAGGATGACAGTACACAAGTGTGTTATTTGCGCTCGAATGCGAGCGAAGCCGCTAACACCACTTATGGGTAACCTGCCCGTAGAAAGGTTACAACCAGGGTTTCCTTGGATGAAATGTGCAGTTGATTATGCTGGTCCGGTCCTTATACTTAACCGTAAGGGCAGGGGAGCAAGAATGATCAAATCTTATATCTGTCTATTTATATGTTTCGTTACACGCGCCATTCATCTCGAGTTGGTTAGCGACTTGTCTACCGGAGCTTATTTACTTGCACTTAAAAGGTTTATATCGCGACGCGGCAAACCGAATGAAATATTCTCAGACAACGGTAGAAACTTTGTGGGTTTAGTAAGCGATTTTTCCAAATTCTTGCTCAGAACACATTAAAGATTATGTAGCCTCTCAGAACATTAAATTTCATTTTATTCCACCTTACGCTAGTCATTTTGGAGGTTTTTGGGAAGCTGGAGTGAAAAGTTTCAAGCATCACTTGCGACGTGTTGTTGGAAACGCACACTTAACGTATGAGGAGTTTAATACCGTCTTAATTCAAATTGAGGCCGTATTGAATTCTCGTCCACTCTGTCCTCTATCGTCAGACCCCGGAGATATGCAGCCACTCAGCCCTGCACACTTCCTTATCGGCCTCTCGCTAACGGCTCCTGTGTTTGAAGACCTAGCTGATACTCCCATCCATCTTCTGTCACGGTACCAATGTGTGGAGCAGATGCGCCAACATTTTTGGACTAGGTGGTCCAAGGAATATGTATCCGAATTACAGATTAGGACAAAATGGAAACAAAATACGAGTGATCTCTCACAGCATACACTTGTTCTTGTAAAGGAGGAAAACCTGCCACCATTAAAATGGAGCCTTGGGCGGATTTTAAAGACGTTTCCTGGCCACAAAGGCATTTCAAGAGTAGCCGATATCAAGACATCGTCAGGTATAATTCGACGGGCGTTTTCTCGAATATGTCTATTACCAGTCAACGAAGACTAAGGTTGGAAGGCTAGCTGCTTCCAAGGCCGGGAGGATGTTTAAGCGCCTTAAAACTAGGGGTCACTACGATGCACGTTTCTTCCAAGTATGGTGTCATCGTTGCCCAATGACAAAAATTAATCGCGTCATCAAGAGCTAATCGCGTGGCTGTAATATATGTCATCGGTTTTCATTTTTTTTATTTTTTAGTATTAACCTACGCAAATTTTGTTCAATACGCACTTTGTACATCGCAAATACAATTTTTATAGAAGATCGACTTTTATTCCAAAATACGCAAAAGAAATTTGGTCACGCAACAATATTGTTTAGTGATATTTCATTGAATATATGTAATATGCTACACATATATTACGTGATATTGTTGCGTTCTTTTTTAACGAATCTCAAAGAGACAAGTTTTCTCTGTATTCGATTGTATGCTTTTTTTGTACCTTGCGCTTATTAATTATTGATGGATTTTGATTATTTTTTTATTGTATCGCAGAATATTTTTCCGCCGGTGGTTCTATATAAATTTTGATAAAGATCTGACTACTAATCTAATGGTTTTAACATTATTATTTCGCTTAAACGAATGTTGTGGATGTAGGTGTTTGATGGCCTATATACATTGTGTGTGATGTGTGCGTGTGTGCAGGAGGGCGTGCGCACGTTCGCGGTGGCGGTGTCTGCCCAGATGTCGCCGGTGGCCACGGCCGTGGTGTGGGCCCACCGTCGCCGCGCCGCCGTGCTGGCCGACTCGCTCACCTTCCCCGTCAACGGGCTCGCGCGGAACAACGTCAGTTCTTTTATTATTATTCACTTCCTAATATTAAAATGTGCAATACATACCGAACATATTATCAATACCTGACACTGGCGTCTCAAGCTACTTCAGTAAGTTTTCCAACAAACGGGTGTGAGAAAATCGCAAGCATTAAAGTTATGGGATAAAAACCGCAAATCGGTGATATTAATTCGAATGAGTCGTTAAATGACTACTTCCTAGTATGATATAATGTGACGTGTTTAGATTTCACAATTGTACTAAAGGATTATTAGTAGAACTTAGTTTATTATATAACATTAGTAGTACTTAGTTAAGGGAAAATTTCCCCATTCATGGGGGAAAAAATCTAACGTTGTCAACCAAGTCAATTCAAATTTGTTTACTAATGTCATCACTGAGTAATTTTTATTTAAATACTGTCATTTTTGAGGATGACAATTAGACGGTATTATTTTCAACAAAACTTCATTTGTTATATAGCCCCTTATTCTGCTGTCAAGAGTTGGTTGACGCACGTGTATTTAAGCGTATTTTGTTTTTCCTTTTGAAAAAAATATTATATTTGTGTTGTGTTTGTTCCTATTTGTGTTTTGTGCCTTGCTACGTACTATAGGTAGGTCTTACTTAGAATATGGATGTGGAGGCGGATGAGCCACCAGATGGAGGCGGCGGCATAAACGGCGGTCTAGATATTTCAATTTCCCAATACCCTCAAAACAATTCATCTAATGAATCCCAAATTTCCAATCCTAAGGGACCCACAAAACTAGTAGGTACTGAAATAACCGAGGATATAGTCAGTAGCCACCCATCTAAAATGACTTCAACACCTACGATTTCTCTACAAGACACGTACATTCTTCCTGAATTTGACAATG
>NJDC01002862.1:0-36312 GCA_002245475.1 Calephelis virginiensis | reverse complement strand
TTTCTAACAGATTAAACTCAGGTCTGTCATACCTATCTGATTACCTGCAAGATCATGGCCTCTCACTCTCAATTAATAAATGTTGTGCTGTTATATTCTCCAGGAAAAACCTCTGTTCCCAATATTGACTTGTATATTGATAATCAAAATGTGCAGATCCAGGATAAAGTCAAATTTCTGGGTGTCATTTTGGATAAGAAACTCTCAGGGACCCATCATTTAAATCATATTCACAACAAATGTGAAAATGGTATCAATGTCATGCATGCACTTTCCGGTGTTTGGTGGGGTGCAAACCCATATAGTCAAAAATTACTATATAATGCACTCATTCGTAGTCATTTTGATTATGCTTCCTTCTTAATAGAACCCTGCAATAAAGCTGCTCTTAATAAACTTGACAGGATTCAAGCAAAATCCCTTAGAGTCATAACAGGAGCCATGAAATCCTCCCCCATTAATGCCCTCCAGGTTGAAAGTCTTGAACCTCCCCTTCATCTACGTAGACAATTTTTATCAGACCGTTTCTATTTTAATGTCGCACAATACTCAGCGCATCTACTACCGCCCCTTCTCACTTCGCTTACAGAGCTCACAGAATCTTCTAGATATTGGTCCCATAAGGTTGTTCCCCCCCTAGTTAAAAGTCACAACAAATTATACTCTATTGCCCATGGCTTATTCAAACATACCAAAAACCCACTATTTCAATTTAGTTTTGATTCCCTGATTTTTCAACCTCTAGTCATTTTAGATTTTGGAATACCTAAAAATTCTCCACAAGCTAATATTATATTTAACCATATTCTACAATCTGATTGGCAAGGATGGACTTCTGTATATACTGATGCCTCAAAGCTATCGTTGGATGGTAACACAGGTGCAGCTGTTTGGATACCTCAATTTCAAGTGACTCTCAGTCAGAAACTACCTCCTCAGTCTTCTGTCTTTACGGGAGAAGCTGTGGCGTTACTAGAGGCCGTTTCTTTAGTCTGTAGCCATAAATTTGACAGATCAATTATTTTCTCTCATTCCCTTAGCTGTTTACAAGACATTATAAAACCACCTTTTCACTCTAAAAATAATTTCTATATATCTCTCAAAATTAAAGAACTATTGTACCCGTGTTACCTTTTGAACATAAATGTTGTCCTTGCCTGGATCCCAGGTCACTCAGGCATCATGAACAATGAAATAGTTGATAGCTGGGCTAAACAATCTGTTCATATTGGACAGACAGAATATTATATTAGTCACTCTCGCGATCTTCAATGCCTGGCTAAACCGGTGAGGTTTAGCCAGGCATTGAAGATCGCGAGAGTTTTGGAAGCCTGGAAGGAAGCATGGATATCCTCTAGTCAAGTGAAGGGCAAACATTATAGAAAGAAAATACATTATAAGAAAATCTACCAACAAAACCGTCGTTCTTTAAAAAACGTGCATTAGACAAATCCCTTACGTCTACTATAATTCGCCTCCGTCTAGGACATGTCTGCACTCCTGTTTTTCTTGCTAAACTGCGCATCAGAGATAGCTCACTTTGTGAATGTGGCATAGGAGAGGGAACATTAGAACACATATTTTTCCTGTGCCCAAAAATTAGAGTTCCCCTGTATGAAATTTTACGTAAAGACTTTCCCAGGCCAATAAATATTAACTTCCTTCTTACTCAGGTTTACTCATCTCGTATTTTTGTGTTAGCTAAATTTCTGAAACTTAATAATATCAAACTATGACCACCATGTATGAAGTAAAATCGACCTATTGTAATGTCAAAATGTCTATATGTCTATCTTGCTAGAGCTTACTTTATAAACTTTTGACGTCTACCCCACCAGTTGTTATAACCAACCTTGTCTTTTTACTACTAATCATATGTTGTGTATGTCTTTACAGGTCACTGGTTCAACGCCATACATTCACGAGGCAAAAACGCTTTTCACTCTGTGCCTCTCTCAACCTTGACGTTGGCAGAATCACCGTAATCTCGGTGGAGACCAAAATCCCAAATATTGATTGATATAGCCCTAATGATGCTTGTGTAGCGAAACCGTTTGGCTAGACCATAAAAATAAAAAAATAATAAAATATATTGTATCAAGAATGGAATTCCACCAAGCACCGACGATAAGAAGTATACTATGTATTTAGTGTCTTCTGCTAGTCATGGTTGTGCCTCTACCTATGCGTTCAAGGATATGGACGTAAAGATTCTTTTGTAATTTTATTTTTTTTGCACTGCATATATTGCAAAATCTAATGGACAAAACTAATCAATTTACTCAAAACAGAGGATTAAGGATTTATTGACTTGTTGCTAAAATAGTTTTTATTTTATTTTTTTAAACAACTGTAATATTGTCAACACTTCATTAATATTGTGAAATTATCTTATTTATTTTTTAAATCAACGCCATGACGTTTCGCATCGATCGATGCACATTTCTGATTTCACACAGTGTATTGTGTATTCATATTTTTTATTAATCATAAAAGAAAAAGCAGCCTCCAATTAACTGAAGTCAATGTAAATTAGTTGCAAAGACTGCAGAATTCATCTGCCAAGATGATTCGGGAGTATCTGACGAGGTAGATTGCGATTGTGGTCCGTTACAGTTCACGGTGACCATCAACAACCGCAAGCAGCGCACGGGCGAGTACGTGGAGGTGGCGGTGTACGGGGAGCCCGGCGCGTACGTGGGGCTGGCCGCCATCGACCACGCCTTCTACACCATGCAGGCCGGGAACGACCTCACCTACGCCAAGGTACACTAAACAGCTGGCCACAGATCCTGCTGGATCAACGACACAGCTGGCTATTAGAAGTGACCGTCGTATAAATACTTTTTTATGAATGAAGACGACAACAAACGACGAATAAGATGAAGACAAAAAGACTTTCAAGATCCTTTTAGCTTTTGCTGTTGCCACATTTTAGATCTTTTATAAGACCATTTTGCCTTTTACAGGCGAAGTAATAGTAGGAACATTTGTTTTAATGATTTGCTTCACGCCTCTGCGATCTACCGGCGTAGGACATGACTTCTTGAATTCCCATGTTCGATTCCCGGGTCGGACAACTAAGAAAAGTGTTTTCAATTTTCTTATAACAATAATGTTACTCGGGATTGGATATGTGCCCAGTTCACAATAGGCTATCCGTCTATCACATTATGGGACTTAGTGTCTTCGGTTGGTCGTGGGTGCCCTGGTTGTGCTTTTGCCTACCTCTTCAGGGATATAGGTCTGAATATACTATTGGCATCTTGCATCTCAGTTTCAAGGTAACATAAAAGCCCTTTTATTTTTCAGAATAAGTAAAGCTTACTTCAGTTCCCAATTTTCTTGGTAACGCTTAAAATGTATTTTTGATCGAATATACGAGTATAATACATAATTACGAGTCATCTAGTCCGTACTCAGAAGACAAGAAATGTTCTCACACCATAGTGTGCCGGCAGGTAATATCGAAGATGTCCCGGTTCGACGAGTCGACGAACGGCACGCACCGGTACACGTGGCGGTCCCACCTAGGGGACGCGGACGAGCTCGTCTACTTCCCCTCCTCCAGCTTCGGCATCGACGCCAACAGGACTTTCGAGTGGGTCTAACATGAACCGTCTAACTACGAGAATACATTTAATAAATCATTAGTACTCATAATTTTTCATATCTGTCAATATTTACTTAAACTTCTGTGCTAAAAATCAAGTCTGTATTGAAAAGACATCTTTTGTCTTTTTAATAATTGGTATAGACAAAGGATCTTGAACTTGTTGCGACTTAGAATTTATTCCAAACAGTAACAGAAAGTAAAATGTATGTCTTATATTTGATTGTTGGAATTAGATCTCAAAGTTGAGAGATTCACTTAGCACTCAAAAATGTTAATTGTAAACTCAGTTTTAACTCTGAATAATTGATATACAGTCGTGGTCAACTAATTAGGGACATGCAAGATAGTGAAGAACAATAACCGGTTATGTACATACAAATATAAAACCCTATTGATTTCTCAGTAACTATTATTTGCATAATTTGGTCCGATTATTATGCTTTAAATGGCTGTAAATAAAAGAATAAATAAATAGAAAAAAGTATTCAATATTAAAGGTTGAACTTGTATTCAATTTTAAGGTATAATTCTGTAGCTGGACATTTAATTAAGGACAGTAAACTATAATGAAAAATAGAGCTAAACAAATCTAATAATCTGCAGTATAATAACAGTATTATAATATCTTTAACAGCTCCATTTTATTACGTGTAAAATCAGTACCCAGTAGCAAAACCTTTGTTAGTAATTATCGCTTGACACCGATGTGGCATAGACATTATTAGTTTCTGGCATGTTTCGACAGGAATGTTTGCCCATGCCTCACAAAAAGCTTCATTAAGTTCATCTAAAGTTGTGGTACGATAAGTGGCTACTTTTTTCTTGATTGATGACTGACTGGTAAGAAATGACTTGACTGTACGGGCGGTATGTTTCGGGTCGTTATCATGCTGAAACGTCCATATAATAATAGGGAGATGCTCCTTTAGTATAGGGAAGCATCGTTTCCTCCAATATTGCCTTGTATTGATGTTGGTCTAAGTTACCCTGAACTTTTCTCACAAGTCCCATTCCACGTCCAGAAAATGAACCCCACATTTTAATGTTTCCACTGCCATGTTTCACCTGCTTTTTTGTGAATCTTGGATTCATTTCCGCTTTTGCTGGACGCCGTACGTATTGCCATCCATCTGAAGAAATCAAATTAACCTTGGTCTCGTCAGAGAATAATACATGTTGCCATTGGGCGTAGGTCCAATGTCCATATTTACCTGCAAACGCCAAACAAGCATTTCTATGTTCTTTCTTCAACAACGGTACTTTGCGAGCCACTCTTCCGAACAACACTGCTTCTACCAGACGTCGTCGAACGGTCCTCGCTGAGACGCTCTTTCGTCTGTCCCAAACACTTCGTGTTTAATTAAAATAGAGCCTAGAAACGGATCTTTTTTAGCTAACCTGGTTATCATTCTATCTTCTTGCGGAGTTGTTTTTCTCGATTTTTTTGTTCTGGGCATATTTAAATCTGTGTTATTGCGTCTGACATGTTGCACTGCATTGTATACCATAGTTTTTGAACAATTTAAATGTTCTGCTATCCTTCGGTATGGCCAAACATGCTCGACAACAAACTTCATGATAATTTTTCGTAGTGTTGGATCCCAATTTTTTTTTATACCCATTTTTCTTCAAAATTTTTTTCAAAACTTAAAATAAATATCAGGATTTCCGCCATAACTACCACGAAACAATAAGAGAAGAAGTAAAAAAGTATTGAGATTCAAATTTTGAAAATAGAACGCAATATCTCACTGTCCCTAATTAAATGGCCAGCCAGCATTATTTGAACAAATAGCACTACGATAATCTATCAGCTGTACTGTAAAGAGGTTTAATGTTTAAGAAGTTGTTATTGTTTGTAAAATCGGGAACATAAATGACTAATTATACTTACATGTACGAGATATGGAATATGGTTTAGACTCATTGGAAAATAAAAAATAAATTCACAATTCGGTTTAACCAAAGAGTGTCCCTAATTAGTTGACCACGACTGTATGTGAAATATAACAAATTCATTGTAACTTTAGACTAAACTATACAAAAAAACGAGAGATTTAGAATTTTTTATTATTATAATGTAACAGCGGTTGTCGTAATCCTTTATAGTAAATAGGTTTATTGAACTTGGCCTTTATACAATGTTTAGATGTTAGTAGGTTTTATATAATTATGTACTTGTTACAGATACGCTGGCTTAATAGTTTTGAGTGACGTGCCGGTGACCCGTCGCATGTCCATATGTAACGCGTCTCTCGGCCTCTCCGAGTGTTTGGACGGCAACTGTTACCCCACGGAGAAGCACTGCGACTCGATCGCCGATTGCAGTGATCGATCTGACGAAATTAATTGTAACTATAACAATATTAGATAAAACTAGATCAATTTGAAAACGTTGAAATTTAAAATGTTAGTTCATTAGTGTAAGCTACACATGTTAATAGACTTATGTGTATCATTTTGGTGTTATGCAAAAGGAATTTAGAAAATTTATATAGTTTTATCTCAATTGTAAGTTTCAAAATTGTCTGCCTTAGTAATATAAACTGCTTCCTTTGGGATAAAATCAGTTTATCTGATTAGTCTAGAGATATTTGTATAAAATTTATGAAATAACTTATGATTGTAAAATGATGCGATGGGATCTTGGTCAAACAATATTAAAATTGATTGCAGTGAAAGTGCAAAAACTAACTTCGATTTCAATATTTCATCTAGGTATTTATAGGATTTTCCTGGAATTCCATTATCCGGATTTGGCAATGGAAAATAAAATATAGGAGTCGAACATATTTATAACCTCCTCCTTTCGAAATCTGTGAAAAACAAAGATTTATTAGACATAAGTTAGTCCTTCGAGCCGGATGGAGTTGTGCTGTAACCGAGAATTGTATTGCAGGCGAACACGACGATTCGCGGTCCCTGTCGCACTTCCGCAAGTTTCGGTTCAACCGAGTGCAGCGGCAGTACGAGAACTCGTGGCTGTGGCGCGACATCAACATCGGGCCGCACGGGCGGTACGTGTTCACGACGCGCGTGCCGCCCGCGCCCGCGCACTGGACGCTCTCCGCCTTCTCCGTCTCCCCCTCCGCCGGACTCGCCTTGCTGCAGACGCCCGTGCATGTCAGTGTGCCCGCTTCTTATTCGTTTTACTCGTGTTTCTTGTAACTTGGAGGAGATGAAAAGGATTCTTACGATTCAGATCACTTAAGAAAATCATAAAAATATTGTTCAGAAAACGAAAACATTTGGTAATTGCTTCTGGATTGTTTCTTAAAATACTTATAAATAAATTGAAAATGTTGGTTATGATGTGATGCAGTACATCGGTATCCTGCCGTTCTTCATGACCGTGGAGGGCCCGGACCGGTGCCGCGAGGGCGAGCAGATGGGACTGCGCGTGGCGGTGTTCAACTACCGGCCGCACGCCGTCGAGGCAGTCGTCGTACTCGCCTCCTCGCCGGACTACAAGTTCGTGCACGTCGAAGAGAACGGCATCGTGAGTATACAAACAACTTATTTCATATAAACACAACACAACACTATAAATTAATCCAATATTAGGAAGTCATCTTTATTCACCCTACATGTGAATATAGAGTCAGTATTATGAAAACTTCACACGCGCACTGTTATTACATATATTAACAATATCTTTATATTCAACTGACTGATCCAAATCACTCAGCTGCATCACTGTCCGAATTTTCTTGCTGTATCGTAGAATCACTATACCTCGTTTTCTATTTTATTTGTTCGCTTGGAATGGACTGAATCTTGGAGTGAATGGATTTATAAAACTATAATCATTTTTGTGTAACTTGTCTTACGTGAGCGTGTCTGAACTAAAATAATTTGTATTTAGAATGAAAATGCTATAGGACTTGTTATATTTTTGGACTATTTTGAAATTATTCAAAATAACACTATTTTTCATTCCACTCTTATTTATGTAATATATAATTATTCGCCTCTCTATAACGATAAGTTCGTAACGTAAGGTCGTAACTGCTCAATTTTGTTTCGAAATTAACTATTCGATTTTGAGTTATCATTGCACGGTAAGTAAATGCGTTCTATAGTTTGGTAACCAACTACTGTTATTTTGTTATAATTGATATAAATGTTTTACCAACAAAACTTAAGTTAGCCTATTTTTTCATGCATGTCATTTGAATTAGTGAAATTGACCGTTTTATACGCTCGCGCCAAAAAGCCGACAAGTCCCGCTCAGTTGTAATCAGATTATATTCTTGTATGTTCGTTCGCCCGTCGAGTTGTATTTACCTAGTTCCACTTCGATTATATGTGAATATGTATATCGTATTGTATGTACATATACCTAGTCCTGGATTATTAAAGAATAACAGTATACCGTTAACGAAATTGTTCATGTACTATACCATAAGATCAAAATGTTACACTGGATGTGTATGATAAAGCTCGAGTGATCTTAGGTCCGTTCGTACAACCCGCGCACGTCGTTCGGCGAGCACCAGTTCTTCGTGTACATCCCCGCGGGGGACGCCTCCGTCGTGCACATCCCCGTCGTGCCCGTGCGCCTCGGGGACATACACGTCACCATCATCGCCACCTCGCTCGAGGGACAGCACAAGTTCACCAAGAAGATCAATGTAGAGGTAAACTACATCATTTGTCTTTTAATTAGCATATTAATTTTTATCTATCCCTTTAGAGCAGCGGTCGGCGACCCGCGGCCCGCCCTTGCCTTACTTGCGGCCCGTTAATGTTTCGTAAATAAGTTATAAATATCAAAATAAATGGATGAACGTTCCGCAGTTGACCGTATCAAATACGGCGTATAATTATACGTAGGTATATTTGGCTTCTAGGGTCAATATTACAAGTGGCCCTTGTCTGCGAAAAGCTTGCCGACCGCTGCTTTAGAGGAAGATGGTCAGGATCGCGCAAAGTGGAAAAGGAAGAAGGTGGACTCTTGTTTTTTGGCGAGAATATGCTATGATACACTCCTGTACTCCTGTGCCAAATTTATGTAATTTACATAATAGGTGTTGAGGCTTTAATACATATATTTTTACATTTATCTACATGGAGTCAGTTAGGAATAGCTTTTTTCCAAACGGTGGTTTTGTACTTTGAAACATTAAAAAACGTATGAATGATATTCCTGGTGTTACGGATGTCATAATTTTAGATATGAGAGATATAAGAAAAAGTTAATTGGAGGCCACTGTTGTCGTTGTAGGCGGACGGCATTCCGCAGTACCGGCACCAGTCCGTACTGCTGGACCTGTCCAACCGCGCCTACGTGTTCCAATACATGCACGTGAACGTGACCGAGGTGCCCATCATCCCGTACGAGGTGGACCGCTACTACGTGTACGGCTCCAACCGGGCGCGCCTCACCGTCGTGGGGGACGTCGTGGGCCCGCTCTTCCCCACCATGCCCGTCAACGCTACCAGCCTGCTCGACTTGCCCATGGTGAGTACTATAATATAGAACACGATAAGGAAGCTATATTATATGCATTACATGTACACAACACTACATTTTCTCTAATTGAGACATTACGATTGCACAGATAAAACGTTCATATTATGACAAGTGAAGTAAATATGTTTCACCGTTTATATTATGACTGGTTTTATGATTTTACTTCACTTGCACATGCTTATTTTTTATTAGCCAAATGGTCCGTTTTTTACTCTTAAGGATACGGAGTATTGCTTATTGTTTAAATGTCGACGTTTAATTTTGATTGATATTAACCGTTAGTAGCTGTATATTCGTTTAGGTTCGTGGTTTAATTGTTTAATTGAAATATATGTTTTTAAATATTCGTTATTTCATTCTGTGCGCTATAGAAAACTGGCCCAAAAATGTTATTTATTATAAGATGTTTATAGTAATATAACGAAATTTGCTACGTATGATATAATCAGAAACCAAATAAAGCTCATTGTCTTAAATATATGTCGCTGACGTTCTGCAATGTGGTGTGTCGTCACATGTTGCTCCAACATGAATGTATCGATAATTTTAGTACACAAAAGAAAAACTTAAATTTATTATTATAAAAATATATATTTATTATTGTAGCCTTATAAACTATAATATTTTATATAATGTATTTTTAACAATGCTTGACATTTGTCTTAGGACTCAGCGGAGCAGAACATGTTCAGTTTTGCGGCGAACATGTACCTCACGCTGTACATGCGTCTCATTAATCAGAGGAATCGGACGTTGGAGAAAGAAGCCTTCTACCACATGAACGTACTCTACCAACGGCAACTGTCCTACATGCGGCCTGATGGCTCCTTCAGTTTGTTCCGTAGCGATTGGTGAGTGGTGTCAGTTTTAGGTTTTAAGTTTTTGGAATGAGCATTTGCAATTAGTCAAGATGAAGTTTGTGATGCAACCAAAAAAAGTTATGTGTATTATAATATGCCGATATGTACATAGCAGAGAATGAAGCCTAATATATGTGTGTGTCATTTGTGGGCAGTATTAAAGTAGCTCTGAAGACTAACGTGTGTTTTATTAACTGCTTAAATATATATCGAGGGTCTGTAAACCGGTAGCCTCTTTACCCAAACTCATTATACGTAATGAAAATGTTCATCTCAATGAGATTTGAAGACAACGAGCAACTACTCGATACGTTTATTTTTATTGTGTATTTCACATATGCACTTTAAACCTAATTGTACAAAATGCCATCAAGATTGATAAATTTGAAAAAAGACAGGTTTATCACTCAATGGTAGAAAAACTAGTTTTAGGTTTACAAACAAAATGTGTACGGAACTAGAATTTAGGACTTTGTATTTGATACCGTTTGCAATTCATGAACTAGAAAATCCGGACCTTAAAATAGAATGCATTCTGCCGTCACAAAATTTAACAATTTTGGAAGTTTTATTACAACGAGAATGATACATCCTTTTACATTTTGTCCCATTATTTGCAGTTCTCGCGGGGAATCTCGAACAACAGTTTTTGTTTAAATATGTTTTATACGAAATACTTTTATTCTATGTGAAATGAGGAAGCTATTATTACAGTTGTGACGTTCCCTTGTGTACAGGAACCAATCGGCTTCAAGTGTGTGGCTGACGTCATTCTGCGCTAAGATATTCCAAGACGCGTCGTTCAATGAGTGGGAGAACTTCATTTACATTGACCCTGAGGTGCGTTGTGTTTTAATTTGAAATGCTAAAGTTTAGAGAATATTTATTTGTATCTTATATATAAAATTCTCTTGTCACGATGTTCGTTTCTGCAGTGTTTTATTTGGAAATTTTATTTTATAACAGTGATATTTACATTAATTGTAAATACATACATTATTTAGAATCTATATTTGGTGGAATTCCATTGTTTACATACTTTATTGAGGTAAACGCTTGTACTTATCCAGTACACACTTTATTTAATACTTTTTATTATAGCCAACCGAATTCACTTTTTACAGCATCATCAGGGCTTTATGTACATAATGGGGTTCACTTTTGTTGTGTGTTTTTTTATTTAACTCCTTCTGTAGTTTAACGACTTTGGATTTGACTTCTTGACGTCCCGGGTTCGATCCCCGGGTCGGACAAAAAACAAACTAATATATTTTTCAAAATTTGTAATAAAAACAACATTGCCCGGAATTGGATATGTGCCCGGTTTGCGATAGGCTAGCCACCTATCACTCTCAGGCTAGACATGGGTGTCCTGGTTGTGCCTACGTCTTTGGGACTATGGACGTAAAGATACTTTTTTTTGTTATTTATTTATTATTTTCCATTTTCGTTTGTACACAAGAATAAAAGAAAAGAGCACTCCCAATATTGTGCTTCTCATATATCTGCTATGTATTAAAAACAGTGTAATGTGTCCATCCAGGTGATATCGTCAGCAGTGTCGTGGGTGCTGGAGCACCAGACGCCGGAGGGCGCGTTCTACGAAGTGACGTGGCTGCCGGACCGGAACGCCAACGCCACCGTGTCCGTGCCGCTCGACACCCCGCTCGTGCGGGACATGGGCTCGCGCCTCAAGGGGGAGAGGGTGAGACACTCTACTGTACAACAAACAGTGCTACACTACATATTATTATTGTGCACCACATTTCTGTTTCTTACTGTACTGCACAAAATAAAGTACTACATTACACATATAGTGCAGCATAACGTAGTAGTAGTAGTACTATTTAAATTATGCGCCTCGGTTATATTCGTCAAGTTTTGGAAATCCGAATGTATTTAAATATATCTATATATAGAGTTGTTATTACATAATTAATCATTTCGCTTAAATTTAGAGCAGGTCAGCCAATTTAAAAAAAAGTATAAAGCGTAAAAAGATTAAATTAAATAGTCTAAAGTCGAAGCGCAAATTTAAAAAAGTAGTACTATACAATACTACACTATACAGGGTAACATCTAAAGCACCAGCCAAATTTTGAGAAACGATTCGGAATCATTAACACTTTTGATCTTTGAAAAAATTAAAATGAAAGAAAAATCAATTTTTAGTTTTTGTCCGATGCAAAATACAAGATGCATAGTTATAACGTAAACAGAGTATAAAACTAGTTCCCACCGACTGCAGTCGTATTCGCGAACTGTTCACGTCATGACTCGTACTAGGTACGAAATAGCGTGACAACAAGTGAAGCATTTTTGCGGACTGTTTCAAATGAATGTTTATATAAGTATATATTTACAATTGTATTTAAAATGCATTACCATTTAGTCTTTACCCTTGTTTTAAAATTTCGCCGGTCTTTTTAAAGTAACCCTACAGTATATTGCTGCTCATCTTACCAAGCTGCACAATAAACACATTAAATGCATGTCTCTCATTGGGTTAAACAAATCTCCTCAATTTCTAGCAAGGAGCTGTCAGTAACCTGTTTTTGTGCGATTATTTCTTAAAGCTACTTCAAGGTCCTTTTTGGTCTGTCTTCTTCAAGCTCGGAATCGGGATTCCAGTTTCTTTCCCTATATCCTTAAATAAGTGATTTAAGTGATTAAAAATGTGACTTGCATGAATGTTACTGATTGACACTTACACATTGTTTGTATACACTTCTTCTGAACTATAAATAGCCTAGTTAATTCTACAGAATTCCCCCAAATAGGAATACCATACTGCAAAACGGAAGAAACATACTCGTGATAACCTAACAGAGATGCATTTAATCTTGACACTGACTAAGATTAATTTTTAGATTATTTTCATTTAACCATTTTTCACTTTAGTCAAAGTTTTATTTGTTTCTTCAAATAAATAATTTATGTTTTTGTTTTTGATGAGAAGTGTAGTATCATCAGCAAATCTTTTATGTAAATTAAAAAAAGTAATGGTCCTAAAACACTACCCTGTGGTACACCGCAGTCATTAAAAAGATAACTTAAATCATAGACTTTCTGACGGTTTCCACTTACTTTTGATATCTCGACACATTGATTTATATTCTCTTATTAGTTTTTTAACCATTCTAATGAAATATCTCTAATACCCTATCTCTCAAGTTTCGTTAACAAAATTTGATGTTATACAAAATTAAACGTAATAGTATTGCATAATGCACCAGTACATGCCATACTTATCTTAAAATATGTGCGCAACCAAAAACTAATAGGATATTATATACTTATTTCTAAAGAAAATTTTTCATGAGTGTGTGTTTTTTTAGGTAAACAATTCCATCATTTTACAAAGAAACATTACACTGACTGCGCAAGTGGTCATTACATTGGAGACTGTCAAGAATCTCAAGGACGTCGGAATACGAGAGGTACGTCCTGTTTAATATTTAAACATTTCTTATGTCACAATATGTGTTCGTTTTAGTACGAGTTGTCATGTAGTTGTTTGAAGAAGATTATGTATTTAAATTACGGATAGTGCAAGACACAAGACATTTCGTCAGCTGTCACTTTATCAGTATTGTACTAAAGGGGCTGAGCGCGCGCGTGGCGTCGGCGCAGGCGCGGGGAGTGGACTGGCTGGAGAAGAACCTGCAGCTGCTGCACGACTTCTCGGAGCCGTACGCGCTGGCGCTGGCCGCGCACGCGCTGTCCGTGGCCAAGGCGCCCTCCGCCGAGCACGCCTACCGCCTGCTCAAGCGCCGCCAGCGGGAGGAGGGTACGTACTGCCACCACCACCACACTTTTGCGTAACATCAGCATCAGCTACCCAACGGACGTTGTCGTTTCCTAACTGAAGATTTTTTCATAGGTATATACATTCTGACAAATTACTAACATGACAAAAAAATTAACAAAATTAGTCCACCCGTTCATGAATGATGCGATGACCAAATGAAATAGAGATTCATTTACATGTAACTGTAAACTGCAAAATCGCGAAGCCGTAATAACGAAATTGATTGTTTCACTAAAATCATACTTTAAAAGAAGCATAACATTCGATCCTAATATGGGTGTTTATTAAATTTATTCTATTATTTATTTAAGTATTTATTTGTATTAGTATCGTTGACTAACACCCATCAACACAAGCATATAATTTGCTTACTTTGGGATTAGATTCAATTTGTGTTACTTGTCCAGGGATATTTATTATTATTTATATGTATTTTAAATGGTTTTTTTAGGTGGGCTCGTATACTGGGGCAAAGAACCAGTCCCTCAGCCTCCGTACAAGATGGAGAACCAAAAGCCCTTCTTGCTGCCCCGTCTGCCGTACAAGTACGACTCTAACAACATAGCCACCACCGCGTACGCACTACTTGCCTGTATGGATCATCAGGTATTCACGTATAGTATATTCAATGTTATTATAAGTATATCCCTCCTATTGCGTATCGCTGAGTCACACGGTGACGTATCATCTTAAGAGTGTGGCTGCTAATTGACTAGCGCGAGCTACAATATAAATAGTTACCCAGAAATCGTTGAGAGTTTGTGTATGTAACTTTTATCGCTTGTGTCCTCACAAAATAAATCAACTTGTACCAAAATAATTAATTTAATGAAATTTTGTTGTTGATTTTTTTTAAACTCTAAAATTTTATAAAAGTTGTAATACGAACATTTTATTAGTTCTTATTTAATATGTTGCAATAAAAAATATATTTTGATGCAAAAAGTTATGTAACAATACAATGAAACCAAAAAAAAAAACAGACGAATAAGCGTTCGCTCGCGGTCATGCAGTTGTAGAGAGTAGATTAATAAACTGTAACGCCATGTATGCCGTCATGCTTCAGAAATAAATTAAAAATATGACGAAAAGCGACCTAGAGAACATGTTATGTCTGCGTCGCATTTTTAGAGTATCAAGAGTTATCGAGTTTGCAATGCTGACAGACCTTTACATAAAGCTACATGTTTTTTTATGATATAGGAAGGCAAACAAGCAGACGTATTTCCTGATGGTAAGAAATTCACGCCGCCTAAAGACAACAAAGGTGGTAATGGTGCGTTGCCAACCTGAGGTCGGGATGTTAGGCCTCGAGCAAAAGTAAGTTTACAGGCTACCTTACCCTCCGAACCGGAACACGTCATGACGTTATGGCGAAAGGAATAGGTAAGGCGGTGGTACCAATCCGGGCGAGTTGTTGCGAATCTCTACCACCTAGTAAATGTCTGTGGTTTAAGTACTTACTACGTACGTACATACGTACGTACTTGTACTTTCAAAATCACAGTATCACTCTTTGAGCCTTTCAGCGTTATTTGATTTTGGCGTATGTGTTGTAACCTTTATGTTATTAGCATTTGCGCCTGATTAAGTCATTTTTCTAGCAAGTTGAAAGGAAAATAAAACTCCTATGTTTGATTTATAAGATACTGATTTATGTCAAATTCTTATCTTATGTACTATTTTATTATAATTTCACACTTAACAGATGACTTATACAAAAATATATTTTTATAAAAGGCTGTTGAAGTGATAATCACGCGTTACCTTTATATTTATATAGCTTTGTGTTTACAGGACAACAATGAACCGATTGTGATGTGGTTGAACGCGCAACGGTTGAAAGATGGCGGATGGGCGTCGACGCAGGTTTGTGATTTTGTTATTCTTGAACAAAATTCACGAATTTTAAACTTCTATCTCCTCTTTTATACAATGCAATAAATCAATAAATAAAACATTTAAAACATTACACATGATACCATGTATTTGACTCACACAAACAAGAACATTGATAACGATAAAATATCACAGATGACGCGCAAACTATATTTATAATGTTCGGAAACAAAATAGTTGGTCTCGATAAATGAAGATGGCGTTCTTATCAAAAAGATAATTAACAATAGAACCTTAATAATCTTTGAACATTGCATTTTAATTATTTAGATTGAATTACTTATAATTACAATTTATTGTGGTCTAATTTCGATCACTGGACGACCACTATTTATCGTACATACATGAACGCCTCGTTGTCAAGGGCTTAGTATACTCTCATAAAGACAGGAATAATTCGCTAGACTCCAGTTCTATTTCCAATATGAACAGGCATACGTACGAGGAACGTAGACGTCTGTATATCTGAGTCTGTATTTTACATATCGGGGTGTTTCAGGACACGTACATAGCGCTGCGCGCGCTGATCGAGTACACGAACCGCAAGCGGCTGCGCGACGTGAGCTCGCTCACCGTCAGCGTGGACGCCGTGGCCCTGTCCGGCGGCACGCGTCTACTGCACGTCGAGAACAACAACCTGGCCACCATGCAGACCATACACGTAACTATACACTGGCCACTGCCACTGTTCCACTTCGCCGGCAAACGGACTGCTTCAACGTGACTTGTGTCCACAGATCCCGGAGGCGTGGGGCACGGTGAAGGTGTCGGCGAAGGGTGCGGGGTACGCCATCCTGCAGCTGTCCGTGCAGTACAACGTGGACACGCCGCGCTTCCAGACCGACCCGCCCGTGCGGGCTTTCTCGCTGCTGGCCCACGCGCATTACTACGGCAGGAATCAGTCGCACATCACCTACCAGACATGCGCCAGGTCACTTGGAAATACACATGGCACGCACGCACGCACGCACGCACGCACGAACGCACGCACGAACGCACGCACACACACACACACACACACACACACACACACACACACACACACACACACACACACACACACACACACAAATACGGTTTACCAAACGTCTATTGATTACTCAAGGCATATCAAGAGACAGTAAGCTAACACAGCAAGTATACTGGCAACACACTATTTGATTTAATACAGCAAATTTACAGTTGATATTCAGCTTTTAGCTATTTTTATATTTATCATATTCATGAATACGATTGTATTGCCCATAAATTGAATATTTATGGGCAATACAATCGAATCAAAAAGAATTATAAAAAAGTTTCCATCTGTTCATGCGTGCGGAGATGACCAAGGGAAATGGGGATTCGTTTTTATTTATGAGATTGATGTCTGTTTTGAACTACAATATTAATGAATGTGTTATGTCACAGCTGGACGCTGGGCTCGGAGTCGGAGCGGTCGGGGCTGGCGGTGGTGGAGGCGGGGCTGCCCACGGGCTACCTGGTGCAGCAGCAGACGCTCGACGCCTACGTGCTGTCCCGCCGCGTGCCGCTGCTGCAGCGTGCCAAATACACGCCCACCAAGATATACTTCTACTTCGACTATGTCAGTTCACATCTATATCATACCTACACTCTCTTCACAGCCGCTTAAAAAACTTTACGATGCAAATCTTAAAGTAATGTAATTTGCAACCTAGTTAGTTTAAACCTGCGTCAAACGAGCAACAATATCGACAATACGACAACCTAAACTTGGTACACACAGGCACACGCCAATGCCAATGGTCGAGATCACATTAAACAAATTTTAAGGATTATCGCTAATAAATATTACGTTGTATCGTTAATTGATTTGACAAATGCGGTCGAAGCGAAAATACTCCAAAAAAAGTTGCACTATGACCGGCGATCGCTATCGCAATAGTGGGATCAGAGAGAGAGAGAGAAACATTTTAAAAAAGTGTTTGTCTAAAGATGAGAAATACCTCGTTCGTTCGGTCATGTGAAAATAATGGCAGATGAACGATTGATAAGAAAGATCTGCAATATTAAATTGCATAGGTGTAGGTACCCGGAGGAACAGTTTACAGGAAAACCCCACTTGTATTATTTGAGTATGGTGTCAAGAATCTCCGACACCAATGTGTTTATATGAAACTGAAAAGAATCAGAATTAAGAAGAAGCTAGTCAGGTCTGTACAAGTTGTAATAATTGGCATTCGATGTGTTCAGATTCCGCAAAGGACTTGGAGTGAAGAAAGTATAAAAAAAATTCAGATAAACCTGGTCTGTATGTTGTCTATGGTTTTTATTTTCGGTAAGCTCTCATTAACACCCTGTGCAAGATTATTTAACATAGATTGTGAATGAGTTTATTGTTTGCAGTTGGATCACGAGATGACGTGTGTGAACTTCACCATCGAGAGGTGGTTCCCCGTCGCCAACATGTCCCGGTACCTCCCTATACGGGTCTACGACTACTATGCGCCTGGTGAGTTATTTCACTGATAATTTTTTGAAATGGCTAATATGTTGCTAACCTCGCGGTTTTTACGACTTCAACGTACTCACACTTTTTACTAACCCCTTCCTAATAAAACTTACGCGCCCGTTGATCTGGTGTGTAATTTCACTTCTGCTAATAAAAAGTGAAGTTACACACCGGATCAACGGGCTCGTAAGTTTTATTAGTGAGGGGGTAAATGCATTATTGTTAAACATACAAAAACGTATCTTTAAAAAATCGTAGGAAAATTAAAAAGTATCTTCACGCCCATATCCCGGAAATCTTAGGCAGAGGCAAAACCAATGCATCCACGACTAGCCGAAGACATAAAATCCTACAATATAATAGGTGGCAGCCCATCGCCCACCGGGCACATGTCCAATCCCGAGCAACATTTTTTTATTAGAAAATTGAAAAAATCTTCTTTTTGTTCCGGACCCGGGCATCGAACCCGGAACCTCATGCAGTCAAGTCCAACATCTAAACCGCTAGATCACAGAGATAGAGGCGACATCGACAGGAAAACAAAACATAGACACAGTATTAGCATTATAAACTGTCGATTGTCACAAACTTTTCTCGTTGTTACATATTTTGACTATCTTATACCCTCCAGAGATTGAGCATATGAATAAATAAGTTTTTACATTTATAGTGTCGAGCAGTAATCTTCTATGTCTTTTCTTTGAACTTAAAATTTTGTTTTTAACTATTTCAAAAATATGAAATTAATAAAACAAGAGAAAATTGATTTAAAACATTAGCTTTATTTAACGAAAACATCATGCGTGTTACAGAATGTCTGTCAACTAAATAATTTATTTTTTGGAAATCAACAATCAATAAGCAAACAAGAAAAAAAAGTATAGTTCTAGTATAGGAACGTTTCAAAATGAGGGGATGTATACGTGACGGTTGTTGTATTTATTTTCAGAACGATATAATGAGACTATATTCGACGCACTCCCCACGTACCTGCTGAACATCTGCGAAGTGTGCGGTTCGTCGCAGTGTCCGTACTGCGCGATATACAACGCCGCGCCCCACGTCGTCGTCACACTGCCCCTCCTCGTCATGGCCGGCCTGGTAGCTCTGGCCAGACATTGTCCCCTCTCGTTATATAACACCTAGACCATGAATATCTAGCTTGAGACAACTATAGTGAGCGAAATGAGGCATCAGCTGTTAAGTTTGTATATAAAATTGTATTAGCTCTCGCATACCCGTATTAAAATACCCGTATTCTGTAATGCGACTAAAATTAGAGTCGTGATTTTGACGAGGTTTAAAGAGCTGTAATTTTTTTAAGTTTTCGTCAAAATTACAGCTCGTATGGATTTAAGTACGATTGGCATCCCGTATAGGTACGTACCTTTACAAAACTAATTGATTACATTTGACACTCCATCAAAATTCAACAGCGGAACTTTGTAAGGTTTTTTAAAATTTAGAATCGCGCAATTGCTTAAATCTTTTACTTAACAATCAATTATCTTATGACGAAATCATGAAATGTTTCCATAAACTTTTTCCGAGATTTACTAAAATTATCAAATGTCTAATGTGAGCTATTTCTGGTTGATGCTTCGTTGTACGATGAATTTATTATCAAATTACACAGTTAAAATGAGGAAGTCTTATGGCGTCGTTCACGCTTGAATTATTATTATAACCGACATATTATATTATATGATAGCCTATGATCGATTTGTTTGCCATGATGTTAAAAACGAGACAAATTTTAATCATGCTAGACGACCTTCTAATGAAGGAAAGCTTTTCAATTTTTACTGGGAGAAAATAAGGTCGCCGCAGTCATATAAACCAAACATATGCATTAGTCTTGAGCATAGTCGCATTTTCAATATGAAATAACTCCCCCTGTGAAAACGTTATTGGTTTACGTGAGATAAAAAAGTAAAATAATATTATTTTATTGTGAAACAAATATAAAGAAATTAAGAAAACGTCGTTCGTTTTCTCAAACAGTTAAAACTATATGATACACAAACTTATGTTTAGCTGGTTTACATTTTTTACAAATATCAGATGTTATGTGTATTCGTAATGAGATGTGTTTAAATTATAATTTTATTTCACACTTATCTCTAATTATATAAAGTCAAATCGCTGCATTCTATCGCAGACCAAAATTACTCTCGATTTACTATAATCGCGTAAAAAATTGTCAAATTAAAGGCTCTCTTAGGGCGAACGTTTTTATGGTTGTGTTTTATATTTGCCTTCTTCGTGTATCTAGATTTAGAATTTTAAAAAATATTTGAAATCATATCAATAATATTAGAAATGTTCGATTACAAAATTGGTCTTAAAATTGAAATGTATTATTTATAGAGACTAAATGTGTAATGAAAATCTATATAGTTACAGTACCTATTATCAAATTAAAGGATAAAATATGGCATTTATGTACAATTTTGAAAGCAGTATGTTTTATTCAAATTATTAAAAGAAAATGGGTACACTGTTCCCTTATATTTAATCCGATTTATAAAAATAATGGACTATAATCTATGTTATCGTTTCTGATCTATTAATTTTTATGTACTGTGTAAAAACTATACAATTACTTAATATCGTATTTGATCTGTAACTTCAATTTCTTGATGACAATTAAATGATTTGGTTTTTTTTCAAGTGACGTCATTAGTTAAGTTTAAACTTTCCGAATATAATACGCAAAAGCAATTTTTTAAAGACATCTGTTATGTTAATTTTTTTAGTATTAATTAGTAAACAAGTATAAAGTCATTAAAGTGAAAATACAAGTGAGAAATAAAAATTCAACCATTGGTTTATTACTGATTATTTAATATTGTATCTGTTTTGCCTTGACTGTATAACTTGTTTATTAACAAAATGTAGCAGGTATACCTCATTCCATTCCAATATAGTGTAGAACTAAATAGTGTTAAAAAAAAATGCTACGATACATGGCTCAAATAATTATATGAGTTAAATACAAAGCACGTGTATTTCTGTTCGCAGCTAAATACATATGTTGTATTATGTATAAGTCTATTCAAATGTACAAATCACTACAAAATATCTACTGAATACCACTGATAGTCATTATATCAATAATTGTGCTATTACAATTATACACATTTCATTGAATAAATATTTTTGTTCAGATTTTTACGATACAACAAACAAAAATTAATATGGTTCTTTAAATAGTGTTCTCAGACACATTCCACATGAAATTGATAACAATCAAATGACGAAAAGACATCATAGCGATTTATTATAATGTGTGTAGAGGCATCATCAGGTGTTCAATTATCATAGTGTAGAACTGACAAACAATTCTTATTAATTGCAAAGTCCAGTTGTAAAATTTTACAAAATTGATTTAAGTCATCGTTTTATTGCAAAAAAAAATAGTATAAATAACGCTTTTATGATTTGTGAAAGAATGTACGTATTAGTGATAAACACAAACATGATGTTAATTTTAATCTGACCTGTATTTAAAAAAAGTAGATGTTTTTTTTATTTATTTAAAATAATATTACGAATTATACCAAAATATTTAGAAAAAATACCAAATTATGAAATGTTTACTTTTGCCATAATTTTGATATGTATTGAATTTTGACGTTTTTTATTTTTATATTTTATTATCATCCATCAAAACCATGAAAATCTATTTTTTCCAAAAGCTTTTAAAACTTTTCCCATTGTAATTTATTTTCTTGTAAATATTCGCACTAAGTCTAATCTTAGTAAATTATATTGCTGTATCATATGCGGTGCTGTTTGCATTGTTTCATAAAAAGACATATCTACGTAACATATATCTTCCAACGTTAGCAATCAATGAAGTATTGTGTAAAATTATATTCTTTACCTTTCATTAAAATATGTAAACGAATTCTCACTTACGATTTTTGTATATAAAATGTCATAAAGTTAACAGTGCAATGTTATTTTAAACTCTAATTTTAAACAAGACAATTTGTATCTGCTAAATTTACAAAAGACATTGTAAAAACACAGACGAATTATAAACCACGTTTTTTGGAAGTCAATTGGATATGCTAAAATGAAACATCAAAACACAACTTTCAAACCTAGTTTCAATAAAAGTAGCAGCTAAAATGTTTAGATACAGAGTCTTATTTAGATAATTTGATACAAAAACAGTATAAGTAATGAGCGCTACATGTGTTGTTAAGCTTACGGTCATCGCTACTTTTAAAATGAATCTCATTCATAGAAAATAAGTCGAGTTTTTGTGACAGTAGAAAATTTCAAGGTACCCATCTCTTGTGGGTAAGATTATATAAGCAGGTTTCGCAGGAATAGGGGAGACTCTCAAGGCCACGTCTGGAATAGAATACACATAAGGTGCTAGAAAGTTCTACAGCACCGTAAAATTGGTGGGCCCAAGCATGTCTCCCATAAACTGTAAAACCAGCCTTACTGTTAGTTTGTTAAGGTATTCTGCAGCGTGTGATCGATCTAAACTGCAATCCATTAATTTAGTTCTATATGTGTAAGCAATAATATTTTACAGCCGTAACATTTGAGCCATTTTTATTTACTAAGAAAACGGATTGTCGCAGTTAGTGTATATATTTTGGATACCAGTAGCTCTTAAGAAAATTATTAAGACGCCAGATTATAAATATTTTATGCCAATAAATATGCCTTAGAAGTCAAAGACAATATGTAGGATCTAAAATATCTTGAAATATTTTTTTATACAAATAAAAAATATTCGTATTTTTTTTTATTTTTACACTGAGCTCTTATTTACATATTTGGCATTAAATCAATTCTATAAAAAGTTCAAATTTGGAATCAACCGTCCTAAATATTTATAAATAGGCAATGCTATGAATAATTGTGAATCTCGTAGACAATGTAAGCAAGATACTTAATTAGTTTCCGTCCAAATTAACCAATGACTGATTTTATTTTGTATTTGTGTGTAAATGTATTGTTTCTTAGATTTGTTACACAGCTCGAGTATGGCTGGCGTACGAGAGTAAAATCTAATTATTAACTTTTATAATTTTATTTGGAAATATAGTGTAAAATAAAAATATTTAGTAATTCCTTTTTTATATTTTTAACGTCCACATAGGTTGCCTTCCTCAAACACAGCTTAAAAACATAAATAAACTTTTATTAAGGGCCTAAAACCTGCTACAGGGCAATTGATAGAAGAAGGCGCTACTTTGCGGAAATCCATACTTTAATTTGCAATTTCTCGCCAAAAAAATGTATACGTATTATGGCGTGACAAAACAGGCAAAATAATGCACTATGAATGAATTGGACTTCCCGGAAGCTAAAACTCCCATATATATCCAGCTCCAACAACACATACCACTAAACTGTTTTATTAGCACCAACAATACAATCACTACTAAAACTCAACGGACGTTTCGCTTCGTAACCGAAGCATCATCAGGAGAATTCGACTGCAATCCACTAAGACTCATTCATAGCGCACTATTTTGTTTACTATTTCGCCTGTTTTGGCACGCCATAATACGTACACATTTTCTTGGCGGGAAATTGCAAATTAAATAATTTTATTTGGATTCTGCTACAGGGCAGCGACGCACCTACATCACGTGTCTATAGTACCCCACAATTGTTGTCTCTTACCAGCAGGAGAGCCGTATGCTTATTTTTTTTATCGTGTATTCTGTTGCAATTTTATCGTGTCGTTAAGATCGTCTAAACTAAAGGTCTAAGCAGAAATGACGCGTCCCACTATCGCATTTATGAAGAGAATATTTATCGAGTTATTATAAATCGAGCGTATCAAATCTATGGACCAGCCACACACGTCAGTCATTTTCCATTGCGAAATTTGAGTCGATTTGTATGGATGGCACCATTTTGTTTTGGAATCTCGAAACGGGATTTGGTAAAGAAATTCCGAATGGATGTGACAGGGCTTAGTTAAATTTAGATTTCAGTAGATTGCTTCGGATTTGATGTTCAACTAGTTTATAACTGTCCGACCGAGAGAGAATGCAGACGTCTTGTTCCACATAGCTAGTATTACTACCATGTACTCTGTGATTACCTACTATAAAACAAAGAGCATTGCGGGTGTCGTCATACGAGCAGTTGACCACCGTGGCCCCCATATTCCTACGTACGGTCATCGGTGATGTGTAGTCAAGTTTAAATCATTGTATTAAAATATTAAATACCTCTAAAAACATAAATAATATTAATGATTTTCGTTGTTTTGACTCAGAACAATAAAAAAGTACTTCCGAATTGATCTGTCTGTCTGTTCTATTGCGCTGTCGGTGTGTCAAGTAAATTAAAAGATCCAAAACTGAACGACCGCGACGAAAAAGGTACTGTCCATCATTTAACAGCTGGTGCTCCCCTAGGTACTTTAAGAACTGGGAGTTAAATATGATTTCCATAGCTTTCGGGACAAAGAAGTTATAGCTATTGGCCAGTAGTTGGTCGGATCCGAGCCGTTATTTTATTTAAGAATCGAATACACTAAAGCGACCTTCTATGAACTCGGTACAACGCCTAATGAATAGGAGAGCCATAAGAGTCGCGTAAGAACCAGTGCAATCTCAGGAGCACACACTTTTAGAATGTGTGACATCGGGCCCACTCAACTCATTTATGTCCTGTGAAAAAAGTGCTCTACGTAATAAACACTGCAAAAACTTAAAATATAGACTTTACCCCGTGGAATGATCGGCGGTGTGTTTCCATGGCCATCTTTAGTCGAGTTATAAGCAAAAAGAGAGCCTAGGAGTTCGGCTTTCTCTTTCGCGTCATGGGCCAGCGAGGTACCACTCTAGTGTAAAGATGGTTATGATAGCTTTGCGAAATTTCCTTGGACAGCCTTGGCGAGAGACCAGCGCTCTTGTTCTCGAAGGTAAGCGGGCTAATTTCTCGCCAACTCTGCCCATGAGCTCAGACTTTGCCTTGGCAATGGTTTTTTTGAAAGATCTAGAGGCACAGTTATACTCCTTTTTAAGCGAGCTGGTGTTTTCGTCACAAGACTTCGCTGCCGCGGCCCAGGCCTGGTAGCATTTCCGCTTATGGCTAAGTGCTATCTTACAGGGACGTCTGAACCAAGGCTGGGATTTGCCACCAATGGGCACTGAAGAGAACGGAATATAAAGTTCCATACCCTGCAGCACCACATCAGTGACAGCATCAGCAATGATGTCTGGATGAACCTGCGAGAAGCAAATCTGCCTCAATGGGTAAGATGCAAAAAAAGATCGCATCCCGTCCCAATCTGCTGACCTATAAATGCCACATTCGACGTCGGCCCGATGGTTGTACACAAGGTGTAATGGACACTGCACTCCGGATTAAGCAGTGGTCGCAAGAGAGTGATCAACAGACACTTTATAGTTCCTCTGGATGAGAGGTCAGCAGAAGATCTAACAGTGAAGGCGTATGATCACCCACATCCGGAATTCGCGTGGGCGAAGTTAAGTCAGATCATAGGAGAAGGCCAAGTTGTGAACAGAGTAATAGTAGTGAGTGAGTAGTCAATAGGGTGGAATTGATATTTTGATATCTGGAAATGAAGTGCAGTGACCAGTAATTGCTTTAGCCAAGAACACAAGAACCCCAGGTATAAAATTGATTAGGAATTGAGATTTCTAAATATAAAATAATTTTCTTTTGGCTTCTAACTCGACTTTAGATGACCATGGAAACGCGCCAACGACCATCCCGCGGTGTGAAGTGTCTATGCCAGAAATAAAGTTTTTGCAGAGTTCCGTGCGTAGGACACTTATTTCATTGGACGTCAACAAGTCGAGTGGGCTCGATGGTATACCTCCGATTGTTCTCAAAGTGTGTGCTCCCGAACTGGCACCAGTTTTAACGCGACTCTTCCGGCTCTCCTATTCATCTGGTATTATACCGAGTTCATGGAAGACTGCTTTAGCACACCCCATCCCTAAACAAAGGTGACCACTCGGATCCGTCCAATTATCGGCCTATAGTTATAACTTCCTTGCTTTCCAAAGTTATGGAAAGATTTATGATATAAATTATAAGGTACCTAGTGTTAAAGGCACCAGCTGTTAAATGACCGACAATACGGTTTTCACCGTTGTCGTTGAGCTGATGATCTTTTAGTTAACTTAACACACCGATGGGCGCAAGCAGTCGAAAGCAAGGGAGAAGCAATGGCTGTCAGCTGTTTGGACATAGCGAAAGCATTTCATCGGGTGTGGCACAAGGCGCTTCTATCGAAGCTTCCTTCTTACTGTCTTCCTGAGAAATTATGCAAATGGGTCACTAGTTTTTGGAAGGGTCGTAGCATCTAGGTCGTTGTCGACGGTATATGCTCGGAGTTCAACCTTGTCAATGCTGGTGTCCCCCAAGGCTGTGTGATTTCTCCTACTCTGTTTCTTCTGCATATCAATGACATGTTGCAAATTAGTAACACTCATTGCTATGCATACGACACCACTGGAGAAGACTTATACTTTGGCCGGCACAATATATCCTAGGAACATGTAATTGCAAGCCGGAACCAAAGAACAAATACTCTACGAGGCCGGAACCAACTTGTGTCTAAAGTTGACAATCTTTTGGCTAAAATTTCGTTTTTTTGGTCAGCAGACTCTGGTGCAATTTAACCCTAGTAAGACACAAGTTTGCGCGTTTTCTGCTAAAAAGACTGCCTTCGTCGCATCTCCTCGATTCGAGAGCGTTTCCCTAACTGCCACAGCCTGCATTGGTATACTTGGCGTTGACATTTCGAGTGATGTTCAATTTCGTGGTCATTTGGAGGAGAAGGCTAAAATAGCCTCCAAAAAACTTGGTGTGCTCATTAAAGCGAGACAGTATTCCGAGCCGACCTACCACTTACAAATATACAAAGCGCAAATTCGGCCTCATATGGAGTACTGTTCTCAACTCTGGGCAGGGGCTCCACAGTACCAGCTCCTTCCGTTTGACCGCATTCAACGTAGAGCACCTCGAATTGTCAATGACAGGGCAATTACCAATCGGCTTGATTCCTTGGCGCTGCGTAGAAATGTTAGGTTCCTTAATAGTTTCTACAGCATCTATCATGGGGAATGTTCTGAGGAGTTGTTTGGTTTAATTCCAGCCGCTGATTTCCACCTTCAGACATCGCGACAGAGTTTAAAGTATCATGCCCATCATCTTGATGCGTGGCGATCTACAACTATGCGATTCCGAAGAATTTTTTACCTCGCACAACATCTTTGTGAAATCAGTTACCGAGGGCGGTATTCCTAAACAATTATGACTTAGGGACCTTCAAGAAAAGAGCGTACTCATTCCATAAAGGGCGGCAACGCATCTGTGGTACTCCAGGTTGCGGATATCCGTGGGCGGCAGTGATCACTTTCCATCAGGTGACCCCATGAGCTCGTTTGCCTCCTCTTGTATAAAAAAAAATTAACGTAATTTCCATTTTTTTCTATTTTAAAAATGTAAATATCTCTCCTATCACTATTTAATGGCTGTGCCTTTTACAAGGTAGCATAATATATTAATTTGTCAAAAAACATTGTTCCTGTTTGAAAATTCATTTAAAAGAACTTTTACATAAATCATGAAGTAAATACTGTAGAATCTAGTTTACCAAGGTTATAAAGTTGGGGCTTGCAGAGTTAACAAGAGTAGTTTACAAGCTTGACTCTACATGACATCTTATAGTTTTTTGAAAGTGCGACTCGTATTAGCAACATTTATATGAAATGTTTTTGATAGTCTTACTAGGTACAATTACACACAAATAGGATGTCGTTTTTAATATTCGCATTAACACTTCTACAGTGGATAAACTCAGCAGATGATCTGGCTCATGGTGCATCAAGCATGATCATGTGAGGAGCTGAACCCGCTGTTCCCTGGTCATTATTTTGATTACCCTCTAATTTGAAGACATAAACAATCTTTTAGCACAACTCACTATGGGGCTAATCGTGAGGACTCAAACAAAACAAGTCTTTGCAAAGGTAAACTTGTAATTCTCTCGCAGGTTACTTGGGCCCAGTAGGACACTTCTGTGTGATCACCGAAACAATAACAGGTACATGACTTAACCTACCTGACATGGCCCTTTTAATATGCATCTTTTTAACGCTGACCCAAACGAGCGGTGTTATAATTTTGACGTGTCTGCCTGTGGCAGGTAGCTCCTCAAAGGATGAACAGTTTATGGAGATCTGTCTAGCATTGCATCCAATATTGCATTGTGGGTATTTATCTCACTTTTTAACATATGCGAAACCTAATAGTTAAAACACCATCAAAAGCTGATACGACTGAGCTGGTCTGATGATGGAGCTCGAAGATAGGAGACGTATTCCTGGAATGTCTAATGGTAAATCCATTGATTTTGGACTCATTAGATTCATCATAACTAGATCTGTTTATGTTTATGCCATCAAGGCAAGGACTTGATGAGAAGGACCTGATGACAACATCCTAAAGTTATGATGCAAAGAGTATAATGCTCAGTCATTATACTTTACTCTTATTTTATTATTATACATAACTATGTGCTATAGAGCATAGAAAGAAATACACACACACACACAAAAACATACACACACGTCAAACTTATAACATCCCCCATTTGCTGTGGAGGGTTATAAAACCCCTTATTTTGCGTCTGTCACACACAGACACAAACAAGTCAAACTTACAACACATCTTTTTATGTGCTTTATAAGAACTGCAAAAATGAGAACACATACCTAATACAATAACTTATATAGATATGATCCAGCAGTAACCTCCCAGTTCATTTATCAAGTCCTCGTCATCAGAAAATATTAACAGATCCAGTTAAGGCAAAGCAAATAAGTCCAAACTTGATGGGCTTACCATGTATTCCAGGGTTATATCTCACATCTTCGAGCTTCACATCAGACCAGCTCAGTTGTAACAGTACTCGTAATTTTTTCAACTGCTAGGTCAGACATTTGCCCAAATGTGCAACAAATACCTAGTGCATCTAATATCAATTCTGATGCTTATGAATGAACAGCAATTGCAAAAAAGCTGAAGACTTTGAACACTTGGACAGATCTAATCTAATCTATAGCTAAGAACCATTTCTATCATAGTTATATCAGCTTCCAAATAAAAAAAACATCAGAATCCATCCATCTACTAAAGAACTACAATGGCACACACAAACACTGACACCCCAAAGTTGGTATGGCAGATAGGGTAAAACTTGACTGTTATAATTTTTGTTTAAATTAATAAGTGCTAGCCTAGTAATAAATATATTTTAACGAATTTATATGTAAAAATATATAAATAACAAAAATAAAACCTATATATTGCATTAAGTTAGATATTTGCACACCAAGTGGTAGAATATGTTGGTACGAATAAGTATTCTGTAACAACTTTTAAACACACATATTCTGTAAATGGATAAATTTCATTTCAAACGTGTAATGACCTTCATTTTACATTGGTAAAAAATGTATGTATTGTACCAAACACTTGGAATTATATCATGTCCATAAAAGTGATATCACTGAATCATAATGAACTGACATCATTACATATATATATTATTTTGTATCATGTTTTCTCAAATTTTCAAAACCATAAAATGGATCTTATCTTTTAAATTTTAGAGTATAGTTTCAATTGTTTTATTTTTTACATCTTGTTGAATTTAACTAACATAATTGTACAAAGAACAAAGCAAAAAGGTTTGTTTCTTGAAAGTATTGAACTCTTTTAAACAATTTTATTACAGGCTGTATATTTAATCAGTAGTCAGAAGCTGAAACAAGCATAATGCTTTTTATAAAGTCAAGGACAGAACCAAAATGATAAAAGCAATATTTGAACTAGTTTATTAAATCCGTAATAAATAAATATCACTACAAATTATTTATATATACTATTGTCTTTTCTTGACTTGTTTGGCTTTTGCATTGTTTTTAGCAGTGGCACCACCATTAAACAGTGATGTGAACATTTCAGACATTTCTGGCAATTCAGACATTTTTGCCATATTGGTAATTTGTTTCAAGTCTTCTTTGGCTTCAGGGTCATTCATCATTTTAGGTAAAATCATAATGAGCAACAAAGGTAACACCATCATGATGACCATTGGATTAAATAAGAAGTCTGTCAAACGCCACTGTTCGCGTACTTGGAAATATTTGAACTTCGACAACGCCTTCATTCTCAGTGGGTAAGGCACTTGAATTACTTGCGAGGTTTGTATGTAATTCACTTTTCGTGCTCTGTATTTGCCTTTGGAGTTAATTTCGACACGAACTGGCTCATACATGTAATCTGGGTTAATTATTTCCACAATGTATGACCCAGACGGAACATTGTGGATGGCAAACGTTCCATCTTCTTTGATAAAACCAATATACTCGCCAGCATTGACATGTATTCGCGTATCCACTTGCCAGGTCATAGATTCTAGTCCTTCAGGGGGAAATACTCGCCCTTCAATCACGTATCTCCCATTTCCTATTTCTTCTTCTCCAGAATTTAATGCGCACAGTTTATTGACGAATGAGAGTGAAAAAATACACGTTACCAATAATCGACACATCTCTATAAAAAAGAAAATAAGTATTATAATTTACACAACAATTATTTCTTCAAGACATGGAATAAAATTACTTAATGCGAATCAAATTTGTTTCGAAAATTTACACTATTTTACAAATTCTGAAAATTCACCCATTAGAAACTTGGCTCGCAAACACAAACCTTTATGGACAGTTACTTTACTCTTTGCACAAACCTGCACACACCTCCATAGATTATATAAATATACCACAGACTACTTAGAGATACTACGTATCAGACAAAGTGTAAAGTATAATAACCATAGACGTAGAATGTACAAGATCAACCATAGATTTAGTATGTATAAGATCAACAAAGCGTGGGAGAGAGAAGTCCTTATCAGGTACAAATTGCCTTAGAGGAACAGAGAGAGAGAGTCAGGTACCTATGTGCCAATATTTACGCGAGTAAGAGATCATAGTGTTCCTGTCATAGTGCATCGCTGTGAATTTTGTGAATTATTTTCATAATCTTACTATTTAACTGGAATAAAACGTAACGTAATAAAACGTTACAGTCCTAATAAATACACATTTCATAGGTAAATACAACTTTGACATAAGAATATTTAGAACTGCGTTTTGTTAGTTTTTTGCTATTAACCTGCTCAGAAAAGGATTTTCACAATATATTTATTTGCATTGTTTTATATTTAAGAGTATTTTGTACCCTTAAACGGAATAAGCAAAGATATTATGTAAAATAATAAATTGTTTGTTTACGCTAGGGCTTGACAACGTGGTGACGTCCTAAATATCGATGAATGAATAAGTCAACCAAGGAGTAAAAATACTCTTTAGCTAGAGATTTCAACATTGGTTGTTTAACCAACTTGCGTTTCGTAAAATACATTTCTACTTCAGACTGAGGTGCGCTTATACATAATCTTTTTATGAATACTTGATATTATTAAGTTTAATCATTAACGTATTCACTGCCACCAACGCACATACTTACGTGTTTTCGTTACTAGCGTCCAGTGTTTTGGACGCGTCTGGGAGTTCATTTATTTAGCGAGCTGTGTCCAGTGCTTTTAACGCAAATACGAGTTCTATTAATTTTGTAATATTCTATTTATGTCTGATAATAATATTCCCTGTATCACTCACATTTTGTCATTTTTAACCGAATTAAAAAAGAAGAGGATTTTAATTCGAAGGTATTTTTTATGTGTGGTTACCTCGTAACTTTTTACTGCGTGATCCTAATAATTTATTTTTATTTGAAAACCATAATACTGACGAAAAGATTACCCGCATTAACTAAAACATTTGAAATATGATTATAAAAACATTAATTATAAAAATTAAATAATTATCTACATGTTTAATTTAAACAAGTTAGTCGTTTCTCTTGATAGAATCATTACTTGGATCCAATGGGAACAAATCACCGTCAAATTAGTATTAACTCATATTTGCGTTTGAGGCACTGGGTGTAGTTAGTTAAATGCACATGTGCGTTTGATGCATATAGAAAAAATGCGGCATGTGGCGAAGGTCCAAAAAAAGAGGGGCAATGAATGCGTTAAGTCTATAAATCAAAGTTTTTCCAAAATTTCTTAACAGGTTCAATGTATTTCTTAAAAAGGCTCAAGAAAGTCATTCTATTATTTGATAAGTTAATACTTTTAGAATACAACTCCTAAACCCGTCAGATTTTTTGTCATGTAACTTGAAATAATATAAGTTTAAATTTGTTTTCTCATAGATTCCCAAGGAATCCTTTTTTAAGAGAAAAATGGTTGCGAATTTTAAACAGAAATGAATGGACTCCATATAAAAACTCTACCATATGTAGTAAGCATTTTAAAACAAAATGCTGGTAATATGTCCACCACTCATTTTAATGAGTTATTGCAAAATAGTGACCACTATCTAAGAAGCGAAGATAAAGCAGATTTTTGCAACGAAGTGGTATTTGACTATACAGCTAGTTTGTCGAAAATATCCATGATGATCGTCACTAATGTTTTTTGGGTATGTTGTAAACAGAATTATTCGTAAAATTAAATGCGAGGAATGTTTGAATAATTTGTTATCAAACCCAAGCAATCTGTGTCATAACTCGGTAACTGTTAAGAGAGATTATTCTAAAACAGAAGATGTATACTTGATATATCCAGCTAATGATGTTGTTGCGTTGTGCTGTAGAGCTTAAAAACTTTTCAGAGAAAATATGAACACAAAAGAATGGACGACAGAGTTTTTGCTAAAAATGTTTTAAAAGTACTCAAAAATTGTAGATTTGTGCTAGATCAAAATCCACTAAGCAGTTACAGGTATTTACTTATGAAAAGTATAATAGAAACTTATTTATTCTACGGTTCAAACACGAAAGCAAGTAGTTGAAGTATACTCGACAAGCTTTAAGGACTCAATTAAACAAGACCATTATATTTAGAGGACAATAAATATTAAATTATATTTTTTAATATAACAATATAATTTCTTTACATTTACACTAAGTCTGATTTCCTAGCCTAGTTTTTTATGTTATAAGATAGCAACTAAGCAATTAGCTTTTGATAGAAATAAACAACCATTGCCTATTAATTTGTTTTTCCTGCGTTGGTGTGGTGTCGTAAAATCATAAACCGTCGGTATCCCTATAAAGAAAATTTTAAAGGCGAGCATAGTCTACATGGGTCATTACAAGATCACTGGTGGTATTGTGATGTGTAGCCACTAGTCTGGGTAGGAATCGACCCACTTACCTTTTCACGCTGGTATGCCCATATAATGTTCCGGTGGGAAAGCTTGGGAACAGCGATGCACCTATAGGATGTATAATGTCAATAATCTACAGATTCTATACTTCTTATCGTCGGTGGTTGGTGGAATTCTATTCTTGATGCAATTTATTTAGAAACACTTGTACTTTCCACAATATATTTTATTATTTTTTATTTTTATGGTTTAGCCAACCGGTTTCGCTATACAAGCATCATCAGGGCTATATAGCGAAACCGGTTGGCTAAACCATAAAAATAAAAAATAATAAAATATATTGTGGAAAGTACAAGTGTTTCTAAATAAATTGCATCAATAATCTACGGTTGTCCATAACCACAACGAGAGTCGTATGTTTGATTGCTGTCTAAGTCATATAAAAAGTTGTACTTTCCTATCTGTTTGGCGGGATAATAATGCCACTTATATCATTTTAACAGCTACCTTACGATCTAACCGGAACATGTTAATGAATAACATTGCTGTTTCGGCCGAGAAAGACAAAGATGGTGACCCTAAAAGTTAGGCTCCGCGTACAAATTTACCATCTATGAGTCACTATGGTAGTGATACATAAAGCCACGAATACAATGTCTTAATAGTCATACAACATAAAATTTGATATTGTTTATATGATAATAGTAAAGAAAATATGCAAATTTACTTACAGTTTGTTAATTTATCGATATCGATAACGTATGTGACCTTTTAACAACCCTTTTTTTAACTCATCTTAAACAATTTACTCACACTCACGCATATTTTTTTTGGTTTCGCTTTTTAACTGACTTTGTTTATCTAGTACATCCTAAATCTATGATAATAACTGAGCAAGAGTTCTGACTTTGACTTTCTTGTCAATCCAAGCAGCGCAAACACCAACTGGTATTCAATGGTTAAAACATAATTGCCGATACATATAACTTATATATAACCACATGTACATACCCAGTCAACGGTCCGCAGCCCATATCGGGTGTCTAAAAAAAGTCCACTCAATGGTCCCGACCCGATTTGGGCCTCGACTGCCGCGTTGCATTCTTAATTCTAGTTTGTTAAAGTAAACTTTGTGTATCCAAACAATTTGTTTTAGTCTGTAGCAGAATAAACAACTCGTCGTATTAAAACGTTTGAAGTATGTCAACATTGTAAAAAAAATTTCGGAACGAGTTGAATTGGCATGATTTATTCATACGTTGCGCTTTTTTCGAGTATGTGGTCGGTTAGTGACTTGAAAACAAAAGTGATGTGAAAATGTGTTAGTTAAGTGTTGAAATTATATTTTGGTAAGTGATAAACAATTTTATAAAACACAACACATCATCTAACTAGTTTTACATAAAATTTAGCGATATTTAAGTCGGTCATGTATGTATGTATGTACTTGTGACGTAACGGCCAGCTCGATTTTAACTATTTCTAATTATATAATAAATGATTCTAGTAAATAACAATTGTTATATGTTTATATGACATATCTACAGATAAAAAATATAAGTTTTATAAGTGTCTTCCACTAAATACTCCATAATAAGAGATTAAATAGCACGTGACACTTTTTCGAACATGCAAGAATTTAATTCTATAGAGCTTATGTTGTAAAATATTTGCATGGACATTGTTGTTTTTGTAATTGTATTTTGTTAAACGTTTCATGTTCTTTCGAATAAAGTATAAAGAAGGTAAATAAAATACGTTTGTTTTTAATAAGAAATGTTTTTCTTGGGAAAATTGGAAAAAAAACACGGAAAGTTTTTTCACATTTTGTTTGTTGCAAATGGTTTTGAGGTTAAACATACACATTTTTACGTTATTACGTAGCTTAATTCTCAAGGATTCTAAAAATATATATATTTATATGTTTTTAATACATAAATCGAAAGATATCATCGTTATTCGCCAATTTTATTTTGCCGCCATTTTTCGCCTAACGTGCTGGCCATCGGGCGGGAAAATCGCTTTTGCTTTTGGACCGTTGACCGGATATGTGCTACTTCTATAGGCCGAGTCACAACTTCACTTTATATCCTAACTATTTTATGTCAATTTACTTAGGACAACGTCCAGAAATTAAAAAAAAGTCCATTTTATTCAAATTTGCCAAAAAATATCTTTAAACATTTTTCTTAAGTAAATTGACACATTTATCGAAAATTTTGGCAAACTAAAAATTCCAACTCGTGTCATGCGAAAATTAAGAAATTAAAGTTTTCTAAAAATAAAATAGATAATCAGAAGACAGTTCTGCCTGGTTGAACTAGTTTAATCATTTGCTGTTTACAAAACTAAATCACCTTAATTCAATAGGATATGTACAATATCAAAATAACAATAACTATTTAAAAAAATATTTCATGATTATTTTAACCCTGATCAAATAATCACAAACTATTGCTTAAAGTAGGTATTGGAAGTATATACTAGTGAAATACTAATGATTCCTGTCTCAATTTAGGCACTTGCAAACAAGAGTCCTATCTTACTGAAAACTTTTTCACTTTGGAATCCTGTCTTGAGATAACCATTTGCACAAAGAGTCCTATTCCGCTAGAGTCAATTTTACATAGAAGTCCTGTTTTAGAGCTATTCACAAGAGTTTTAACTTAAAAGAACTAGTTTCGACTTTGTTAACAAACTTTGCTATTAGTAGACACTACTTCACTTGCAAAATTGGACCGATGAAATACGAACTTGTAAAATTAATCCATGAAATAAATTTAACATACATACATACAGATCTTCACGCCAAGTCCCTTACTTGGTAGGCAGAGAGTATCGAGAGCCAGACCTCACGATCCTGACAAACCTGTCTTGCTTCCTTCACATTCATAACCCT
>NJDC01002861.1:86909-109469 GCA_002245475.1 Calephelis virginiensis | reverse complement strand
AAGCTGGGGCGGACCGCTAGTTATAATATATATATATATATATATTATTATTATTATATAAGAATTTCTTAAAAAATCTAACCATGCCTAATGTGTGGGACATAAGGTTAACATTTTGGTTTTGGTACGCATATTTTTTTTAATTTTATCTTGTGTACAAATACATGATTCTATCTGCCTACGCCGTAAGGTACCTTGAGTACTGTGACTGTTACCGTAGTTACCGTAAGTTAATATGATTGTAATATTGATTTTGGTGAAAAGTAAGTAAACAATACTTATAATTGGCAACACAGGAAAATATTAGTGTCGAGTAAATTATTGTAATTACTCTTACTTTTTACTTTCACAAGAAAAACACATAGTTCATTTAACTTTTTTTTTTCTTCTTTTCGGGTTAGGATCTTTTAATATCGAAGCAAATGAAAATAACCTGCCCTCCATGTGTATTAAGAATCATTGTCAAGCCATGACAGCTGTAAAGAAACGTCGAAATAAAAAAGACAAGAACGTCAGTTGCGAATGCTTTGTTTCAATCAGTACTAACACAAACGGTAATTACATAATATATCATTTTTTTCTGACAGAGCTATTTAATTTGCAAACTGATAACGGTGAACATTTTCACACATCCAACATATTTGTTTGTTATCATAACAAAAAGAACTACTCTTCTATTCTAATGATTTATTCTATTTTTGAAAGACCTTTTATTAAAATCAGCTCTAAACTATTGTTTCATTTTATAAGCGGATGCGCGTGGATAAGGCTTGGAACAGACGAACAGGCATTTTAAACGGGCTTTATGTCAGGCGTGGACAAGACGTTTGGCCAAGGAAAACAAAATATTAAATTTAAACAGTAATTTTAAAAAGATATTGTGAAGAACTGTTCAGAATATTCGTCAAGGTGGCTGGCTAGCTTTCACCTATGCTAGGCAATTATCTGAGAAACGCGGTAGAATTCATGACTAAAATGATATAGTCAAGGATTTTAGAAAGATTATTATTTTTTCCGGAATATGATGTTTGAAAATTTGTGTTATAAACATTCTTCTGAAAACTTGATTACGGAGTTTTAGCGCCATCGAGAGAAAATATCGTCGAAGTTTTTACATAATTATTGAATTTCGTGTTTATATTGAGTCAAATTAGTCAATTTTGGTGTCATTTTGTTCAGTGAAAGTGGAAAAATGAAATAATTATGAGAAAACTAGCGTATCGTGTTTTTCCTTGTGGCCGCCAAATCTCACTACATGAGCTTGAGTAATGAGGCCATCGCTTTACCTAAGACCCTGACATGACTTATTGACGACTTATGACTAGTTATAATTGTATCCCGAATTTGATGCAAATTTCTACGCAAAATAAGTGAATGCTAAAACCTAAAAAAACTAAATCATGACTCACTGATGATCATCCAAATTCGTAGGGTACTAAAGTCATAGGATGCTGTAATTTTTTATGAATACTCGTATTAGGTCACAATCATGTCTCATGTCAATGTCACAATCGCAGGGATGATAGGCCTCGAGCAAAATTAAGTTTACCGTGTACCTTATCCTCCGAACCCTAATACGTCAACGGCAAGCGCTAACGTGATGGCGGCAGGAACAGGTAAAGCGGTGGTACCTTAGTAATAAACATATTTTAACTAATTTATGTAAAATTATATAAATAACAATAATGTGGTAGAATGAGTTGGTACGAATAAGTATTCTGTAACGACTTTTAAACACAAATATTCCGCGAATAAATAATTTTCATTTTCGGTAATTAACATTTTCGATAATAATTATCGTCGTTTTTTATTTGTTTTCTTTTTATGGGTTTTAATTATTAAAATATTGAACTAATTCTATTTCCTAATATCCTTATGTTCCTAATTTTGTAATATTATATCTGATCAGGAGTCCGATACTTAAAAGCTTACACGGGAAAAGACGTTGAGTTAAAGAAAAAGCTTCCAAACAAACTCAAGAAGCCAAGTGTTACCATAAACAAGAAACATCACCATTGCGAGTGTTTTCCTTCATCACATGGTACTTTTACGAATACTGTATTTTGTATTTAGTTGTCTAATTACAACGGGTTAAAGAGATGATGATCTCCTTGGAGTTGGTCGCACCAATACATGGTAGGTAGGTACACTTTACGGACAGTTGACGATAATATCGCTACCAGCAATGTAAGTTTATTTATAGATAAATTATTATTTGTTATTAGTAAATGCAGACGCCAGAAGACAGGCAGCTGATAATAGGATGAAATCGGTTTTATAGCAAATTTAGTATATCAGAAAATATATTAGACATGGGTTGCCTGAAAATATCCTGGACATTTTTTTTTATTTTTTTAAATGTTTTTTATTCATTAATCGGTGCAATATTAAGATTTTATCCCGACTTAAAGTATGAATAAGACGAAGTTGCAGAAGTTGCCTGTTGCCTGTTATTTATCTGGATTGCTAGGTATCAACAGATAATTGTCGATGCTAGTTACTTTCACGGGATCGGATAATAGGAAAAAATATATATGTGCAGTTTCATTACAATTTTTACAATTTTTATTACAATTTAAGTTGATATATAGGGTTGCCTGAAAAAACTTTTTTTTTTGAATAATTAAAAATATTCGGTGCAGGATTTTTTTAGGTAACCTATTTTTAAATATATTTTCTGATATACTACTCGTTGGTCGAGTGGCTAGCGTACTCGCCTAACTACATCGACTTACAGCGAGGCTCGGGTTCGATTCCCGACGGGGGCAGGCATTTGTATGATGAACATTTAGATGTCTGCATTTTCGGGTCTGGGTGTTTATTAAATTTATTCTGGTATCTATTTAAGTATTTCTATGTATTAGTATCGTTGACTAACACTCATAACACAAGCATATAATTTGCTTACTTTGGGGTTAGATTCAATTAGTGTAAATTGTCCAGGAATATTTATTATTTATTTATTATTATTATTATTTACTAAATTGGCTTTAAAACCGGTTTCATCTTACTATCAGCTAGGTGTAGGTCGACCTAAGTTCGGATCTATTGGTAATAAACTAGTTCCTTCGATATGACTCGCTCTCGACCATAACTCAAACAGAATGTGAGTGAAAATACTGTTAACATTGTTTGGAATGATGATTTCATAAGTGGTGGGAACTTGTTTTATTATTATTTTATTCAAAAAAACAAGGCTGAAGTAACACTTATATACACATGTGGTCCCGCGTTGCCGTTTCTTTCTGGTCTCTTCTTGCATCCACTTATTCCACCTTTTTTTTATATTTAATTATAGATTCATGAAAGTTTGCACAAATCTTCCACATGAATAGTTCCACGTCGCAGTGATGCTGATTCCTTAAAGATATGACTAATAAAATCAGAAAACACTTTCTGTAAAGTAACAGCTGGATGACTTTCGAATGGATCATGTCAAATATCAGTTGAAAGCAGCATCGTCAATTATTTATTCAGATCGTCCGTCGAGTCCAGCTATCAACCAGCCAGCAGGTGTCAAAACTAAGGGGTCTTATCACAAGTCATGCGTACCAGCAGACCAAACGTTTAGTTTGAACCAAAACACATATGTAGTCCAAACAACAACCAAGACAAGAGTGAGGTCGCCCAACAGCACCGAGCGGGAGATCTCCTCGATGACTGATCTGCCCAGTGAGAGGGACTGTAAGTGCTATATTTTTTATGGCTAGCAATAACAAGCACACATGCATACATACATACACATCTTCACGCCAAGGTCGTTGCGTGGTAGGCATAGAGTAAAAAGTACCACGATCCTCGCAGCTGCTACTACTACTACTACGTAACTTACTGCTTAGCTTCCTCCTCCTGGTAAGCAGCCTAATATATGTTAGGTAATAAAACAAATTAATATGAGGGTTTTTACGACAACGAAAACAAGATTTATATCTTTTTAACAATTCTGAGTGTCAGATTTTTGCGTGAAATTATCGATCAACTGAAAGAAATTAATTTCTGGAACTTAAATTTTCAGAAAGGAATCTTTATTTTTTGGTTGTAAAGTAATAAAATTAAAAAAGAAGTAGACAGCTCTGCTGTTGATAATAGTTAACTTTCTCCTATAGACAGCACAAATGTTATTGGTGAGTCGCTACCTTATTGTCGGGATCGTAGGTCACATGTGTAAGTCTATTGACTACCCCATTTTTCTTGCATTGAATATAACAATGGCAAACTCTGACGATATAGCGGCTGTCAGGCTTAGGATCATCAGGAAAAGAATGGCACTCTACCACTTAGTAAATCTTTGAAAGTTCTTACGTAAGTCGTCCACCTAGCTGTAACTATGTATTTATTAGTAGGTACTACTAATTCTACCAATTCTTGTCACCTTCATGACAAAAACTGTTTTTGTTTTGTTATGGCTTGGAATGATACTACTTTAAGTTTAAAACTCATTGTTTAAGTCTTTTTTTCTATAATCGCTGCACATTTGTTATCACTTCTGAATTTGTCTGCTCACTTTCGAATGCTTTAAAAAATGAATGTAATTTACCAATTCCAGCAAAAAGTCCAGCGGACTACAATATATCTCCGGGCGAGGAGCGGCGCCAGTCCCTGACCGAGTCGGTGGCAGCCACCACCACGGACTACGGCTCGCTCAGTGAGGGGGAACTGCCCGTGCGTGGGGAGAGTAAGTCTTTTTATACATACTAGTGGTCGCCCGTTGGTCGAAATTCGACCATAATACATTTTAATATCTTGTTGATAAGAACGCCATCTTCATTTCTCAAGACCAACTACTTTGTTTCCAAACTCTTTAGTGCGCCGTCTGTGGTCTTTTATCGTTATCATCAATATATTTATTTGTGTGTGTCAAATGAATGGTAGTGTGGGTAATGTTTTATTTATTGATTTAATGTACTTCATATAAGCATTATTATTGAAAATTATTAGCGTTCTGTTTTTTTCCTACACATAAACTATAAATTTGCCAAGTTTTATACTCCTCTGTCAGCGCAATTTCCGTAAAAATGGGTCCAAAGTTTTGGCATCGTGTATTAATATATAGATATTTCTTATAAATTTCAGTATCTTAACTTTTTGACATTAACATTTTTTGGTATATGACTTATGATTTAAAGCTTCAAGTTTTAGTTGGAATCCCTCGCTTCAAGTATCTAAAACGAAATAAGAATTAGTTCAGTACGTGATGTACTAACCAAAAAAAAATTAATAAAGTAATCTCTAATCACCTATACCAATAAATTTTATAGAATATTTTGAATACAAAAATACACGTCTTTTATGTTATACTATGTTTTAGTTGTTATTAGTATATTTAACATTATAATCGTTGACATACAAATTGTCACTCGAAATTAATAATTTGATTAATTTGAAATCTGATTGTTTCAGATAAACAAATGTCCGCCGGGGAGTTAGACACAAAGCATAATTTGGAACGGTGAGACTTATTCTTATAATTCATATTTTGTATCTAGCTATCGGTAATTGTAAGCGCCTCGTTGGTGTTCCAGTGAGTAGTTCTCTCTACCTCTTTTAGATCAAGAGCCATCGACATTATTTGAAGTCGAAATTCAAAGGGGACATTTTTGTGATTTGCGTAGAGGTATATGTTTAGCGATTAGCAGTCTGCAACTGCGTGCGTCTTAAAATATTTCTGTTCTCCTACAGAAACTTCTGAAACTTCGCAATAAAAAGCACCTAAAAAGTGTGCACTTGGAAAGAATGACAGTTAAAAGATTGACGAAGCAGATATACTATGCGAATGTAGATGGATGCAGGTACCCGGGGAGACCAAGGTTGACATTCTACGATCAGATCACTCGGATATTATACGAGAATGGTGTCAAGCGTCACCGAAACTGGCGTATTTATATGAAAGTGTAATGAATGTAAAGGAAGCCAGACAGGTTTGTCAGGATCGTGAGGTCTGGCATTCGATACTCTCTGCCTATCCAGTAAAGGACTTGGCGTGAAGATATGTATGTATGCGGTCAGCTAGGGTTACAACACTAATTTTCCGTAGTGCTCTCATTTCGACCGCATTTATCCTATTTTCATGCTCTTTTTGACATACCCAACTCTCGCTTCCATACAATAACGTTGGTATAAGCACAGAATTATGCAAAGCGAGTCTAGCTTTTTGACTCAAAACCCCGCTTTGGAATAGCTTACCCAACGCTCCATTCACACTATTCCCTACACTCACTCTTCTCTCTACATCCGCGGTGTACCTTCCATTCCTGCTAAAAGCACAACCGAGATATACAATTTCATTCACTTGCTCCAACACTACATCATCAACCAAAACTCTTACATCCGTTCTGACTTCGTCTCTTTCAAACACAAAAAAAATCTTAGTTTGAATAGATTTAGTTTCAAGACTTACTGGTTACTTTTTTTTAAGACGAATTTGTGTCATTAATCCAATAAATTAGATAGCGTTATCGTTGTAGTACCAAGTTGACAGTGCCAAATACTACGTGCCAACCGGTAAAAGGAAACATAAAATTAATCTCATGCGTCGTGGATTTTGTATCTTCAAATCGACCTGGCAACTGCCTAAATAACTTACAAACTTCATGTCCACTATTTTTATATATTACTAGCTAACCCGACAGACGCCCATATCCCCGAAGGAGTAGGCAGAGGCACTACCAGGGTAAGTCCCACAATGTGATAGGTGGCAAGCCTATCGCCAACCGGGCACATATCCAATCCCGGGCAGTGTTTATTTATTAGGAAATTGGAAACACAACACCCAATTTTTCTTTTGTTGCCAGACTCGGGATTCGAACCCGGGACCTCACGCAGTCAAGTCTGCCAACTGAACCGCTAGACCACAGAGGCGACTAATGAATATTATTTTTTTTTCCACGTGAACCTTCTACTGACAATAACAAACACAACAAAAAAATAATAAACAATATATGATACGATGACAAAGTGAAATGGGGATGAATTTTTATATATCAAGATTTTGTATAGTTTGCAATAAAAAATTTGCCTGTGATGTGCATGTAAGAAATGCTCAACAAAATTGATATTTCATTATATTGTGTATTGCGCACAAATACAATAATATAAAAAAAAATAATACACGTGTAAACGTTATAATAAATTTACAATTGCATTCACCAATTTTTTACATTTTGTAAAACTAAATAGCATAATTAGATAAACAGCTAATTTATTCTTATACTAGCAGTTTTACGCAGCTTCGCCTACGTAACTTGGCTTTTACTGCACCGATTTTGATGAAACAAAGCCTATGTCACTCAGGGATAATGTAGCATTCTAAGGGTGAAAGAATTTCCAGTAGTTTCGGAGCCTATTCATTTCAAACAAACAAACATATACATATAGATTAAGAGTGAATGGAATTTTGCCGAGAGTTAAGAATGACCAAAACGCTGGTGACCCAACTGCAAGTACAACCTCTCGATGAGACCAAAAGATGGTAACTTTGAAAGAAGCACTTTGGGCCAAACCCGATCGAAGACCTTTGCCATGTCCAAACTAGCTGCCAACGACTACCCTTTGCTTTCATCAGCTTCCGCCCAACGATGTCTTAATTAGACTTAAAAGCAGTTAAACTGCATACAACTTACTTAATATTATGTCATTTAATTAAATAAAAAAACAGTGGTTATTAGGTATAACTCAAAAAGGGCTGAACAAAATACCATGAAATGTATATGAAACCACTCTATCTAATAAAAAGTATTATCAAATTAAATTACTTCATGAAAAGTCATGCTTAGTCTAACTTTAAAAATATGTACACGTCGTATGGGGAATGTTGTTGAAATGGAAAAGAAAGCTTTAGATTTGATAATATATCACATTTACTAAACTTATCATTTTTATAAAATTGAAAACGTTTAAAAGCTTTTTTGTGGTAATTGCACTTAAACAAACACATCCTTAATTGTAATACCTGCTCAATACATTTCGATAATTTTCAACGACACAGTTCTTGTTTAATCTACTGTTGTACTAAATCACTTGATTGAACACTGGTTGTCATAACAGGCAGTCATCATCAGAGAAAGTGGAGGAGGCTCTGAAGGCGATCAATGAGGAGTTGGTCCGCTGCAGGTATCTACTGCAGGGCCGCTACAACGAGGTGACCATCCCTTACCATGTAGATTACACTACCTTCCAATTACAGTAAAATATTGTAGCTTGTTCACATATGCGATCCTCGAACTGTGGTTAAGTTTGTATCTTATTTGTCTCTGGTTGTTTTCGAAATGAATGGAATTATTAGTTTGGCCTACAACCTTTCTATTAAGCGTGCTTCCGACGCTTTTACTAAACTAGGGTCTTCAGGTGGAGGTACCGTCACTTCCAAAAGTGAATACATAAATTTACATATACTCGTAGATTACATGGAAAATCGTTCTTCTACTTTTGTTCTTGGTTGCGCCCTAAAGCGAGCTAGACGCCTGTCACCCGAACATAGTCTAATAATAAACACGTCACATACACGCAAACTTATACATGTTTAATGCAATGTTCCCTAATTATTATAAAAAAAAACAGAAATCGCACGTGTGAATGAGCTTTAATCTGTTAGTATAAGTATTGTAGATGTAAAGCCGAAGTACTAAGATTGGTCTTATATGGTGATGATAGTGTACATTTTCCTAGGAGGATACTAAGCCAAAATTTTGTATGTATTACCAGAGATTAGTAAATATAATTATATATATTGTCTTTGGTATTACCAAAGAAATAGGTTTCTGGTAACTGGTTTTAAAATATTTAAAAACGTTTGTCGTACAATAATTTTTGTTGGATTGATGATGTTAAACGTATTAATAATTTGTATAATAATTGCATTACATTAGTTTTATAAAATAAAGAGCTATTTTAATTTTAATAAATAATAATACTATTCATCTATTCTATTTCACCATTGCGTATGCATTCCATCCCCTTCCTGCGCCTCCAGCTAATTGTTAATTGGGTTTAATCGCCTCTGTGGTTTAGCGGCTCAGGTGTTGGACTTGACTGCATGAGGTCCCGGGTTCGAATTCCGGGTCGAGCAACAAAAAGAAAATTTGGTTTTTCCAATTTTCTAATTAAAAAATTTTGCTCGGGATTGGATATGTGCCCGGTTGGCGATAGGCTTGCCACTTAACACGTTGTGGGACTTAGTGTCTTCGGCTAGTCGTAGGTGCCTTTGCCTACCTCTTCGGGGATATGGGGATATGGGTGTGAAGATACTTTAAATTTAGGTCGTCTAAAAAAATAAAAGCAAAATGTTGATGTACATTTTTCCGAAAACTGACATGGGGATTGTACTTAGAGTACAATCCCCAATTTTAGGAAATCCTTAACATTGCACTATTTCGTCTCACTACTGTTGACCGTGATTTGAAATTTGAAATCAGAATCACATTGCACTTCTAAAGGCAAGTCTATATCATTTTAAATTCTGCTACCGGATCGGAACCCGGTCACTCACTTAGATCCAGTGAAACTATTTGAGCTTTACTATCGACTTGCTGACGTGACAATATGGATGATACGTACATGAAAAATATCATCTACTTGCTGTCACCAGATAGCTTGATATCTATACCTCAAAGATGTATATAAGCTTGATACATAACCTCTTTAATCAAAAAACATAGCAAAAAGTAGTACTACTTAAATAATAGATACGACGTTGTGAGATGGTTCACTGTGCATTTACTTTACCGCTTAATTGTGCATTTTTTCCCCGAAAATATCAATTTTTTACATCAGTAAATCCTAGATATTTAAATTATAATTAATAAAAGAGTGTCGAGGTACAGCGCGGTTTCTTGGCGATTGTCAGTGAAATTTGAGGTTGTACGAAAAAAAGTAGTAGCTCTGGCTAAAATACGTAACTTTGCTTACGTACTTTCCTTTTTTTCACCATAAACTCTAAATTCCGAATTCCGAAACTTCAAATTTGCAATCACTGAAAACAGCGCTGCATCCCTGTCAACCCCTATTTGCCACCCATACAAGAGACCACGGGCTCAAGTGTGCATCCTGATCCACTGATCTGATCTGATCCACTTTTTTGTTTATTGTACCCCCAGACACTAATTGTTCGTACTTTCAGTACTTAAGACTTATTTTTTCTCAACAGCACAATTGGGCTAGAATAACAGGTTGAGTTAGATTTATCATATTAATAGACGGTTAGTTTTGTCATAGAGCTTATTCCTTTATATGTATATTACTGTTATATAAACCGTGGAACTTAATGTAGGATACGGATAAAAAATCCAAAATCAAGACGTCCGCGTCGTGATTGTTCTCTATTTTAACACAATGAGATGGGGAAAAGAGTGTGGAGTGATAAGAATAGATACTTCGATAGATAATTAACAAATTATAAGTACACAAACACACACAAGGTATTTGAGACATTTAAAGAAAAATGTGATTTTACCTAGGAAATAAGGTATAAACAGGATAGTCCACAAACTAAATTCAGTGATTACTCAAAAAGCTAATTAAATAAAATGAAATACTAAGATGATCAATTATGACAAAGTGGTATAAAAAAATGTAATTGAATCTGTCTAATTAACTGTATTCCGTACCTATATTAAGTACGAGTATATTGTAATTCTTTTTTTCTTTTTGAGTTTGTGTAATATGGCAATGATAAGAGAACGATGATGTACCAAAAATCTAGGAATCAAATAACATATTTAGTGTTCTAATATAAGTATTACCACGGCCACAAAAGGTGCATTAGGTTTGTTATGCATCTTTTTATTCATAATTTACTAATAACTTGGACGTACGACCCTACATTTTTTTACGTAGCTGTAGTTACGTGGACGTTCAAGTGGTTATGGCTTTATCTATAGGTAATTTATGCATGCGAAGTAGCTTTGTAACAAGATTTCAAGAACTAAACGTACAGTCACTCTAAAATTAGCCGCTTTAATTAAAATGAAGTTTATTCTGGAATAGCGAATTTATAAAATAATAAACAAATGCATTAAATGCAACATCTGGTGGTATATAATCGTAATTCAGTCATAGTGGTGTGACGGCGTGCGACGGACGCGCCCGCTCGCGACCGAAATACATCACGACCGTTGATCGGAATCGTTTCGTAATACCAATATCATTACCCCGTTATCCCCTAAACACGTGAATCTCACCGAGCTGACCCCATCCCGCACATATTGTGATTATACACGAAACGCGAGTGCTTTTACAAATTTTTAAGAACACATGTGATGAAATACATCGCTTCCAAATAAATAATACTGCTAGAATATGCTATCAACTTAATGCAAAAGCACGATTCAACTGTTACCGAAATTAACCAAACTTTAATCTTTTATGTACGGTCAATCTTTAATCTAAACTATTAAATACCTGTTTTAAATAATTACGTTTATTAAAAAAATAATTAACATTATTCTTTTATTAAATCAATAATGGAACTGCATCAAGCAAATAAATTATATGGAAAAAAGCAAATTATTTTAAGTTGGAATAATTTGAAATAAATCTCATTTTTTTTAATTATTGGTGTCTTAAAAACATTTAAAAGAGTTCATAAGTATTCTAGAACCGCCAGCAATCAGTTGTAAAACTACGTGCTGTACTTTTTAACAATTTTTTAAAGCAAATTTTATTTCTCTGGGAAGATTTAACATCAAAAGAAACACTTAATATTAGTTAGAAAAACTGAATAAAACCGTAAAAGTCATTTGTGTAGACGAAGATGGCCATAGTTCGAAGGGTATGTCAGAACATATTATTGTGAAATGTAAATTTTATGCAAGGAATATTTATGTGATCCTATGGAAGAAAGTCATCTCTAGTAAGACTAAGAAACTAATTGAATTTATGCAGGCGTAAACCAATAAGTATCTAACTAGTGGTATTTAATGGCTGGGCTAACAAGTCCAGTCTTCGGCTAAGATTAATCGTTCTATCAATCTAGATGCATAGGCGCTAAGCGTCCTTGCCCCAGTGACGTGCCAAGACGTGGGACAAAAATAGCTCGGTCTACCCTGCGTGTAACATGCAAACTTTCTTTCTTTCATGTACAACGGATAATGAACCTAATTGTCAAGTGCGAGAGTTGATTAATATTGTAGATATTAAATCGGTGAATTGTATCTCTTGAAACTTTTAATTTCCTATGCTATAGGATTTTAAACTTTATTGACTTGCGTTAAGAGTGATAGGCTACGGATAGGGTTGTCAACTTTTTTTGACCAAAAAAACGTGTAAAATTGTTTGGATAGGGAAAAAATAAAGTTTTACGAAGAAAAAAAGTATTTTTCAAATATTATGATGTTATGTATTTTTGTTTGCTTTTAGCAGATGCTAACAATATTTGGTATCTTGATTGACAACCAATATGATTTAAATAAATAAACAATTCATTTTTAATTAAATTTATTTACGCTCTTTACGGGAGAGTAGGTAAGAATTAACTTCTTTTATATTTGTTAAACTATGAGTTAAATTTTTAAGCATATATTGCCATTTTTCGACTGTACTTTTCATAATGTGTATTTTGTTTTACACATCATAATAAAGGTTGAAAATAAAGTATTTTTGTATGTAAAAGTATAAAGAATAATTACCAAAAATAAAGTAGGATACGTTCTTATAAAGTATGGTTGGCAACCCTAGCTACGGAACGCGGATTCGATGCTACGCTGACATTTGAATACAGAAAAATAGTTTATTTTAAAATTGGTCTCAATTTTTTGCCACTAATGATGTGTTTAACTTTGAGTTTGTGTTTTAATTCATTTATTAGAACATTTTATTTAAGGTTACAAAAGACGTATATAGTAGCCAAGTTTATCTTGTGAAGATATCTCTAACAGGAGGATAACGTGATATATTGCGTATTGTAGAAGATATTTTAAAAACGTATTATTATGTCGGCTGGAATGATTTCAAATTCTACCATATTCTTAAGTACTTAAGATTGTTTTGTATCCACATATATTTAACCTTACTATTGTGCGTTTTATCTCGTCATAAAGCGGATTTTGCCCACACATCTATTTTCGTTCTCCATTCATCACTTGAGGCTAAATCTTCATGGTGCGAAAATATTATTGTTGATAACATCGCGCTCTGTTTATAATTGGATCCGTCTTTTAGTTATTATTTAAAAATATCTCTTGTTTGTTCAAAATGACTAGTTAATTCTCTACCTACGTAACGTGTATGTCTCTGCAACAAGTCAGCACTTGACATTTTCCTCGGTCTTCCTTGTCGAGTGATAGAAATGATAAATATATGAGAGTGTATTATTAGTATGAGAATAATAGCATCGTGAACTTAATTTAAGAGAATGACTTTTAATGAAATAGAATAGCAAAATTACCATGGTCATAATTCAGTTCACGTTAATGCATCCGTCCTAAAATTATTATGACATTGGTCATGTGTTTGTGGAAGCCGCTAAATCACATTTACGACCACAACGTGGCTCTGCGTATTTGAACTTGGGCGTTTGAATTTCTTGCAGTATTTGTGTAGCTTCGTATACACTAGTATAAAATGAACAGTATTTATTTCTGCGTTTTTGAATATTTAGATTTCCACATAATTATTTTCTAAAAGTTCAGCTAAAAAATTGATAGTTCGCCTGTTCTAATAGATCTTATAGTTTTAACATTAGTTTTTTACAAGTCCTTATTATAAAATGCGTAACCTTAGAGAGGAAATAAACATGCCAGTACTTTTTTAGTTTATTGTAACTGTCCACTACGAAACATCGTTTTTTTTAAGTGTTATTTATACCCTATAAATCACTGAGGTTACGACATTAATTTGACAGAAGGCCAATGATATAATATGAGCTTGTTGTCATGTTTAAAAGGGGACTAAATCATAACATATGAGTAACACTACTATGATTATACCTACTCATTTGCGATAGGTGACTGTCAATAAAAATGACGATATTGAAAATACCGGCTCATCTGCAAACTTGGTTTTATGTCATTTTATGGATATTCCTTAACCGCAGAGTAACTTGATTTACAGCAGAAATGTATGAATAAATGATACCATCCGTTGATTATACTAAAGAACCTACCTGTAATAAAATTTGGTAAATATTCGTCAGCCTTGACTAAATATTCGATTTTTAAATATATTTATAATGCAGTTTTTTAATTTTATGCAAATGTAGATAGGTACATAAAAATGAATTTTGTAGTTTTCGAATCCAACATGTAATAATATGGTAAAAAGATGTGAAAACAGTTAAAATGTTTCATATTTTTATAAACCTGATTATTTTTATGCTCCATAAAATTTTTAACGCCAGCTTAACCTTGACGTCGGTCTTCAAATCTAGGACAACGGGAGGTGATGATATTTCATATTATTTCAACATTTCGCAGCAAAAGTTAATATAGATACAAGTAGTCCCAAATCATGTAAATATTTCGCCAAAAACATTTTTCCTGCTAACGAAAATTTAATGTTGACATTAATGATGCAATGAAATGTAAAGTAATAGTATAAAAAACCAAGCTAACTAGAACTTGTTATCTTATTAAAAGTTCTATATCTCTTATCGTTTGCTTTGTTAGAGATTTTTTTTTAAAGATGACTACCTAGTGTTTTGGTTTAAGGTCGTTTTACACATGCTTTACATTTGATAGTCTTACCACCTGATGATGATATCCTGAAGTTTATTTTGTTTAAGCATCTGTAACTGTGTTCTTGAAAATACTTAAAAATTTCTTTCTCTAATATTTTGATTTGATGTTCCTACGACTAAATTACTTTCTTATAAGTTACTAGTGGTCGAAATTCGATCATAATAAATTTTAATATCTTGATGATAAGAATGCCATCTTCATTTCTCAAGACTATTACTATATATACTATAACTACTTTGTTTCCAAACTTTTTAGTGTGCCATCTGTGATCTTTTATCGTTATCATCAATATATTTGTTGGTGTGTGTCAAATGCATGGTAGTGTTGGTAATGTTTTATTTATTGATTTAATGTACTTTATAAGTATTATTATTGAAAAATATTAGCGTTCTGCACTTTTCCTACACATAAACTATAAAGTGTGCAAAATTTTATGCTCCTGCGTCCGCGCAATGTTCGTAAAAAGGGGTTTAAAAATTTGGCATCACGTTTTAATATATAGATATCGTGACTGCTTAAAATGTTTCATCCGACGTACATCACGATATTTAAATCGGAACTAATGAATTGCTCCTTACATGCTAAATTCCTTTCCCCCACTGAATATCATTGGCCTATACATATTGCTTGCTTTAAAGTGAAGATGATGTTATAAATAGATCGATCAGTGAGATCGACCGCTAGTAGAGAGCTGTCCTAATTTTGAAACTAAATTACGGGTGGCTATATATTTTGAATACCGATGGTAATAACTACTTATCCAAAATTTATTTTATGTGGTATTACACATTTTAAGTTTTTATCAAGGAGCTAATTTTTTCATTCAAATTCATCTTTGCAAGTTTCACTGTAAAATAATTAGTAGTATTTTTGCAAACGTTATGGGTATATTAAATTGTTTTGCAACATCTATTTAAGTAGGTAGGTACATAAATACTGTCAAAATTTTGATTAATTTACAACTACTTAAAGCTGATATAAGAATCATTAGGTACCTTATTCAACAGATCTAATCAGAAAAAAACTTGTAATGTTTCAAATATTGATCATAAAGCGTAAGTTTTATTGCGAGTGACTGAAAATACCAGTTTTATTAAGAATATAGCTGAAAAAAACGTTAAATTTCTGCGATGTATATGTTGGTTTTGAATGGATTTCTGGCATGTATTACATGAAACCTACCGCATTGCGTCATTATTGGCTATTGCAAGTGCTTTGTGCTTTATTTGAATGATAATCGCATATGATCTGAGACTTTAAAACGATCAGAAGTTTGGCAAAATTTTCATTTCGTGACTCATTAACTTTGCGTCTTTAGATTGAGTACCTAAGGCCAGTCTACTATTAGTTGGTATTTCCTCTTTTGAGTCTTTCGTGATGGATACTAAAATAATGTAAAGAATTATTCAAGTGTTATATTTCGATGTTATATAGATACATTAGCAAAGTGGGAACATGATTGTGTATAGGGTGTCCCAAAATTAACGCAAGATTTGAATTTGCCGCCATTTGTGCAGTAAAGTGTTGGCAACCCTGAAAAAAAAGAAATTTGACAGCTAACAGTATAGGGTTATTAAAAATGCGTTACACGATAGAACAACGTGTCTTCATTATTAAAGAATATTTCAAAAATAGTGAAAGCTTGGCGGCTGTAGTTCGAAAATTTCATACAAAATATGGTCGGAATAGTGTTTTAAACTTCGTCAACTGTGAAGAGATTAATTGAAAAATTCATGGAGACTGGATCCGTTGGAGACGCCAAACACACTGGTCGTCCAAAAACAAGCCGCTCAAATGTGAATATCGAAGCAGTGCGTGAGAGTGTTGCTGACAATCCAGGAACCTCAATTTGACGTCATGGACAAGAATTGCAAATTTCAAGAAGCTCTCTACAGCGTATACTCACCAAAGATCTGTGTCTTCATGCTTACAAAATTCAATTAACACAACGATTGAAGCCTAATGACCTTGCACAGAGAAGAGAGTTCGTTGAATGGATTATTGAACATCAACTAATGGACCCTGATTTTTCGAGCAAAATCATCCTAAGCGATGAAGAAAATTTTTATTTTGATGGCTTTGTTAATCGCCAAAATTGCCGCATTTGGGGTTAGGAGAACCCACATGTGATTGTCGTAAAACAAATGCACTGTATGGTGTGACTGTATGGTGTGGATTTTGGGCTGGAGGCATAATTGGGCCATATTTTTTTGAAAATTATGCTGGTCAAGCAGTGACTGTTACTTGTGCTCGATACCGCGACATGATTACACAGTTCTTTCTGCCAAAATTGGATGATATTATTGTGTCCAATATGTGGTTTCAACAAGACGGTGCCACATGTCATACAGCCCGTGAAACAATTCAATTACTGCATGAGACATTTCCAGGTCGTGTACTCTCTCGTTTCGGTGATCAAAATTGGCCCCCTAATCGTGTGATTTAACACCATTAGCCTTCTTTTTATGGGGTTATTTGAAATCACAAGTCTATGTCAACAAGCCCACAACCACCCGTGCATTAAAGGAGGAGATTCAACGTAACATCAACGAAATTCAGTCACATTTATGCAGAATGGTCATGAATGAATTTCGACAAAGGAGTGCGCATGTGCATGGAAAGCCGTGGAGGCCATTTGCCCGATGTGTTATTCCATACATAACCCTATCCTATGTACTTTATGAGTCAATAAAAATATAACTATCAAAAGACTAAAAACGGTGTTTTCTATTTAATTTAAATCTTGCGTTAATTTTGGGACATCCTTTATATGACTGACTATGTGGTAAAAGTTATGTACTTATCTGAAACTTTCATCATGAATGAAATATTGGACAGATACTACGTAGCCGTTGCAGTATTTGATAAATGAAATAAATTATTAGTTAATGATTAAAAAATACAACTCTTTTTTCGATTTAAATTAGTTGATATTGCGTTTATCCTAATAAAAAAAAGTGATCTAAAGAAAAAAACCGGTGATCCAAGAAATAAGTTTAAAACGTAGGTGCAGTATCTAATCCATTTAACTCGTCACAAGATTAAATAAATTTAAAAGTGTTCAGATTCAATCATAACTGAAATAATAAAATAAAATAATAATAAAATGGTAACAATAACAGACACCGTTAGTGAACAAAATGAAATCTTTACAAATAAAGTTAGTGACACAGATCACAAAATTCTAACTGCACACAACACACCTGACATGATGACAGTTGAAGCTATAGGTCAGTGCCAAAGAATGTAGCAAACAAACTGAACAATGATTTATCGTACCACAATGATAGACAATGTATAAATCATATTACTGAACAAATACTCGATAAGTTTTAAATAATATTATAAATTCGTAAAAGTAACATACTATGTATAGTATAATATGTTAGTCTAGTCTCACCAGATTTTTCAAAATTTACTTTGTAGTTTTTGTAAAATATCTAAAATCTTTAAATATTTTTCATTTTTTATACATACAATTTAAAATGCACCTGAAATTATCATTGTTCATTTGATTTGCTGATTTTTTTTTCAATTTATTCTTACTCATAGTTACTCAGTGATATTGCCAAGAGCAAACCAAAAAACTTATGAAGCGTACCTACCATGTTTTGCTTCCTGTAAAGTTGCTAAGCTATCATCATATTTTATACTCACAATAAGCATTTCGTAACAATAATAATGGCGATAAGGGTATTTAATTGTATAGTTATTCATTATTAAAATATTTTTCAGTATTATTTGATGTTTTATTATTTAGATGTTTTGAAATATGGAAACCAAACTAATGTGTATAATATAATGTGTCTGAATAAGGTCTTTAGGTACGCTTTGTAAGTTTTGGTTCATGACTCGTCTTCGTAGTTACTCACACAGCACTACTACTTCAGCTTGCGTCTTAAGCACTTCTGTAGATTCCAAAATTACTATTACTACTATTACTACTTTACTTGCTTTGTAGTAACTTAGGCAGAGTTTCAGTAGATTAGTGCTTCTATTATTTACATAAAACAGAACGCAAAGACAACTCCTTTCCTGACCTTATCCTTATTATTAAATGTATTGGCGTATTGTACCTTTTTCCTTATTTTAAAATTTACATGCTTACCTAAACTTATTGGGCTTAACCGTTTTGTGTACCTTTTTGAATTGTTATATTGTGATTGTGTGGTATCGGTGCGATAGAATTCGGCGAGTGGCTAAGCAGAGTCGCGGTGCCGGCCTTGCTGCGCTCGCGGCGACGACTCAGCGAGAGTAGGGCCAGGGCGCTGACGCTACACTACAATATGGAAGTGAGTGCTAACTTAATTAATTCAATAAATCATAATACTTAGAAGATTATCCCGACTGTCTTCCTTTCGAAAAGGCAATACAGAACATGGCTTTATTTGTTAATTAACAATGAAACAAACTAGTGGCTAGACTCTTCCATTATCCAACCACTTTATCCCTATTTCCCGATTCTTTCTTTATCGTCAGTAAGTTTTATTGATATTCGAATGCCAAGTTGGGCAGCAATTTTACGTTCGCATGAAGATTAACAACCCAGCCTCGTGTTGGCAATGCACTGTTGACGTCTTTGGTGTAGATTTTCTTTCCATTTGGAAATTTGTTTGATCTAACTCTTATAGTACTTAATTTAATGTGATACTGAATAAGTTTTATGTATGTGTAAGTATACTGTATGTTTCGGTTCCACATATCTATCTATATTTTGTATCATACACCTGAATTTTAACTAAGTTTTCACCAAGAAAAGTTCTCGAAGGAACTGTTTTTGAATAAAATTTAGTAACTGCTCAAAAACATTTGAGCTAAAGCTCAAAAACATAGGTATAATATTATTGAAATCGCAAAAGATTCGTAAAAGTAAATTGAAGATAGGCACTTTTCAAGGTATAAGTGGGATGGGTTAATGGGACGCGTCTAATGGTTTTTAAATTCGAATTTACATGTAAGATACTACATTGACGACGCGTCTCAGAACTATTTGGCCTATTTAACAAAACTGTTAATGGATGTGGTACACTATAAAGAAAATTGTTTTTGAGTTATATTTTTATTCAGCCCCTTATTAAATCTACACATTCACTCTTTCAACGTTACCTACGACTATTATTTTGTATTGAACTATTACACTGCAGCCCATTCGCCATTTATTCTATTTTTTAGCGGTGTTTGTTTTTACGACATAATACGACTTAATGGAATGAGTAGAAGAGACCTTCAAGAAAGGAGTTTGCTCATTCCTGAAGATTCAACATCTGACGTTGCAGGTGTTCTTGGGTGGCGATGATCACTTAACGTTAGGTGAACTGTTCAGTTTGGAAGAAGCTAGTAGGTGTATACTTTGCAATACTGTTACATGACATCACGAATGTCTTGGAGCGAGATATATCACCAGAAAATCAATTTGTTTGCTTGCGGATCAATACCAGCTATAAGTATAAAACGTTGGTTTATACTACAATTTTGTCATCTTCACGTTAATAACTACACCTATATTAATTATATTTAACTAAACAACAAACATAATGCAGACCTTGTAGCGGTTTCGTTTAGACATTGAAAAAAAATGCTTTGGTTGAAGAGTCAAATGCAAATTACACTTTTGTTATAATGCTCTACACGCATTACACTACGGACGTGTTCGGATATGCGGATTTCAGAATCATAATAATATATATGGAACTCAGTAAGAGCAATAACTAAAAACTGAGAAGCGTAAAGTCAATTCTACTCTGCTTCATTGAATAATTTTCTTTATCTATGATTGGACGGTATATTTGGAAAGAAATGCATGTTTATTTATTTCAACTTCTATTTCTGTATTATAAATAGTTGTTGACTTTGTCAAGACCACATTAATATGCGGTTACTCACATATTCTACTTATACTCTCCAAATGTCTTCGATGTACAGTGATTGCCAAATCATTATCCGTGTCTGTTTCTATTTTAAGCTATATTTATCTCTTACATTACAATCATTTTTACTAATCGCGACATCTATCGGTTTGATCGTATACTACTTGCTCGGATTTATGATCTAGAATTCACATACGTGCTCGATAGATGTTTGAACACCGATCGAGCTATTTAAAAAAGTCGGTAGATGGCAGTTACGACTACAAATATAAATAGAAGCATATTTGCAATTTCAGGTTGGAAGTGTCCAAGGCTATTCTTGAATTTTTGAGCTTTTCTAATTATTTGGTAAACATGACATGCCAACGTTTTGGGCAATAATAGTTATTTAGTTAAATAATAGATGGCAGCAGTTAGTACTGAAGAAGTTTGATTCAATAATATGTTTAAAAAAAACTTTTAATTTTATTTGCATTTTGTATGCACCAACTTACGGAATGAAATATTTTTTGATTTGTTTTAGAGTATTTAAATGCAGTGACATTTAAAATTTCCACAATGCAAGGTTCTGAAGACTCGGACGATAGAAAACCTGTGAAATAATAAGACAGCTTAGATGCGGAACTATCTAATTTAAAAACTCAGAAATTTGCGTTACGTACCTACCATCTTAAAAATAGATATGAAAAATAATAGAAAATTTCTATCGGGGTAGTTTTAACAAATAGTGTTTTTACAGTAAAATATAATGAAGGAAATGTGTTCAAAAATTAAATGTCTAAAGAAACTAGATCCAGTTAACATAAGTGAATGACAAAAAATACATTTGACTTTGTCTTATGTTCCAAAATCATTAAAAAATAATTTGAACGTAGAAACGTGAACCAAAAAGCCAACATCACGCGGTGTTCCCAGGCGGTCACCCATCCAAGTACTGACCGCGCCCGACGTTGCTTAACTTCGGTGATCGGACGAGAACCGGTGTATTCAACGTGGTATGGACGTTGGCGTTTGTAGTGAAGAAATTGATGAACATACATTGAGACATCTACATACATGTGGAATCTTGCTACGATTTAGTTTTGAGAAACACAATCCGTCTCATTAATAAACATGAAATAAAATACTCCACCTAACCAGGTAGCATAGTCTTCATTACAATGTAATACAGACTATAATAATATCAACTTAAATTTACTCCTACCTTAGTCCATGTTTATTAATAGGATGGCAATTAGTCTAGTGTCTAGAGGCGAAATTTAGCTATACTTCACAATTTTGAAACAGCCAAGGGCGGATCCAGTCTTCGTGTCAGGGGGGGTCATATACCTACTCGAGGTTTAGTCAGAGCGAGCTTCAAATCTAGTATGACATTTGACAACATACTCATATAATCAGTAATTTTTTATTCAATACTAGCCAATCCGGCGAACTTCTTTCATTTGGCAATCGATAATCTCAGAGGGACCTGGCATGAAGGTATGTATGTTTGTATAGGTCATAGATTTAGGATGTACTAGATAAACAAAGTCAGTTAAAAAGCGAAACCAAAAAAAAAATGCGTGAGTGTGAGTAAATTGTTTATGTATGAGTTAAAAAAGGGTTGTTAAAAAGGTCACGTACGTTATCGATATCGATAAATTAACAAACTGTAAGTAAATTAGCATATTTTCTTCACTCTCATCTATTATGATATAAACAATATCAAAGTTTATGTTGTATGACTTAAGACATTTTAATCGTGAAATATTGGCTTTATGTATCACTGCCATAGTGACTAATAGATGGTAGATTTGTACGCGAAGCCTGTCTTTTAGGGTCACCATCTTTGTGTTTTTCGGCCGAAACAGCAATGTTATTCTTTATCATGTTCCGGTTAGAGCGTAAGGTAGCCGTTACCTTACGCTCGCGTTACCCGCCAAACAGATAGGAAAGTACAACTTTTTATATGACTTGAGACAGCAATCAAGCATACAACTCTCCTTGTGGTTATGGACAACCGTAGATTATTGACATTATTATAC
>NJDC01002861.1:29355-86311 GCA_002245475.1 Calephelis virginiensis | reverse complement strand
TTAAGTAGAAATGTATTTTACGAAACGCAAGTTGGTTAAACAACCAATGTTGAAATCTCTTGCTAAGGAGTGTTTATACTCTTTGGTTGACATTCATCGATATTTAGAACTTCACCGCGTTGTCAAGCCCTAGCGTAAACAAACAATTTATTATTTTACATAATATCTTTGCTTATGCCTTTTAAGGGTACAAAATACTATTAATAACAAAATAAATAAAACAATGCAAATAAATATATGGTAAAAATCCTCTTCTGAGCAGGTTAGTAGCAAAAAAACTAACAAAACGCAGTTCTAAATATTCTTACGTCAAAGTAGTATTTACCTATGAAATGTGTATTTATTAGGATTTTAACGTTTTGTAACATCACAAGCGCTTACAGAACGCGACATCGTAATTGCCTTTATATTTTATTCCATTTAAATAGTAAGATTATGAAATTAATTCACAAAATTCACAGCGACGCACTATGACAGGAATACTATGAACTCTTACTCGCGTAAATATTGGCACATGTACCTGATAAGGACTTCTCTTTCCAACGCTTTGTTGATATTGTACATACTAAATCTATGGTATAGGTATGTTAGAGGCCCTATACATTCTACATTACGAGGTTTTTTAGTTTTAATATTTTACGGAAATTTTTGATCTTTTGATTGTAAGTGCCTCAAACACTAGTTTTGTCTTAGATGTGACTTTTTATTTTGTGGGTTTTATGATGAATGATACAGACTAAAATAAAATAAATAGATATTAGCAACCATGTATTAAAATAATACGCGAATTATCACACAAATAATGTGGTAATTTTTACAAGGCACCTAGTAGGTAAACGTTTTTGTTTGTAAGTGCCTAGCGATGAAACCCGGGCTTAAAAGTACACACAACAAAAGTAATATAGTTTGATATTTAGGAAATTATAAATTTTCCAAGTTATTAAATTTTCGAATATTTTTAAAAAATATTTAAATTTTGAAAAAAAAAAACAATTTCCAAAACAGAAAATATTTGTATCTTTTTATTGCGTTGACTATTTTCTCCATTATATACTAATACTAATATATATATTGAAAAAGGTGTTTTAGAAGCTAAAAGTTTCGTAAATACAAATCAAGCTCAGAAATAAAATTGTTAGGTTACAAATCTATATATACATATAGGTATAAATCTATAATTGAATCCCCATTTCGCGTCGTCATCGCATCATGTCTAAACAGATGGCTCAATATTGCTAAATTTTTTGTTGTGTTGGTAGTTAATTGTCATGAAAAGATTCTTATGAAAAGAAAAACGGGGAAAATAGCAAGGAAAATGGAAAAAAGCAATGCTTTAAAATTTAAATCCATACAAACTGTTAATAGCTGTCAAAATCAAGCCATACAAAGTTCGTCGAATTAGCTAGTTATGTGTCTTTTTTAAATTTTTAAGCAACAATGTCTACTCAACAAAACAGTTTTGAGGTTTATGGATGATAGCCTAGTTAACCAAATTTTGAAAATAATATTTAATGCTATATTTAATAAATATTTGTGTTACTTTTTAAGCTGGGATTTATTAAACTTTAATTTTAAATAGGTAGTTTCTGAGTAATGAATAAAAGCGAAATAGTATTTTTTGCTACCACTAAATGAAATTTCATGGCCTATTTCAGTGCTTCGTTGGATTACTTTTTTCGCAAACGTAAGGTAGCCGGTAAACTTACTTTTGCTTGAGGCCTAACATCCCGGCCTCAGGTTGGCATCACACCATTACCACCTTTGGTGTCTCTAGGCGGCGTGAATTTCTTACCATCAGGAAATCCGTCTACTTGTTTGCCTTCCAATATCATAAAAAAAAACTAAGTATGTTAATTAATTACAAACTATAAAAATGCTAACTGTTATAAAATTCAAATTAGATACCTATTACATGTCGATTAGTTTATTTTTGATGTCCAAAACCTGTTTAAATAAGATTTTAAAAAATACATGAATTTATTCTAGGTCCAATATACTATTCAATCTATTTAGACCCTTGGCCAGGGGAGGGGTCATGACCCCCATGACCCTTGGATCCGCCCTTGCAAATAGCACGGATTTCCGTTGAAAATTTGGATTTAGTTTTTGCAGAGGCTGAGAGAGAATTTGGTTTCTACAAAGTTGACCCTATGTTGTTTGTTGATTTTACTTAGGGGGTGGATGCTCTCATATACTAATCTCTAGGAATGTAGCTAATTGGCGTTGGTTTTGGGTCCATTACATACCTATAAGTGCTTAAGTAGCACTTATATGTAAGTTAGTTTAGTTTTTATTAAGTGTTTAAAATTATTTTTGCAACTGATTAATGAAGACATCGGATGTAATATTCAGTCATTCAGTCATTGAAAAAATCAACCAGCTTACAAAGTAAACATTATAATCGTAATTATTTTGAGTAGGTAAAGCATGAAATTAAAGTTCCGTTAGTAAAGTATTTTTTTCAAAAAAGTTTCGTCAATAAAAAACGTTATTACAAGTTAAAAGTGTTAAAACCATGAAAAATAGTACGATAAGTGATAAACAAAGTTGACCCTGTGCCATTGGTAGATTTTGTTTTGACTATGGATTTCACCTTTTGTCAGTGCTGGATTTTTTATTAAAATAAAATAAGTTGATGGCAGATCGGCTAATTTGACGAAAGTTTTATTTTATAAAGTTTTTAAAGGCGTTAATACTTTTCAATGTCTTCGCCAATGTAAGTTTTAAATCATTAAACATTAGAACAGAACTACGTTATATGATAATTTATTGCGATTAACTCCAAAAGCAAATATTTTATAAAAAAATATAATTTTGAGCCTAAATATAGCTTTTAAGAAAACATATAAAATTATAGACTTATGGTTCTACAGACCCACTAAACACAAAGTAATATCTTACTGAAAGTAGTTTTTACAATAAAAGTTCTGTGTTCAAGTTGGGAATCTAACCATCCTTTATTTTAGTTTGATCAGAATAAGTAAGACTACTAACTTACCATCAGTATCTAAGCCTTTTAGCAACTCCATTTGGCTTTATATTTTTTAGCTTTTTATGGGCTTTTTCGTTGTTACTACCACTCCAGACTTTTGAGACTGAGTAGCAGTTGCAGGTGGCCTTTTGATCAGCTAAAAAATTATCTTTAGTCCCATATACCCCAAGGGGTAGGCAGAGGCACAAGCAAGGCAACCACGACTAGCACAAGACACTAAAACCTAAAATGTGATAAGTGGCAACTGGCAAGCCTATCGCCTAACGGGCACATATCCAGACATACATTTTATAATTATTTTTTGTTGCCCGACCCGCGGATAGAACCCGGAACCTCAAGAAGTCCGACGCCGCCGCACCGCTAGACCACCGATCAGCTAAACGTGTTCATATTAAATGTTGGGTTTGATCGTCGTTATAGAAATGCTGTGCCAAATGGTGTTGCAAAGTTTTTTAGAAACAGCTATTGAGAATATAGGCTTAGATTTTGTTATGACTCAAACTTGATCCACATTCTTATCTTCGTCTGATTTGAGGATGGAAGAAAGAAACTTCTTTCCGATATGTTAGATGGAAGCGTAATTCCACGCTTAGCAGGAATTGTAACTCATTAGAAAAAGAATTGCTGTAATCCAAATCAGATTTGGCCCCCGGCCTGCAAATAAGATCTACGATTTGGCAAACTTTCTTTTGCTTCTGACATTTTAGAAGAACCAACACCAATAAAAAATATGTTTTATTTTCTTTAAATCGATAATAAAAAAATATTTTTTACTACACAGATACATAACAGAAAGTGTTTAGATTGTAGCTAAGCTGGCAATATACATTACGAGATTCTGTCACAAAATTTACATTTACAAAATGTTAAATAATAGAGTGAGAGCCCGCGACGCCCAGGCCTTCGTTATTTTATAAAAGCTGAAAATTCTTCTATATATGTATGTCCCATACACATGTATAAGCAAACCCAGCCTATAAACTGGGTCGCGGTGGCTTTGGTACAATCTTGAAAACATCCTAAATTTTTTTTTTAAATTTACTTTTTTAATCCGTTATAAATCTACATAATTAATTTTCTTGATAAATTTAGAGTATAGATCGCTCTATTTCACTAGCACCAACTTAAGTAAGTAAATGTATATTCATCACGCGCACGCCTGGAGTAGACTTCAATGTGTCTGGGAAGATAGGGGAACCATCGAAAGTGACTGGGGATTGTGGAAACATTATACGTATAGTTTTCTGAATAACATATATAAAAGTCAGATTTTGTACTATGATATACTGTGAGAGTATCTGGAAAGGGGTTGTTAACGTACTAAGTGTCCGCCAATAGACGAGGCGGTTTCTAATATGATTGTAAGTTGAAATATATGTTTAACTAAGGTTTATACTATTACGAATTTGAAACACAATTTTACTCACCTTTATTACCTGTTACTCGCCAAAGCCACCGCGACCCAGTATAGGCTGGGTTTGCTTAAACCTGTATCTTGGGATATCTGGGGACATACATTAGAGAATTTTTAGCTTCTATAATATAACGAAGGTCTGGCCATCGCTGGCTCTTAGACCGTAATACTATACGTATAAAAATGTTTTAAGTAAAGAAAAATATTAAATTGACAAGTTAAAAAAATATCGTTAAATTTGTAATGCAAAACAATAATAAATAACTAACTTTATTAACATACGTGACGTAAACACTCACACCTGGTCTACTATTTTGCCACCTACTTGGAATTTCGTTTTGCCAGAATTGTGATAGTATTTTTACTTTATGAAAACCCGCCAGCATCTACAATTTAAATTGTTTATGTGGCATCAAACTAATTAGTTAAATCATCCAACGACATAGGGTCAACTTTGTAGTGGACCCTGTGCAGAACCTAAATCCAAATTTTCTACGAAACTCCTTGCTGCTTGGCAAAATTATGCAACAGATGTAGCCGAATTTTGCCTCTACATTTATATTGCCGTCTTGGACCAAAGTAGGAGTAAAATTAAGTTAATATTAGTCTGTATTTGATTGTACCTAATAAATACTATGATACCAGGTTGAACCTTGGAGTGGGCCCTGTAGTATCGGGCGACGAATAGGGCTACGGTATCCTCTGCCTGTCGTAAGAGGCGACTAAAAGGGGGTTGGGGCTGTGAGTCAACTGATCGGGGTGTCAGTTGGCTTAAAATGCAGCCCGGGACGTGAGGCAGCATACCATGGTGTGACCCCATGCTGTTGTCGTCAAAGTGAAGGCATCAGAAGATGGAGGCTTCTGAGCGGATGAGCTTGCGGGCAGGTGTTAGGGTGACAGCGGTGCGTTCTTTGGAGATCCCGCAGTCACCCGATACGCACAGAGGACGGTGGTTTTAGCCGGTAGGAGTCCGGCATAACCCGCCACTTCCCCCGAAAAGTGGCGGGTACCCATAAGGATTTAAACTCGTTAAAAAAAAGGTTGCACCTTGGAGTACTTTACTCCGTGTTTATTCACCTTTGCGCCGCCATTGATTTGATATAAAGTCGTTACATGTCGTGCCCCAAACGCCATGACTTTATATCAAGTCATGGTTTTGATAAAGTTTTAAAGTACCTATACTTAATTACTTCATGTTTTTTGTCTCTTGTAATGTGAAATGTTAAATCTTCGATTGACGGAATTTACACATCCGGTATCCATTATAGCTATGTACAGTATAATAAACTAGGTATAGATCGTAGCAAGATTCTACGAGTAGGTATGTGGTGCCATGCGTTCATCAATTTCCGCCTTTTAATCGCCAACGTCCATACCACGTTGAATAAACCGGTTCTCGTCCGATCACCGAAGTCAAGCAACGTCGGGCGCGGTCAGTACTTGGATGGGTGACCGCCTGGGAACACCGCGTGATGTTGGCTTTTTGGTTCATGTTTCTACATTCAAATTTTTTATGATTTTGGAAGATAAGACAAAGCCAAATGTATTTATTTGTTATTCACTTATGTTAACTAGATCTAGTTTCTTTAGACATATAATTTTTGAACACATTTCCTTCATTATATTTACTGTAAAAACACGATTAGTTAAAACTACCCCATAGAAATATTTATCATTAAGTGGACGATTTTCTATTATTTTTCATATCTAGTTTTAAGATGGTACGTAACGCAAAATTCTGATTTTTTAAATTAGATAGTTCCGCATCTAAGCTGTCTTATTATTTCACAGGTTTGACTTGATTAGATCTAGCTTGTTTATACATAATATACTATCTGTAATTTTTGACCATATTTCTTTAGTATGTTTACTGCAAAAACATAATTTAAAAAATTACCTCGATAGAAATATTTATCAAAGAGACCGATTTTTTATATTTTTCATATATTTCATATTATTATATTTTACATTATTTATAAATATTTTTTAATGTTAGAGGTTAATGAACATGCACACGGTTCTTGATGGTAAGAGACATCTCGGCACCATAGATGGAACAGGTGCGTCGTTGTCGTCCGGGATTGAACGCCTATTGTGTAAGTCTACCGGCTACCTTACCTTCAAGGACAAAACATGACCGAGTCATTACGGCGACATGAATTGGTAAGGCGTTGGATCCCTACCAGTACAAGTTGCTCCACAGCACTCGACCAACAGCATCTCAATATGATTGAGTAACATGAACATGAAAGTTAATCTGTCTTATACGATTTCGCCAAAAATTCGCTTAAACATAGGCTACCTACCTACTTCATTAAAATAAAGTAGTTAATGCTATCTAACACTATTAGTGTTGGCATTTTGTATGAAATATCAATAATTCTTTATCTTAGTATTTAGAAGAAGATTTGCAAAAAAAAAAAGAACAACAAATTAATTTTTCCGATATTATTAAGCTGCTATTAGATCTTAGGTGAAATGAAGTGTGCCGGACGAGCTAGTACATATTTTATAACTCGTATGTCAATAGCCGTGTTCAGTCCGATGTTTTTTCTGATAATGGAACTCCACCAAGCAGACGGATTTTCTTGATGGCAAGAAATTCACATCGCCTAGAGACCCCAAAGGTGGTAATGGTGCGTTGCCACCCTGAGGCCGGGATGTTAGGCCTAGAGCAAAATTAAGTTTACCGCCTACCTTACCCTTCAACCCGGAACACGTCAACGGCAAGCATTGGACGTTATGGCGGCAGGAATAGGGGGTGATATCAATCCGGACGAGTCGCTGCGATCTAGTAGGATGTCACGGTGTTAACGGTAATCCTATGCTCGCCTTTTACGAGCTGCCTGGCCGACAGGCATATGGTCTATTCTGCATAGGAGCCCGGACCGACACGGGGTAAAATAAAAAAGTGAAATGTAAAATATTTTGTCAACTACAATCCGGATGAGTCGCTGCCACCTAGTAGGATGTCACGGTGTTAACGGTAATCCTATGCTCGCCTTTTACGAGCTGCCTGGCCGGCAGGCAGGGTCGATTCTTCATAGGAGCCCGGGACCAAGACGGGGTAAAATAAAAATGTAAAATATTTTGTCAACTACAATAAACATCGTCGTACATACATATCTTCACGCCAAGTCCCTTACGGGATAGGCAGAGAGTATCGAGTGCCAGACCTAACGATCCTGATAAACCTGTCTGGCTTCCTTCACATGCATTACCCTTTTCATACAAACGGTTTCGGAGACTCTTGACACCACCCTCGGATAACATCCGATTGATCTGATCGTGAAATGTCAGCCTTGGTCTCCCCAGGTACCTACATCAATCCACATTCGCATTGTATATCTGCTTTGTCAATCTTTCATCTGTCATTCTTTCCACATGTCTGAACCATAAAATACATCTTAACATTAAAAATACAGTCCTAACCTCTACGTGTAACCTCCTTTAAAACTGAACAAACAGAAATATTTTATTACGAAAAATTGTACAGTTTCAGGGAATATTATTCAACTAAAGATATTGTGGAGAATCAGCTCAAACTTGTTTAAGTACTTGTGTCTTGGTTAATAATTACTTCGCAATGCTGTATTTTTCTTGAACAGGAATTCCTGAATTGTGAAAATGGGGCGAGCTTTATTATATCAAATATAATAAAAAATGAACGTGTCAGCTTTTGATATAAGAAATCTTATTTCTGTCGTCATCTCGTCCATAACACAGACCTGGATTTTTCCAAAATTTATGTTATTTATTTACGCTTTCACAAATGTCCCAGCAGGACTGATTTAGGTGACATAAAATAAAATGTCACTGCAAATAACAGTTTTATTTTATGCAAGTGTTCTTGATATTTTTTGTACAGTTACATCTACAATTTAATTTATACCTCTTTATGATACATTTTACAAAATCTCTGTGGTAACATGTAGAAATACACTAGTGAATAGCATCGCCTCTGTGGTCTAGCGGTACAGGTGTTGGACTTGACTGCATGAGGTCCCGGGTTCGATTCCCAACAAAAAAAAGAAAATTTATTTTTCTAATAAAAAAATAAACGTTGCCCGGGATTGGATACGTGCCCGGTTGGCGATAGGCTTGCCAACTATCACATTGTGGGACTTAGTGTCTTCGGCTAGTTGTAGGTGTCCTGGTTGTGCCTCTGCCTACCTCTTCGGGGATATGGGCGTGAAGATACTTTTACTTTTTTTGAATAGTAATGGTATAAACAGCCTGACGTAAATATTAACGTTAGAGAAAATCTTGTTTAAATAAAATTAAATTGAAAATTTTCTGTAGGCGTCGCTTTCACGGAGTTGCTCAACGTGTAGTCGTGGCCCGGAAGCGGTAAATACTAGTAGAAAAATACCTACTTAATAATAAATTGATTTCGTTTTGTTCAGAAATATAATATATTTTAGTCTAAACTAGCTTCGTTCGGTTATGAAATATACATTTTCCTAAACCTTCCTCTTCAATCGCTTTATCTATTAATATTTTTTTTTTAAGTTTTAAGCATACAAAGGTACATAGGGACAGAGGAAGCGACTTTGTTTTATACTATGCAGTGATACCTTCAGTCTTTGTTTACACTGTACAGGGACTGGAGTGTGCACATATGAGGGTAAATATCTAAAGCGAAGTCTACTCCGTTTCTCTAGAGCCGATAACCTTCAGCTTTTTAAATTTATATATATATAATCGGATACCTTTCTTCATATATAAATGATGGCAGGCTATTTATATAAATATAGCCTGCCACTGTAAGACCTAAGGCGACAAGTAGATAGTGGCAGGTTTAGAGGGTGGAATTCCTCGCCGCCGGAGCAAACTAACAGCTGGTGTGTACTGATTACGTATGATGACTCAAGGTGTCTTGGTCACAGTGAGAGGCGTAGAGTGGTTGTAAGGACCGAAGACCGAAGACTAATGATGCGTGGAAATTAGAGTTGACTGTTTACTATGTTCTCACGTTTTTGTTTTAAACTTGACTTGGACAGTTGGAACACTAAAATGTGCTATGAATGTGTATTACCGATATGACTTTCGTCAGTGAAATTTATATTTTTTTCATACATTTATATACTCAACATCGTTAGGCGTGAAACTAATGATTTGCACTTTGGTGTTTCTCTGCTACCTTTTGAAACGCGAAAAGATCTTTCTGACATGTCAGGTTCTTAAGCTGTAGAAACAATAGCAAAACAAATAAAATATCAATGTGCCTTGATAATACAGTGTTAATCAAGCCACTAGATGGAATGATGACCAGACCAGGCATTGCCATTCGTTAGACGTAATTAGAAAAGTAGCACGAGAAGTGGCAAACACGCGAGAAAACCTAGTTCCCGAGATTGCAGAATAACATTAATCTGTCTTCGGTACATATTGTCTGCTATACAAGTTTAACGGCATCGGAGTTTATTTAATTAACCATAAAATTAACTAAATGTCTACTGAGTGATGACACGCGTGTTACGTGAGAGCATGAAGATAAACACGACGACGGAAATACTTTCGGGAGATCAACATTCCAATAGTTTATTTTTATTGTAAATTTGTCATTGGGAAGAATTTGCTATGATCAAAAGGGCTATCGTAAAACTAATTCGAGTCGCTTGATCACTTATTATTTATTAGATAGTTTATAGATGCAGGTGTTGTTTTCCGGAAACCCATAATTTATAACAAATTAAACATGAATTGGAACATTAATCTGGACATTAATAATTTTGAATTACAACTTGTCAAGAAACAAAGGGTTGTCTGAAGTCGTTAAAACAGTACTGCAATGTAGGTATAGTAGTACTATCTATATTTGGTATGCGCTTCGACTATATTCATCAAGGTTCGGAAATACGAATGCATTTTAAAGATATGTATATAGAGTTGTTATAATAATTTTAATAGTAGTACTATACTCGTATTTAGATTCAACTTTATCAAGAAGTAAATTTCCTCAGTAAACTCAACAAATCAGCTTTAAAGTTTATACACTAATCTGTAAAGTATCAATAATACGTACAATGTAATAAGTACTACATTTCCTTATTTCTGACAAATACATGTTTTTATTTTTTAACACTAATAATCTAAATATATAAAAATGAATGAATTCCCATTTCGCATGGCCATCGCATGATAGGTACCTGAACGGATGGACAGATTTTGCTAATGCTTTTTTTGTTGTGTTAGTTATCGGTCAAGAGAAGGTTCTTATGAAGACAAACCACGGGGAAATTGGAGGGAAAATGTTTAAAAAATAATATTTTAATTTTTCCTATATGAAATGTGGCTATAGATAGTCAGTCCGGAGAATAAACGACAAAAAATCTCCTCGGCAACCAGGACCTTAGCCTATCTGCCTTTAATTACCACCACTTCCAAACCGATCCAGTCAGAAGAAAAAACGGCAACACAAACTCTTCGAGAACCAGGACCTTAACCTATATCTGCCTTTAATTACCACCACTTCCAAACCTAGCCAGTCAGGAGAAAAAACGGCAACACAAACTCTTCGGGAACCAGGACCTTAACCTATATCTGCCTTGTACTAACACCGTTTTCAAACCTATCCAGACAACAAGGAACGACGAAACAAACTCATCGGCAACCAAGATATCCTTAGTTATATTTGGTTAGTAATTATTACAAACGTCTTTTAAAATAGTAATATTATATTATAGTATAGTATAGTAGATATGTATCTATGTATAGAATATAAGACCTAAGATGTACACTACTAGAGGACATAAATAAATAAACATAAACAAATATTTTACTATAAACTCTTTTGTAAAAGAAAATGATTTCTACAAGAGGTAGGCAAAGGTACAATCAGTGTATCCACAATTACCCGTAGTTACTTTCTAGTCATATAATGATTTAGCTATTCTGGGTTGATATTTTGATGTAATAATTAAAATTATATGTAATTAGGAAGAAGATGTATATTTTTCGAACTATTATCTCCTACCACTATATTTTATAGATCAACGTAATGTATATCAAATCCACACCACTAGTCCTATATTTTAGGTTCAGTTTATATGTGAGTAGTGGCCCGCCCCGGCTTTGCACGGGTATAAAACATACATATAAACCTTCCTCTTCGAACTTTTTGTAGGCATTATTGAGTTCTACAACTTTTCTATAGAAGTCATACATCTCTAACCATTTAGGCAGCGTTCGCGAGAATCGTTAACGTACGGCAGTTTTTCGTCGACTTACTCCACAATTTTCACTACCACGAAAAATTCTATCTATTTTCCGGGATAAAATATAGCCTATACGGATTCGGAAAAATCCCTCTAAGTAATGGTAAAAGAAATTTTGAAATCGGTCCAGTAGTTTTTGAGCCTATTCAATACAAAAATACAAAGGTTTCCTCTTTATAGTATTAGTATAGATAATGTTTCCCAAACACTTCTGTAACGCAGCTGATTCAACAGTATTTCTCCATTCGTCGGTTACGAAGTTAAACAAACGGTCTGTTTCAATATCCGATCGTTCGGTAATATAAGTGCGTCAAAGCTAGATTACATTTAGATTTGAGTTTCCAAGAAAACCGTATATTATTACAACTGTAACCCGCCTGCCCGGCCCTGAACTAGTTAACTAATAATATAATACACTCTGAAAATAAAGTGCCTCTTATACTTATCAATGACCTTTCCGCGCTACCCGTACTATATCAACAGATTGATGTATTTTTGTAATTGAGTACTTGTTTTATAAATTAAATAAATAAATATCCCTGGACAAGTGACACAAATTGAATCTAACCCCAAAGTAAGCAAATTATATGCTTGTGTTAGTCAACGATTGTAATAGGTACATAGAAATACTTAGTTATAAGAATAAATTTAATAAATACCCAAATTAAAGCACAGGTAAACAAGGCGAAATTGTTATTTGTTATGTTACACTATGTAATAACAATTTCGACTTGTTTTTTAACCGACTACAAAAAACAGGAGATTTTCAATTCGACTTCATATTTTTTGTATGTTTGTTACTCGGTCAATTGCGAACCGATTTTGATGATTAATTATTAAAAAAGTAGGTCATATATCTGAGATGCTTCCTTATTAAATTACCACTAATAATGAGTGGTTTTTGAGTTATTGTTAATAATGCATAAATGTTTGTCATTAATTATGAGGTCGTCAACATATGAAGAGAATAAAATTATTAAGTATACTTGCACTTTACTTTGCATAATTCTGTGCCTATCCCAACGTTATTGTATGGAAGTGAGAGTTGGGTATGTTAGAAAAAGCATGAAAGTAGGATAAACGCGGTCGAAATGAAAGCGCTATGGAAAATCTGTGTGGTAACGCTCGCTGACCGCATTCGTAACAGTGTGATCCGAGAAAGAGTGTTGGTGTTAAAATGCGAAAGGGCATGCTCCGCTGGTTCGGTCATGTGGAAAGAATGAAAAAGCAGATATACAATGCGAATGTGGATGGATCTAGGAACCCGGGGAGACCAAGGTAGATATTCTACGATCAGATCACTCGGATATTATCCAAAAGACGTGTAAAGAGTCTCTGAAACCGGCGTGTTTGTATGAAAAGGGTAATGAGTGTGAAGGAAGCCAGACCGGTTTGTCAGGAACGTGAGGTCTGGCACTCGATACTCTGTGAGTACCTCGTAAGGGACTTGGAGTGAAGATATATATGTCTGTATATAAATCCAGTTTATCAAAATCACGAATTGTAATTTGGAAATTACAATACCTACGTGATTTTGTTAAACTATAATATTTATACTTTAACTATTATATTATATTGTGGACAATAGATATTGATTGAAAACTTATTTTTAAAATAAAACAAAAATACGGTCAGCGGTGATAGGTAAAAGAGGTTCGCAGTGATATAAAAGTTTGATATTACGTTTAATAATAAGTTTGAGAAACCCTGGCGTAAAGGGTTTGTTACAGTGTCGGTCAGGTGGGTGCAGATCGTGCGTGTTGCTGTTGTGTCTGACAACAATGAATTTGGTTCGTTTATTTCGAGGGCTGCCTGAAGCCAAGATCTTGTAGTCATTGCATACGTTGACGTATTTAGAGGAGAGACCTGATTAAAATCTTTGTGTTGATTATAATCTTTTCTCTTGAAGTTGAACTTTATTGGTTTTGTTTCGACGAAGCGGGAGGTATAATTACGCCAGTAATAAAACCAAAGTTTCCTTCAATTTCTTTATTCTTTATGTTCGTATTTGTGTCATTAGCTTTTACTATTACCATATTAGGGGTGGTTAGTTATTTTAAATACTAAACTTGCTGAGCGTACAGACGTTGTGTTGTCCCTTTTCTTCATACCTACATATATACCTACACATATACCTTTTTCTATCTACTGATAGTGTGTTTTGGGAAAAAATAAAATTCCGTTTTTTAAATTTTCTCAGTTTTTCACTTCGTGTGAACCTCCTGTCAATAACTAACACAACAAACAATTAAAGCGGTCAAGTACGAATCGGACTCACCTAAGAAGGGTTCCTCCATAGCAGCAAACTTCATTATGAAAAATTTTGAATTTCAGTTCATTTCATATATTACACAATATACAACATTCGTTGCAGTTTACGCCATTTTGCAAATTGCGCGATTCTAAACTACACAGCGCCATCTCTTATAACTATTTTAAGTGTTAGTGTTATTGTAGGTTCCTATTAAAAAACTAGGCACTAGATGACGTTAAAACCAATTTTCGTTGGAAGCTTACATCGTAATATATCAACTGAAAAATATATGTTTTGCGTTTACATCATGTATGTTTTTCAGTTTTACCAATTACGTACATACATTTAACCACTTTGAAAGTGTTCTCTCGCACAAACTTTTCAGTTTAGAAAAAAAACTACGGTAGAACCTTAATACCAATTTGGAAGACCTGTCTATAGATACCCCACAAACTTTGAAATAAAACTCAAAAAAATATTGAATTTTAGTTCAAAATATGGGGAAACCTTAAAATTTAGTGTTACTTTTTTATTTTTGTGTAAAACCTTAATGCGGTTAACAGAATATTTATATTTACTTACCAATTTTCAACAGCATAACTCTTAAAGTTTCGGAAAAATGTGGGTCACAGCCACGGACATACAGACAGACAGACATAACGAATCTTACCGTATTTTATCCTTTGACTCCGGAACCCTAAAAATAAATAGTGACAAGAAGAAATATTGACCGCCTCATTGATCGAGTGGCTAACGTACACGCCTAACTATATCGACCAACCGCGAGACTCGGGTTCGTATCCCGATGGGGGCAGGCATTTGTGTGATGAACATTTAGATGTCTGCATTTCCAGGTCTGGGTGTTTATTTAATCTATTCTAATATCTTTTAAGTATTTCTATGCATTAGTATCGTTGACTAACACCCATAACACAAGCATATAATTTCAAATTTGCTTATTTTGTGGTTAGATTAAATTTGTGTAACTTGTCCAGGGACATTTGTTTATTTTTTTATTTATTATTTAAATAGTGAAATTGGTTAATCCGGTCAAGCGTGATGATGTGTCCAAGGGAAATGATTTGTAAAATTATTTGTTTGGACACACTGAAAATATATAAAAAAGGGTTTTAATATTTATAGTATCGGTTTCTCGCAGTTTCTCTCGCGCTACCTTGTGATGATGTGACTTTGTAAAGTACGGAGCGTGATGTTACCTATGAAATTCAAAGTCCTAGATACCTGTCAGTTTTAAAAACTCTTTTCTGCATTTAGAAAACTAAGACGCAAACTCCTACCGTATCATTGTAAAGGTACATTATAAGAAGTCCAACTGTATTCCAAGGTTGGAGTTGACATTACACCAATATGTATGAAAATGTGTAGTGTTACCATAACATACGTGTTAATCCCCCGCAAGGAAGGTATTGTTAATTTAAAGTTCACCACGTTTGAACGATGAAGTTGATACTCAGTTACAATAACAAGTACAATAGTAAACTAGGATAGTAAGAAAGAAAGAAAATTATTTATTTGCGGAACATGTGTGTAAATGAGATGTTACAAAATATTTTAGTATATCAACATGTTCTACCGTGTTTTTGGTGTGCAAATATTTTAATATTTATACGAGGGGCCTTCAATAATTACTTAGCCTCATCGCCCCATGGCGTTGTTGTTACAAAAGAGTTTTACTATCGTGCAGTAAATACTTTTTGAAGTCTATCAAGTAGTTTTCAGTGTTTTCCCTTCATTTGTTTTGTTTTGACAGCCTTTGGAAGCGAGTGTGTCGGGCGGTTTTGCAAAAATGGAAAAACAACAATATCGTTTAGTGATTAGATTCTTGTTTTTGGAAAGGAAAACGCGCAGCGAAATCAAAGAGCGCTTGGATACTGTGTACGGTGACTCTTCTCCTTCGATGGCGACCGTCAAAAATTGGTTCAACGAGTTTGCTCGTGGCCGCACGTCGGTTTTTGATGAGACACGCCCAGGTGTACCGAAAACGGCTACTACAGAAGAAAACGTAAAAAAAATCCACGATCTCGTATTGGCAGACCGGCGACTGAAGATTCACGAGATAGCTGAGACTGTAGGCATCGCAGATGGGACAGTGCATCATATTCTGCACGAATAATTGGGTATGAAAAAGTTGTCGGCGCGATGGGTGCCGCGTTTGCTCACACCAGACAACACCGGCTCACACCTCCGCCGTTGTCATGGCCAAATTGATTATATTGCGCTACGAATTGCTGCCCCATCCACCGTATTCTCCAGACTTGGCTCCATGCGACTTTTTCTTGTTCCCAAATCTGAAAAAGTCACGCCGGCAAAAGATTTGGGTCGAATGATGAGGCCATCGCCGCCACAGAGGCCTATTTTGAAGACCTCGGAGAATCGTAGTTTTTTGACGGGTTAAAAAAGTTGGAGCATCGCTGGTCCAAGTGTATTGAATTGAAAGAAGACTATGTTGAAAAATAAACCTTTACTTTCTCAAAATTTTCTTTATTTTTTCTTAGGCTAAAAATTTATTGAATGGCCCTCGTAAAAATAATATTTAATTACATATACTTTAACTTTTAAGCCAATTATTTATATTTATAACGGGTTTGATTATTTATTACCAAAATATTTTAAAACTGTAATTAAATTTAACCCTCTTTATCGTACTATACTACCACCGTTTCCAAACCTAGCCAGAGAGTACTTGGAGTAAACGATTTTTATTAACAAGACGTTACAGGTTCAAGTATTAAGACTTTTTTATAGACGTGGTTAGGGATGGAACGATACGAGTTAATCCAAGTAGGTACTCGATACTTTTCTCCGATAGCAAGTACATTTTAGTATCGATACTTTGAAATGAAGTATCGAGTAGGTATCGGTTAAAAGTACTCATATCAGTAAGTTTTATGGTTTACGGAAATTAAAATAATAACATTAATAAAAAAAACGTTTATCGTAAGTTAAAGTTTCTGCATTTCAAATTACGATCCTAGACTATGTTTTGTGTTTTTAACAGCCTTGGCAATTGACAAGCTTGTTTGTCTATGCCCGAAAAAAGTTTGACCGAAAGATATTGAGAAATGTTGATTTTCTAGAGCAGTATCACGAAAACGGTCTTTTTTTCATAAATTATTTTTAAGGTGACGTGTTGTACTAGCGTTTACCCGCGACACTCAAGGTCAGGAGTAACTCAAAAACTATTATTATAGGTTAGAATATTATAAGTACTTAAAAACTAAATAAAAAATACCAATACTTATTACGGTTTTCACTTAAAATTTTCCAAAAACGATACGATACTAGTATCGATACTGAGTCAGTATCGATACTTGTCCACCGGTACCAGTATCGAGTATAAGTATCGATACCCCAGTGGTATCTTTCCATCCCTAGACGTGGTTCAATGGAGCAACTAATCCAGAATTTAATGATTACAATTTTGTAAGTCAGGCGAAATTGCGAGTATCGCATTCATCAACCATCAGTACTGTGTATATGCAAACTATGGCGGGTGTCGTCGAGTCGTTAACCTTATTACATATAATTAATGCTCCCTACTTTGTTGCTAATCTGAATGATGTGTTGGCATCCAACGAAACGCCTCCGCGATCCTAACCACGCTAGATGGCGCAGACCTTTTGTCACCTCGTTAGCCCAGAATTAATTAGAGCATCTAAGAATTTTATATTTTTTTTTTGAACGGCAAGGATGTGATCACCCCATCGCCTACTAAAATACAATCATTTTATCTAATACTATCGCTATTACGATTAGATGGTACTTGTAAAGTTCACCAAGGACTCTCTTCACAATGCCGGTTTTCGTCATTGTAGGTGAAGTAGCCGGTAACCTTAATTACCTACGCAAGTGACTTATTAACGCACCATTATCCATTTTGGTGTTTGTAGGTGAAATGTATTTCTTGCCATAATTGCTATCACATTTGTTTTTCTATATCATAAAATATTTACTAGTTCGCTCTTATAAAAAATATTTCACCGCAATTTCCTTTATGTATTTTAGCGGAATATAGAAGAAGCAACGTCAGGCTATCACCATGTCAATTCTTGATATTACGCTAATAACAAAATTTAATTATTTCATCACCATGCCACGTATTTTTTCGGAAGATAGTCAATGTCGTCGCAAAAACATTTATTCATTACTAACTGTTGCCCGCGGCGTTGCCTTTGCTTGTATAATGGTCCCACTAGAAAATTTTTTTTGGCACACAATTTACGTATATGTACACTGTACAGCAGTTTTGGCGTGAAGAAGTAACAAACAAACATACAAACTTTCGCATTTATAATAATAATAGGATTAATTTTAACTCAAAAACCACTAGTCGGATGTTGATTAAATGTATACATATAGGAAAATCTCAGAATCATTATCACTTATGTCATCAACATACATGAAAATGTGTGCATTGTTAAGTGTAACTCAAAAAACATTTCTGGGATCATGACAAAATCAAAATCTGTTCGTTATTGGCAGAGTAATTGCGTACCTAACAAAATTACAAAAAATCGTACAGTCGAATTGATAACCTCCTTGTTTTTAGGGTCGGTTAGAAATACCTAAATACCTACTTAGCTAGGAATATAGGCTTAGATATTATCTTGTTGATAGCTGCAAATTCTTTTTCGTAACAATTTTGTTTTTTAAATCTTAAACTTTATCATCGCATTGTTGGCCTGTGGTCTAGCGGTCCTTCGTCGGACTTGACTTATTGCAGGTTCGATTCCCGGGTAAGGAAACAAAAAAAATAGAGAATGCATATTTTCAAATTTCTATTAAAAATATCGCCTCTGTGGTCTAGCGGTTCAGTTGTTGGACTTGACTGCATGAGGTCTCGGGTTCGAATCCCGGGTCGGGCAACAAAAAGAAAAATTGGTTTTTCCAATTTTCTAATTAAAAAAAATGTTGCTCGGGATTGGATATGTGCCCAGTTGGCGATAGGCTTGCCACCTATCACATTGTGGGACTTAGTGTCTTCGGCTAGTCGTGGATGCCCTGGTTGTGCCTCTGCCTACCTCTTCGGGGATATGGGTGTGAAGATACTTTTTTTTTAAAATAACGTTGCCTAGGATTGCATATGTGCCCGATTGGCGATAGGCCATGGGCCTGAAAATACTTTTTTTTTGGCCTGGCCCCCTTGTGTAGAGTAAACCACTTAACTCTACCTATAAGCTCATAAAAGGTTAAACGGGTCACCAAGACCCATCAAGATCAAGGTCATTTAGCAGTAGAATTTTGTGCAGCAACTTGCCCGGGTAGAAATCTTCTATCTTACAGAATACCTATCTCTGCCATCATTATGAAAGTGTTTGTCACTGTCGTATTACGGTTTCAGAGGACTGAGTCAGCCGGTATAATTTTACATTACCACGTACCACCCGGGCTACAAAGTATTGACGTACCTAATACATCTATCTATAATGAAGAGCAATAAAACTGCAAAAACCGATTCCAACTATTTTATGAGGTAGAGAGTACAGATAGCAAATTATTCCGAAATGATCCCACATACATTTTATCAACATCTTACTAGTGGTTTTTGAGTTATACTAATTACTAGTATCTTTACGGCCATATTCCTTAAGCGGTAGACAGAAGCACAACCAGGGCACCATGGCTAGCCGCTAGATTAAAATCTTATATATATAATTCCCGTGTCACAATGTTGTGAGCATATTGAGTAGAATCGGCAAACATATATTTTTTATAACCTTAAGTGATAAGGGTGAATCACAGCAAAAAAAATAGCAGGACAACGTCTGCCGGGTCAGCTAGTCTATATACAAATAATGTAAACAAGCATCCTTAAAATCAGTTAGCTATCGGCCGAGTAATCACATGGAAAGGATTTAAAAAATCATACAGTCGAACCTATGCCTTCTTCGAAGTCGGTTAATAATACGACAGTGTGTTTGTTCCTTGTCTTATCCCATTAAAATTTTATTTATTCTATTTTCTAATCTCGTACAACAAAGCCAAAATTAATTTACTTTTTGGTCTTTCAGTCACAACGTCGCTACAGGGATGAGTAATAAATATTAGCAGGTAATAAATCTTTAAATTAAGAATAAAGTACACTCGGGAACATAACATCGTTTAAGTCTTGTCACATTAAAATATTTGGCCTAAAATACGTTTGGGCACACAGAGCTCGTTGAATTTGCGAAATTTACATTAATTTATTGCCTCTTTCTTTTATTTATAGATAAAACGGATTATAACAGCTATAAATTGCATTAAAAGTATATTAAAGCTTTTACACATTACGTATTGTTTCCTATCACTAAATTAGTTAAGTGTTATATGTATCATAATACACAATAAAATATCACGAAATGATTTTTGAAGTGAAAACTTCTTTAGCAGCGTTGTGCACTTTTTTGGAGTGGGTAAAAACTTCTAAACTTGCGTCAGGACACGTGACCTGATCGAAAATTCGTAAGATGGCGCAGGGCGCTTGCGCGAATGTTCGTGTTGTCATGTTTGTGTACGATAGCGCAATAAATGAGTAGTATTGTATTCTACCATATAGATTATAGTTCTTTCATACTGATAATTAAAGCAATTCGTACAAAATTATTCCCTAACTATTTCAAAATATCAAAAATGCATAACGTTAATATTCAAGTTTCCACTTCTGCCGGCACTTCCGGAGTGCAACGTCGTTTTTTTTAAAGACTTGTAAGTATCACGGATTTTCGGTAGCAAATGTCTCACATTATAATGTTTGTTACAAAAATGGCGCTGGGATGTTAAGTCTTTTATGTAGGCGGTAGGGAAATTTAAAAGCTTTCTTATTTTTGATTAGAAATACGATTTTAGTGAACACAGATGCTATGGCGGCTGGATAAGGTAAGTCAAATATTCATATGTAGTTGCTGGACTCCACGATTCAGTTGCAGTCGCGATGTTAGTTAAAAATAAATTGATGTTTACCATCTCCGACTTCAATGAGTTGATCTATTCTTCATAGAAGTCCGGCTATGGATATTTGTTTGTTACATACGACCCGGCGAAGTTTGTATGGATTATAGCATTGTTTTTCCCATTTTCCCTGCAATTTTTCAGATTTTTCTTTTCATAAGGAAATTCTCTTTTTAATAACTAACACAACAATAAAGAATTGGTAAAATTAGTCAATTCGTTCAAGCGATATGCGATGACCAAGCTAAATGAGGATTCATTTTTGTATATATAAATAGCTCATGTTTCATTTCTTGTTTCCGAAATTTTTTTGTTTTTAATATTTTAAGATTGGAAACTAGCGTACGACTTTTCTACAGGTAAGAGAAAACCGTTGCTTATTAACACCATATGTAGGTGCGTCGCCCTATTATGGCCGATGTTTAGGTTCGCATTCGTAACAGTGAGATCCGAGAAAGAGTGGGATCGAAAGAAAGTGTTGGTGTTAAAATGCGAAAAGGCATGCTCCGCTGATTCGGTCATGTGGAAAGAATGACAGATGAAAGATTAACAAAGCAGATATACAATGCGAATGTGGATGGATGTAGGTACCCGGGGAGACCAAGGCTGACATTTCACGATCAGATCAATCGGATATTATCTGGCGTGTTTGTATTAAAATGGTAATGAATGTGAAGGAAGCCAGACAGGTTTGTCAGGATCGTAAGGTCTGGCACTCGGTACTCTCTGCCTACCCCGTAAGGGACTTGGCGTGAAGATATGTATCTAAGTATGTTTAGGTTAATGTGCAAGTCTTCCCTGCTACCTATCCTTCTTTCAAGGAACATAACATTATCATTATAGCGGCAGGATCTCTACCCGGGTAAATTGTCAGCACGACACTCTACAAGCAATACCATTGCCCCATTTTACTTTTGCTCGCATCCTATAAGCTGTCTGGCTAATAAGCCGCCTGGCAGGAATATATGGAGGTGGTGAATTCAACGAAGAAGGTCGCATGGAGAGTTTTACCCATCTTGGTCCAGAAGATGGGTAAAACTCTCCATGCGATGTCCACTAGTGAGTTATCGATATATATTCGAAAGAGTGCCCACGACTGGATTTACTGGCATGTAATTATTTTGGATGCGACCCAAGTCATTGCACAGGCCCCGATATGTACTTTGAGCTATTATTTATTTTTGAAAAATATGCCGAACTCTCAGAAGACGCTCAATGATATTCTATCAATATAACGGGATTCTTTTTAATAAGTTAAATTGGTGTTTAATTCTAAAGTATTACCCCAAAAATAAAAAGAAAATTTCTAACTGTAGTCAAAATAAAAAAATACGTCTGGTATTTCTTACTCGCTGTTGATGATGTAGTAATTATTTTGCCCAATATATGTGATGTAGGTAGAATAAATATCTAATATATAAAATTATCGTGTCACGGTGTGCGTGATTAAACTCCTCCGAAACAGCTTGACCGATTCTCAAGAAATTTTGTGAGCATATTGAGTAGGTCGGAGAATTGGCCAACATCTATTTTTCATAGCCCTAAGTGATGACGGTGACTCACCCCAATTTTTGTTACTAAAATCACATTATAAATATAAAAGAACAATGTCTGTCGGGTCAGCTAGTTATTTTATACGTAGTAGTAGGTAGTTTTACGGTAGACAGGGTTAAATTTAATTATAGTTTTAAAATATTTGGTAATGAATAGTTAAACCAGTTATACATATAAATAATTTGCTTACCGTAATAGTATATGTAATTAAATAATCTTTTTTTATAAATATTAAAATATTTGCACACAAAAATATGGTAGATTATGTTGATATACTAAAATATACTATTGTAACATCTCATTTACACACATGTTCCGCAAATAATTAATTTTCTTTCTTTCTTTCCTTTTTTCTTCTTATAAAACAGAAATAAATTATCTGCTAAGTGCGGTCGTTTAACACAAATTCTAATTTTGACTAGAATTGATAAATTTCCATAAATTTTTTGAGGAAAAATGCAACTTGGCCTTTCGTTTCCTTTCTTAGCCTTAACAAAAAGTTTTCCTAATGTTAAAAAATATATGTCACCAAAGAGGTTAATAATAAACTTCCGAGCTGAGAGAGAGGTTGAGATAGGAATTTTAAACCTCTTGTTGAGGTAAGTTTGTCGGCTACTCAAACAACATCAGTTAAACCAGAACACGACAACGTAGTCTGACGATAGGTATAGTGGAAGGAACGGGAAAGTCTATGTTTTTGGTTGGACCATTGCTCGACTGTATGTCCTATTCTGACCAGGCGCTAGTGGAATAATTTTAATTATGTAGTATGTATAGTATAAATCAATGAAAAGGCGATTAGCTCGTCTCTATATTTCGCCGAAATAAAAAATGTCATTCCTCAGTTGGATCTAACGAAAATAAATTGTCATAAGTTGTGACTTGTTTACTCAGGTTGCGTTAAAAATGTTTTTAAGATATTATATCATCCGCAATACGCATATACGAAGTACACGTCGAAACGGTAACCGACAGACGTTCCAGGAAATCTAGAAATAGGTGCACTACATTTTCAGGCCATTTCAATTTTAAGCGGGACCGCTCTTTGAAACGTATCCAATTCGACAGGCTATCTTCTGCTCAAGATTCACTTAAAATCTAAAATAAAAGATTTACTTTTCAATCGACTTAAAAAAGAAGGTTCTAGATTCAAAGGTGCTTTACTTTGTATATATTTTACGCCAATTATATTTTGTAAATAAATTGTTTTACAAGCGTTACGCGTATACATTTTATGCCAATTGTTTCAGCGATTTTCAATTTAAATTTTCTTCCGATAAAAACAAACAGTTTTAAATAGATCACAACAAATTGCACTTGTAAATAATTTATAATGAAATTCATGTTGTTATTAAGGCTTTACATTACAAACGAAAAGAAAAATGACATTCGGAATTTAGAGATAAATATTTTTATGTAAAGATTTACTAAAGTCATATCATATCGTGGGAAACTGATTTTATTTAATATAAACTTATGTTATTAGCAGGGTTTTATGATAGTTTTAATATAACTTTTGCGAATTATTTTAATGACTTATTTACATATAGTAATTGTAATAATTGATTTATTGTCAGTTGCCCGGGTCGTGCAACAAAAAATAGTAGAAAGAATGTATTTTAAACTTTTTAAATAAAATAATGTTCAGAAATAAGACAGAAACCGATTAATGTACTTATAATAAAATAGGAAAGAAAAAATGTAATCTCCCCTTTTTCCAAGTCAGTTAAAATATGTTGTACGTATAGACAAATTTCGGTCACAGAATATGTTTAATAGTAGATAAAGTTGCTGGTTGACCAGTGGAAAATATTATAAAGCATTTTCACAACGTTTGAACAGTTTTACTGCGTAAAAATAATATCTTTCCAAGAAAACATAATCTCAAATTTTAAGACAGTCAGTATAGTTCGAAAAGAAAGTATCCGTGACACAGGCTTGATAACGGAGAAAAGTTATGGTGAATGTATTTTAAACATTGTGTAATGTTTGACGGTTCCAGGGCAAACCTTAAATGGAAAGTCATGTTACAATTTTTTGTTCACGTTTTCCAATATATTGTACCACACTATGGTATGCAAACATTTAAGAATTGATAAACAAGTATTGTTTAATTTGACCTATTTTTTTAATTGTTACAAAGTTATTCATAAAATAAAAACATTTTACAAAATATTGAGCCAGGTTTGGTAATAGTACTTTGCTAACCAGAGAAATGTTGAATCTATTTCGTAAACAAAATTTGCGGTTCCTTTACACTCCAAATCGGAATGATACAATAGCAAGTACTGACGTTATAATGGGAGGACCAGGTGGGAACGTCGGTATTAGAGTAAAAGTTGACAAAGAACATGGAAAAATATTATGCTAAAATAGCTTCATCAGTTTCTTTCAGTTAATTTTTGCAATGTTTTTGTCATTGAAACCACTTTTGCCGCCAAATTTTATTTGACATCCGTCAAAACTCCTCCTTCGCACCTGTTTTATTTTTACACATGCGAATCGAGGTTGTCTGCATTTGTTTGCCTAATATATGTTTTAGTTGTATTTCGACATCTGGATGTGAGGTCCCCATCGCCAGCTGGCGGCTATCTAGTAATTTAAGTTATTGGGTTATTCGAATAGTGCAGTCAGTCATTAACAAGTGGAAGAGAGTATCAGTATTGACGGTTTGATTATTTTTGCTGCATATAGCGTCCGTGCTCGCAGTTGTCGTGTCACGCGTTGAAGGGTAGCCGGTTGACTTGCACATGTGACTTAAGATAGCAATGTTAGGCACATTGTATTGTATAATGTCTATAAGTGATGATTATCTCTTACCAGCAATAAAGCCGCGTGGTCTGCACTATTCGCCATCTTAGAATATAATAATAATTTAGCGCAGCAAAGTTGCGAAACCGACTTTGATTTTAATAAGTCTCTGTGGTCTAGTGGTCCGGCGTGGGGCTTGACTTCTTGAGGTCCCGGGTCGGCCCACAAAAAAAGTAATAGAAAATGCATATTTTAAATTTTCTAATAAAACTTTGCCCGGGATTAAATATATGTGCCCAGTTGCCGATAAGTTTGCCACCTATCACATTGTGGGACTTAGTGGGTTTGGCTAGTTGTGGATGCCCTGGTTATGCCCCTGTCTACCATTTCGGGGATATGGGCGTGAAGATACTTTTTTTAAGTATATTTTATTTATTTAATTGATTATTTATTGTACACAATTTATGACATAAAACATGGACAGTGATAAAGAGAAATGCACAAAAGGTATATCATCCAAATACAAAAAAGTGTTTTTCTCGTTTTCCCTGGGAGCCCATAATCAGATCCAGATTTTATGGTAACGAGACCACCTCCAAAGTGCGCTCTATCAAATAAAAAAAGAGTTTTTAAAATCGGTTCAGAAATGACGGAGAAATCAAAAACGTACGTAAAATAATCTAGGAGTAAGAGTTTTCCCCGTGTTGGGCCCGGATCCTTTGTATAATAGACCATCTGCCTTCCTCTGCCAGACAGCTCGTAAAAGGCGAGTACAGGCTTACCGTCATTAACACAGTGACATCGTCCAAGATTGTAGAGGTTCGTGGCAACTCGCTCGGATTGGTGCCACCGCCTTACCTATTCCTACCGCATTAACGTCCGTGCTTGCTGTTGACGTGTTCTAGTTCGGAGGACAAAGTAGCTGGTAAACGGCAACGTACCGTTACCATCTTTGGTGTCTCTTAGCGGCGTGAATTTCTTACCATCAGGAAATCTGTCTCCTTGTTTGCTTTCCAATATAAAAAAATAGGTTACATTTTCCTCAGCCGTGTCGGTTAAAAAAATACAGAAGAAGTTGATCAACTGGCTTAGTCTGCTGAACCCTTGCAATATACTTTAGTTCCCTTGCCAAAATTTCCCATTTCTCAAGATACTTGTAGTTACAGCCATTGTGGTTGGTGGTGCTCTTCAGCTTTGCGTGCTTTGCTCTCCGGATTTTGACCTGAGTTGGGGTTTTCTACAGTGACTGTATTTTGGTACAGTCTCTGTGTCCTGCTATGCCTCTATCTCAGGGACATAAAGCATTGGACCAGTGGAGACTAATCCTCTACTTGCGTGAGTTGTAGATCGACGTAAAGATGACCTGCTACAGCCATAAAATGCTACAATCTATTGAATACTCGGGAAAACGAAGTGTCTAACATAAAGATTTTTGGTTTTCCTTGTAAAGATTTATACTCTACTTCTGTCAAATTTTCAATGATAATTTGTTTTGATCCTTTTTTTCGTCCTTGTTGTAATCGAGGTCGTTTTAGAATAACTGAAGGATTTGTGTTGACTTTATCCTCTATATTTAGCACTACTGCAGTTTTTAATTTTTTTAACTAGCAGTTTTTCAGTTATTCCCCGTGTTGGTTCGGGTTTCTTAGCAGAATACACCATCTGCCTAGTAAAAGACGAACATAGGCTTACTGTCACTAACACCGTGACATCTGACTAGGTGGTAGAGTTTCGTAGCGACTCGCCCGGATTGGGGCCACCGCCTTACCTATTCCTGCCGCTAAAACGTCAGTGCTAGCCGTTGACGTATTCCGGTTTCGAGGGTAAGTTAGCCGGTAAATTTACTTTTGGTCAAGGCCTAATATCCAGGCCTTAGCTTGGCAACGCACATTTAGTGTCTATAGGCGACGTGAATTTCTTACCATCAGGAAATCCGTCTGCTTGTTAGCCTTCCAATATCATTAAAAAAAACTAGCTTTCTTTTACTCTCCTTGTTTGAAGCTTATTCTTCGTCCTTAGTTTTCCTTATATTCTCCACTGTTATTACTCTTTCTCTTGCTCGTTCTTACTAAATACAGCATCGGTAATATACGCTCGGAAATCATAACTCTTATTTGGTTGTCAGGTAAAAATTTTGATCAGCAGTGGTTGGCCTGACACAAACACGATAATGGCCGTGAATTGCTAGAATTTGATGCCTGAGTAATAATAAATTTTATATTTTTCGCTGCTATTTAATGTTTTCCTCAAAAGACAGGCGGGTTTTGAAGATTTTTCTGTTGATTCTGAGAATGAAAACTCGAGTGTTGCTCACGTTGACAACCTCTGGATTTGGATTCCAAAAAATGGTTTTTCCTTAAGGAAAATTTCCAATAAAAAATACGACGAATAAAGGGGACGTCGTCTGAGCTGTAGGTAACTATTGATATATAATATATTGAATGTATTGTAATTTCTGTTTTTATTTTTATTTTCCATACGTTGTTACAAGGTTGCGCAAAGCAAAAGGTTTACGCGCTCCCGACGTTTGAAGTTGATACAACCGCCTTTTCTTTCTTGTTACCGTAATATGAGTGCTCGCCAGCAGTGGTGCAATGTGCCAGTTTTCCGAGTGAATAAACACACACTCACATAAAAAAACTACTAAAAATTACGATTACTATGGGAGATAACCCGTGTTGGTCCGGGCTTCTTTGCAGAATAGACCATCTGCCTTTCTGCCAGGCAGCTCGTAAAAGGCGATCATAGACTTACCATCACTAACACCGTGACAACTGACTAAGTGGTAGAGTTTCGCAGCGATTCACCCGGATTGGTACCACCGCCTTACCTATTCCTGCCGCCATAACGTCATTACGTGTTCCGGTTCGGAGGGTAAGGTAGCAGGTAAACTAACTTTTGCTCGAGGCCTAACATCCCGGCCTCAGGTTGGCAACGCACCATTACCACCTTTGGTGTCTCTAGGCGAAGTGAATTTCTTACCGTCAGGAAATCCGTCTGCTTGTTTGCCCTCCAATATCATAAAAAAAAAGACATCGGGAAAGACGTCTGCTGTAATATGTTACAATTTTGTTACACAATGTTAATGTTCCAAGCAAAAACTTTTGAGAGGTTTTGATGGTGCTGTCTCACACTCAATTGCTAATAACAAACTCCTACGTTAAAATCCAAACCGACGTCAAAATAAAATGAAAGAAAGTATGAAATCCGAAATGACACTGGGTAAACCGTGAAGGTCTATCATAAATAAACCGGCTGTCGTGAGGCCATCCTCCAACACTGTCAGCAGCCGTGACAACCAAACGTTACGTGGACGGCTCACGGTTGATGACCCGTTTAACTGGTCCGAAATAGATCGCAGAAACAACAGCATCTTCAAACTGGAACGGGATCTTTAATCTATTTGGTCTTCGTCTGTTTTACTTTTATAAACTAAGGAACACGTTTACAGCCGTCGAACTCGATCCCCGCGTCAAAATATTTGATGACCTATTTAGTGTAACGATTGGGAAACTATAACATTTGATGATTTTTTATTGGTCTGAGATGATCTCATATTTAAGTTGCAGTTAGCGTTAGTGTAAAGTTGTGATAGTATTTTGTTAATTGTGTTGCATTTTTAGAAGGAATAGGAAGCTGTAATTTTTGTAAAGAGAAATGTAGATCTGTTTACATTTTTAAAAAGAAGAGACAATAACAAGGGTAAAATACAATATGAAACACATAAAACAGCTTTTTATGGTAAGAATGTGGTCTTGATGATTCAGCGTATTAAAAATTATCTGCCTGCTTACTACGAAACATTGATAATATTAAAAATGCTAAAAGTTAAAGCTTTTCATGACAATGAATTTTTTTTTGATTAAAAACTTTAATTGTAAATGGGATTCGTAATTATTGATAATTAAGTATTAAATTAATGTTTTATAATGTTTATTATTTGTTTGTTGTCTTAATTATATATTTACATTTAATTGAAATGGGTGATTTTCCTTAAACTTTATTGATGTATAATAATGTAAGTAAGAGCAGGCTAGTTGGAGTGTTACTAGTTCTGCATTAAACCTACAACGTCTGCGTACATACGTGAGATAGTGAAACTAAATAGTTTCTTAGAACTTACGTATTTAAAAAAATTAAAGCTTTCAGCGAGGACATTCTTATTGTTTGTTTTTCGTTCTATTAAAGGACTGTAAAATTGCAAAAAAACCGGCTTTGATTTCAATTACGCCGTCTAAATACACAAAATATGAGTGTCGTCCAAGATTTCCATGGTTTTCCATTGTCAGATCCCGGCTTGGTGAACTGGTTTCACTATCTTGGAAGTACGCTTTTTCCAATTTTTTTTTATAATTGGTGCAGAAATGACAGAGAAATCGATTAACATAATAAAAACGTATAGTAGTCGAACATTTTCCTGTCTCTTTTTTTCGAAATGGGTTAAGATTATGTTTTTTATTTTTCTTCGGAAAACAATATTACATACCGGCTCACTGAAGATACAAACTAAGGCACTGATATTAATAATAATCGTACTTTTTTAATATTTTCTTTTAATGCTCTAATTGTTCTGCATACATTTATTGAGATATTCGAGTACCAGTTTTGTTTATTTAGTTACTGCTTCCTGTACCCATATTTTATATACCCCCCGTATTTTATAGATAAAATTATAATAAATATCCTTGGACAAGTTACACAAATTGAATCTAACCCCAAAGCCAGCAAATTATATGCTTGTGTAATGGGTGTTGGTCAACGATACTAGTACATATACTCGTAAATACTTAAATTAATACCAGAATAAATTTAATAACCCAGACCCGGAAATGCAGACATCTAAATGTTCATCACACAAATGCCTGCCCCCGTCGGGAATACGAACCCGAGCCTCGCGGTTGATCGGTGTAGTAAGGCGTGTACGCTAGCCAGTCATAGAAATACTTAAATATCATTCATTCATTATCATCATTCAAATTGACTTGCAAATTTTAAACTGGACTTGTTTTGTTGAAATAACGAAGACCCGAGAAATTGTTTTAACGGTTATTACGTGATGTACACATAAATACAGAAAAATATATAAAAAAATGTTAGGACTGTATTTTTCGGCTATTCCATGACTTAAAAGCGCCATCGTAAATTATCTTCTATGTACACATACATCTCTTGTAACACTTTGTTGGCAAAAATAAAAAATAATAAAATATATTGTGGAAAGTACAAGTGTTTCTAAATAAATTGTATCAAGAATGGAATTCCACCAAGCACCGACAATAAGAAGTATAGAAACTAAAAATAACATTTCCACCATCTATCTTCTCTTATCATCATTATTATAATTAATGCAATTAATGCAACAATACGCTTGCACTATTTCACATAAAGTAAAGAAAAAGTAAAGTATATTCAAGCCCATATCCTCAACCAGGGGCCCACGACTAGCCGAAGACACTAAGACCCAGAATGTGATCTGTGGCAAGCCTATCGCCAACCGGGCACATATCCAGTCCCAAACAACATTTCTTTATTAGGAAATAGGAAAAAACTGCGTTCTTTTTTATATTGCCCGACCCAAGAACCGAACCCGGGACCTCGCGAAGTTAAATCCAACACCTGGACCGATAGACCATAGAGGCGATTTAACATATTGCATATATTTCATGATTTTTAAATATTGCTGGTAATTGCATCTAGTAGTTACATTAATTTTGTAAAATAAAAAAAACATATTAATAAATATTGATTTTTGCTTTAACGGGTTAGCTGGAAGAAATTTCATTCATTAGCTATAAGCTTGCCCTTTGTATTAACGTTTATTTTAGTCTTACGTTTTTCGATAATTTTTGTTGTCAACAATAAAGAGTTAATAATAATAATAAATAAATAGCCGTGGATAAGTTATACAAATTTAATCTAACCCCAAAGTAAGCAAATTATGCTTTTATTATGGGTGTTAGTCAACGATACTAACACATATTGGGAATCGAACCAGAGCCTCCCAGTTGAGCTAGGCTAGGCCCATACCCTAGCCCCTTTGACCAAAGCGGTCAAAATTCGTCATTATCGAAATCAATAATAAGTGAAACAATGCAAGTGTACTCTCGCGTTATTGAATGTTAAGTGTCTTCAAGTACATATCTGTCTCGTGATTAAGGGCAGTTCGATATCGTTACTTTTACCAATTTAAATAGAGTTTAAATTGTCTTCTGTTTCTTATTATGTAGATTCCTACGACAACTTATTAAGTATGTTCAAACGGTAATGAATGAATAAAAATAACTAGGCTTTTGACTTCTCTCTTGTCCAAAGGGTTCTTGTCGGAGCTAAAGGTCCGAGAACTAAAGGTAAATACTAATCTTCAGTTCAATAGATGCGAATTGATACCCAGACAATTGATAGACAGACCCAGAATTAGCAAAAAGAGTGAAAATGCGTTTAGTTGCACTGATTTCGCCTACATTACTTTCTTATTTATATTGTTTCTTATTTCAGAAGTTATTTGTGTTCTACGGCTTGAGTAAATACAAAAACCAGATATTTATAATTTGCACTATAATTATGCAAAAAGAAAATACTGTTCATGTGACATTTAACTTTTTTTGCTTTTTTTCCTCAATTATGTTATAGTAACTTAACAAAAATATATTGAATATATTTAATATTTTTGTCTTAATATCAGGAAAATCGAAAATTATTTATTGAATAGGTTCCAAATTTATGGAACGTGCTGCGTTCAAAATATTGTCTCATTATTTCTTCAGGTCAACAAAGACCTTTTAAATTTACCTCTTTGTCATTAAACTGTGTCATATTTTCGTAAGAACGTCTTTATGTTTATAAATAGCAACTAACCGGAACACGTATGCGCCATAGCCTGCCTCTCCGAAGGTGCGAATCGGTAGCGTGCCGTATAATGTTGTGTGCGCAGACGCAGCGTCCACAGTCACTCCAAATATTCCGCAACAGACAGACGCTCCTAATAATTCTTCGCCGCGCTACGATCGAAGTTATATTCGGACGCTCGCGATCACTAAGTTTTGTTTAAGTTTGTAAACAATAAATATTATGTTGTGAAATTGTGAACTATACAAAATTAAATGTCGTTCTGTAGAATAACAGGCCGTAGTAGAGGCCTGCCTAAACCTAATTATTTTCCGCTTCTTGCGCCGATTTCACCGGCGGATGCGAAGAGATGTTGCAGAATTACTGGCAAGTCTTACGGCTTGCCTTCTCATCATTACATTCCAGTACTTCTTACGGCCAGATCGGCTAAAACTAAGTGTAAAATTACTAACGTAGCTAGTGAACTCGGACCGCATCACTATTCACCTGAAATTAATTACGGAAATAGAAAACATGAATTGCTACCAGACTTCAGGTACATATTTCCAGTTCTGGATGGCTCTACGGAAGCTCAACGAGTTTTAATGGAAATGCTTTCCACGAAACAAGTGACAGACGATAAAAGATATGTATATACGGTTCAGGAGAGGAAATGCAGTTTGGTTTTTTCTTCACGCATGGAAGCCGCTGTGCGTGACGGTGATGTTAGAGATGTGATGTTAGGAAAAGACTCTGATACGGTGCTTATTAAAACAAAACAAGGACGCAGTGTTTCTATGGATGTTAAGGATTTTACAGAAGATGTAGAAATATTTGAAGGTGAAGGCCCTAATGCTGATGTATTAAAACAGAGAGAAATGGAAGAGATTGAAGAAAAGAAGAAAAAACGAAAGCGCGCGGCTGGTTTGTCTTCGATGAAAAAAATATTTGAAAATAAGGAAAGATTAGCTGAAGTGCAAGAGTTAGAAGAAGAGAAACTTCGCCAAGATCGCTTGGCAAAGAAAGCTAAACTAGAAGAAGTAAAACATGAAAAACACGATACCAAACATTTTAGTTGTAATGAATTTGATGTTAATTATATGCGTTCCAAAACAAGCATGGTTATGGCTAGTGGTGATTGGCGCGATCAAATGTTGCCCCTTGTTGACACATGGAATTGGGACCAATTTGAGTCTGAAGTCAGCTATGAACAATACAAACCCAAAATATCACAGTTGCCTTCACCAATAAAAATAAAACCTATTCAGTGTGAATCGGAAATTTATGACTGTGACAAAAACATTAGTGATGTTTCGGTATCTTTAGAAAACGTGCCTTGCATTAACCCTTTAAAACCAATTACTTCTAAGCCGTCAGAACTAATTTTGGATGCTGTCAAAAATCTTTCCGAGGAATGCTTAGCTGAGACGTCAAACATTACAGAAAAACTATTAGAATCTAATAAAATAGACACACTTCCAACATTAGAAATTTTGCCAGATATTGTGAAAAATATTAAAAAAGGTAAAAAAGAGAAATTGGCGAAAATAGCTGGCCTTTCATTAGATATAAATAAAGCTAAAAAATTTGTTCCTGGTCAACATGTAATGGCTCCAAGTGGACCTATATTTGTACCGGGACAAACGGTCGAAACACCAGCTGGTCCAGTGTTTGTGCCTGGATTGACAGTTAATACTTCTGCTGGTCCAGGTCTTATTCCTGGCCACCTAGTCGACGTCGAAAATTGTGATGATCCGTTTTTTATGGCTGGTCAAGTTCTGCATACTACAAGTGGAGAAGAGTTCATAAGTGGCCAAACTATCAGAAATAGAGATGGCACTTGTCGTTATACTGAAGGACAAACTGTTCTCTCTGAAAGTGGATTTAGTTTTGTGCCTGGAAAGGTGATAAACAATGGAACAGAAGATGTATTTGTGCCAGGGCAAACTATATTAACTCCTGAAGGTATTCAATTTATCCCTGGTCAAACAGTAACGGAAAAAAATGGTATGGTATTCACCCCCGGACAGAATGCCAAAATAAATAATGACTGGCAATTCGTACCTGGGCAAGTTGTGCATCAAGACGATGAAGTACACTTTGTTCCTGGAGCAACTGTAGCTACTCCTAATGGCCTTAAGTTTGTACCCGGGCAAACTGTGTCAATAGATGGTGAAACAATGTTTGTTCCTGGAATCACAAGGTTTGATGGCAATGGATTAGAATTCGTTCCTGGTACAACTGTTGACACAATAGATGGATCTAAATTTATTGAAGGACAGATAGTATCCTCTGATTCTGGGGATAAATTTGTGCCTGGCAAAACAATAGTTAATGTAAATGGTCATGTTGAATTTTCAGTTGCAAAATCTGTAGAAGATATAATTTTTACTGAGGAAACCACTGTTGGATTACCAATTGATATTAAAACTTCGATGTTGTCTGAAGAAGCACTTTATGTATTCGGGCACATGATTCAAACTAGTAAAGGGATTGAATTTTATCCGGGATCCAAAGTTCCGAAGATAGAAGGAAAAGTAGTACCTGGAAGGCTAGTTAAAAATGAATTAAATCAATCTAGGTTTGTTCCAGGAATGATGGTTGAAGGTGTTTTTGTACCGGGACAAATAGTATTTACAGAGAATGGTGAACAGTTTGTGCCAGGGCAAGTTGTCGATACGGTGGATGGTGTCAAATTTGTACCAGGGCAAGTTGTGTCTACGAAAAACGGTCCAAAATTTGTTCCTGGACAGACAATACATACAATCGATGGACCTCGTTTTGTACCTGGTCAAATTATTGAAACTAAAGCAGGACCAACATTCATTCCAGGTCAAGTAATATATACTGAAGAAGAAGGTTCAAGATTTGTACCAGGTCAAGTAGTTGACACTGAAGAAGGTCCAAGATTTGTACCCGGCAGGGTTATAGAAACTGATGACCAAGGTGTTACATTTATTCCAGGCCAGATAGTTCAGACACCAGAAGGACTTAAATTTGTTGCTCCCGATCTAATTGAAGGTGAAGAAGGCCTTGAGTTTTCAGTGCAGAGTTTTATTGTAACTCCAGAAGAACTTAAACTTCTTAAAGTAAAAACTAATCCAAATGATACAACATCTACTCGAGGAGAACTGACCATAGATGCAAAAATGCTAAGACAACTTTCTGAAGCTGGAATGTCTGTTGGTCGTCAAGTACCAACTGATTTACCAGCTATTAATTTTAAGTTTAATGAAACAAAAAATGCGGAAGTTCTTAAAGCTTTTGTTACTGACTTTGGTTTAAAAGATAATGTTGCTAATCAGTTAATGAATGTTATTAAGACTATAATAGAAATGAGTACACAAATAAAAACTGAAATAAGTGAATCAGACAAAGATATAAAAGTTGACGGAAAAAGAGGTAAAAACAATAAAAAACGTTTAGATTCAGAAATAATTTCTGACTTAGATTTTAATAAAGAGCATAAAGCCAATCAAGAAAAAGTAAAAAATTCCATCGCGGCAGCTGTATTAGCTGCCTTAGTAACTGCAGAACAATTTGAAGAAATCAACAACAATAATGGCAAAGAAAAGTATAATTACATTTTAAAGTCGATTGATACTATATTAGGAAAAGCAATAAATGAAGATTTTGTTTCTGCCATGTATGAAATACTTCAATCTGAGGAAGACAAAGATATTCTATGTGATGAAATTTTTGAAAATTCCTCACAGCCTAAGTTCCATTTAATTAAAATGGCACTTAACAATTCTTTACACAAAGAATCTGTATCCAAAGAACTTCTCATTGAAGAGTTCAGTGAATTTTTAAGCAGTGAAAATGAAGTATTGGGTCCAGCATTCAAAAGCATTTCTAATGGCAACGCAGAAATTTTAAACAATATTTTGGGCCGTATTACTGATTGTGTATCGTTTATCAAAACTGATAACGAAGCTGTAGACATTCTACAAAAAGCTGTTGTATCAGCTGTACAAGAAAATAGTAGCAAAACACTAAAAAACATCTTACAAACCTCTGATGACAAGAGCATTAAGGAGTTGATAATCCAATCAATTGGATTGGCAAAAATACTTGGCATGGGTGAAGCAGCTAGAAAGTTATCTTTGGCTGTTAATGATGTTGAGAACTTTTCAAAAGTTGTCCAAGATGAAAAAGTAATGAATATTTTAAAACGAGTAACTGTGATGAGAAAACTTGCTGAACAAACGCCTTGTTTACGCTCATCACTTCAGAAATTGGAAAAAGATCCTGAACTCGCTCGAACTGACCCAAAACTTAGAGATTTAGTGCGAGAAAGTGCAGCGCTTATGATCATTCCTGAAGAAACTCCTCTGTTGACTTCAAAAGATGTTCCTATCAGTTTACTTCAACCAGAAAATAGTCTTGCCATGGAAGAATTTTTATATCAGCGAAGAAAGCGGTCTGGTGCTCTGTTAATAATGAAGAAAGGCTTACAGGCAGTAGTGCCACGAGAAGCAAGTCGGGCAGTGTTAACGGGTGAAGTGGCGTACACTGTACTCGATGAAAATGGAATAAGATACTTTGAACCGTTACATGTATTTAATGCTCTTAATTTAAGTCAACCGACTGCACACCGCTTCAGCATATATAGTTGTCCAATTATGGACGATAATGATGAAGACTTTCAAACATTTACTGGGTACTGTAATATAAGCAATAATCAGAAAATCACAAGATTAGGGGGCTGGAACAAAAAATATAGCGGAGTATTACTTGACAGAGAAAATACAAGAGCTAGAGTGAACAGTATAGATCACACTCCAAGTTATAAGAGATACCCTTCGCGTTCACTGTCGCGATCTAGATCGAGTTGTAGCAGAAGTCCACCAAAGGTAGATATTTTTTATGTAAAAAAAAATCTTGCACTGTATATATCCAGTTTTCAATAAAATTAACGAAAATAATATAATAAGGATTTTAACCTCACAGCCTAAAATAGAAATAACTATGTGCAAAGAAAACCGAAAACAAATTACAAATGCATTATCCCGTTCTCACCATGAACATTATTATTTGTTCAAGGGAACTTTCTCCTGACACTTACATAACAAAACAGGAATTAACAAAATTAGTTTATTTGTTCATGCGTGATGCGATGTCAAAGGAAAGGGGGAATTCATTTTATACGTAAGATAAATAAATATGAAATTTAACACTGAAAAAATAAAAAAAAGCATGGTTATAAACAAATACATACGTATTTTTATTGTAAGAAATGATAGATGGTAGAGTTTAGCACTGACTCACCCGGATTGATACCACCGCCTTAGCTATTCCTGCCGCCATAACATCATGACGTGTTCCGGTTCGGAGGGTAAGGTAGCCGGTAAACTTACTTTTGCTCGAGGCCTAACATACCATCAGGTTGGCAACGCAGACGACGTGAATTTCTTAACATCAGGAATTCCGTCTGCTTGTTTGCCTTCCAATATCATAAAAAAAATGGTGTGTTGCCAATCTAAGGCTGAAATTGTAGCTTGCGGTGGACAGCCAGTATTGTTATTAATTTTATTTTGGTTTTCACAGGTAGAGGATGTTGTGGTAGCAACGACCGATTACACAGCAACGGCGGACGACGAAGTCTCTATCAAAGCTGGAGACATTATAGAAGTTCTCGACACAAAGACCGCTCACGGATCAAAGTAAGTTAATTGTTTTATACAAACTATATGCAACCTCAATGTTTTTTTTTGTGTGTTTAAACCCAATTGTTTTTTTTGTGTTTAAACCTAGAAACGTCATTATTCACAATGTAATTAGCACATGTATCACATTAACGTTATTCTTTGCTTTATATGTTTTAAAATAACTAACCATGTGTTGTGAAATGTAGATTCTCCTTTTTAATATATCATGTTTAGGTACATTTTTCATATACTTACTTTTAAAAATAAATGAAATATTACACTAGCATCCCAAAAACACACTTGTTACTAGCGGTCTCAGCGAACTTCGTTCCACCCGTTCCGTTTAAAATGTTGTTTTTCCTAGTTTTCTCGCAGTTTTTGTCCTTTTTTTATCTTTTAAACCTTCCTTGGATTTTCACAAACAATTCAAATCAAAATTAGTCCGTTCGGTACAGCTGTTCTCGGGTTTTAACGAGACAAACAAACAGCAATTGATTAATATAATATATAATGTATCATTACATAAATTATTGTAAATATATTGTAAAGTCAGAAAAAAAAAGACAACACCGCTGAGTTTCTTGCCGGATCTTCTCAGTGTGCGGCCGCGTTCCGATCCGGTGGTAGATTTATTATTATATAGACCCGTCACAAGTGCCTCTTGTAGGTTTATGTGAAATAAAGATGATTTATTATTATTATATTTATACATATAGATAATTATCGGACACAGTTTATAATATCCGTTGGATTGCCTAATAGTAGTTATTTTTTTGACGTTCATTTTTATTTAAAAACCAGGTGTTCCAGTTTTAAACTGCACTTTAAAGTCTTATATTTCACCAGGAACTTATAAAAACGTTTATACTTAACTAAACTTGACAGATAGTTTCAGTAAAAATATTTTTTTACGTTAAAAAATAAATACTTCAGCCTTTTGTATAACTTTAATGATATTGTGATTGGAAATATAGAGGTTGAGAATGCATTTTACGATAATTTCTATGCGTCGGACAACGATGTGGGATATATTTAGCGTGGGTATTCACCCATACTCTTGTGTAACGTTTCATATTTGTAATACTATCACCAACATATCACTTTAACTGCTCAATTTACTTTTCTTCGATCATCAGGAACATGCAGATATGTCGCGTCTTATAACCAATATCATCATTTTCTCTCCGTCATCGTAAATTAATATCATTATCATGAAACACTCCAAACACTTGATATCGTAATGACAAATATTATTTACGCAGGTACAGAGGGCGTGTGTATAAATACGAGAATCATTTCTTCCAGTCCAGAGGGACTTCTCTGGACTATGTGTTTAGTGTGCCCACTTACAAAATGTATTATCACTGATTGTATCATAAGAAGAGGACACAGGAGTCGGAGGAGCCATGCTATCATTGTAAATATTCCGCTTTGGCAAGAAAGTGTTATATTACCGTTGTGTTCACCTAAGTGTTGTGATCAATATTTATCTTGTGATAACTATCATTATTTGTCATTAAAATATTGTAATACACTGCTTTATGTTGAAACTTGCATTACGATCTTAATAAAGACTATAAATTCTTGGGAGTTTTTACTTCTAAATATACATTTAGGTCTATATTTAAATGAAACTCAATGTATACGTTCCCCGTGGTTACTATATTGTTCGTTTAATTTAAAAAAAAAATGATTTTATCGTCTTCATTTATTTTATTTTACTATGATATTGGAAAGCAAACAAGCGCACGGATTTCCTGATCGTAAAACTTCCTAGACGCCTAGAGACACCAAAGGTAGTAATGGTGCCTTGCCAACCTAAGGCCGGGATGTTAGGCATCTAGCAAAAGTAAGTTGACCGGCTACGTTATGCTCTGAACCGGAACACGTCAACGACAAGCATTGACGTTATGGCTGTAGGAGTTTTCACTTTTTATTTTTGTTATTTCGATTTTCTTATAATATTGAAAGGCAAAAAAGCAGATGGATTTCCTAATGGTAAGACATTCACGCCGCCTAAAGACACCAAAGGTAGTAACGGTGCGTTGCCAACCAGAGGATGGGTTTTTAGTCCTCGAGCAAAGTTAAGTTTTCCGGCTTCCTTACCCTCCAAACCGGAATACATCATGACGTTATGGCCGCAGGCATAGGTAAGGCGGTGGTACCAATCCAGGCGAGTCGCAGCGAAACTCTACCTAGTAAGATGTCACGGTGCTAGTGACGGTAAGACTATGCTCGCCTTTTACTAGCTGCCTAGCAGGAAGGCAGATGGTGCATTTTGCAAAGAAGCCTGGACCAACGCCCCCCGCGTTTGAAAAAAAACGCAACACTTTTGACCAATTAAACTGCAGAATTTCTAATTTTCTACAATTTTCACTGGTAGTGCTGTGCAACACCTTTACCGCCTAGCTGCAACCTATTCCTGCCGCCATAATGACTATGTCGTGTTCCGGTCTGAAGCGTAAGCGTGACTGGTAGACTTCCACAATAGGCCTTCCATCCCGGCCTTAGGACAGCGATGCACCTATAACATCTACGGCGTCTATAGGCCACGGGTGTCTCCATTAGGAGAGCCGTGTGCTTGTTTGCTGGCCTCTAACTTAAAAAAAAACTAGATGGGAGAGTTAGCAGACTGATGACGTTACTACACTTTTAACAATAACGAATTACGGCCAGTTTTCGAAATGCCAATCAGTTTTAATCTGCGATTTAGCTTTTCATAACGGTTTGGCGTAAAAGTCTAAAACGAATTAATGTTAAATAGCTGTTATGAGGAAGTAAGTCGTTGGTTAAAATTTGTTGGCATTTCGGAATCTGGCCAATAATTACTTAGACTATCACATTATAAACTATGTACTATGAATAAACACATTTTAGTAAATTTGGAGATGATCTTGAATATTAATAATTATCATGTGGACTGCTGTAAGTGAATAAATATCATATTGAATGAACCGCTACATTATCGTTTGGAGATTATAGGATAAAAAGTAGCCTCTGTCGTCTTTGAGCCTAGGTTTGGTTTTTGTACCCGGGTGCGAAAGGCAGGCAGACATTAAAACATAAATCCTGAAGAAATAATAAAACACATTTATAATAAAAATCTTTTTGTGTAGAATCTAATTAACATTAAACTATGAAATACGAATATTTAAGATACCTACAAGTATACAGTTGTAAGTAGCCAACTTTTATGTCAGAGAATTATAAAATAAATACACATTCCTGGACCAATTTCACAAATTGAATCTTAGCAAAGTCCAAAGTAAGCAAATTGTATGCTTGTGATGTGATATATGTATACATAAAAAGATATTAAATTAAAATTTTAAACACGACCCAGAAAATAGACATCTAGATGACAAAAGTATGAATAGTTTAAGTCAAAAGTATGAATGAATATATTGCAATCCAAACTAAAAAAAGTCAGTGACAAGTACTGCCATCAAGGCTGTAGGAAGAAATTTAGCGGTGGATGTCAATCAACCTAGAACCTAGATATGACAAGTCCGTAACGGGGTAGGCAAAGAATATCAAGTGCCAAATCTCACGATCCTGGCAGACATGTCTGGCTTTCTCATACAAACACGCTGGTTTTGGAGACTCTTGGCACCACTCATAGATATTATCCGAGCGATTTGATCTGCTGTCTCTGTAATGAATACAATTGAGTCTAGGAGTGGTGATAGTCTTGCAAGCCTGGAAGACGTGTTAAAACGGTGGTTTGAATTTAATGGAGATATGTATGAATACCTATGATCGAGATGCTTCCGCTAGGTCTGTGTACTCAAAGGAAATCGCGGAGGCATGTGGTGACATTGCGATAGGAGGTATGGTTGCAGCGGAGATGATCAAGCTTGGTTGCTCAGCTTTCTAGGACTCTTTCTAGGTTCCTTGCAACAAATGTTGGAGGACCGACAAAGTACCCGAAGACTAGCAGCGAGCAAAGATCTACCCTTGTATAAAATCAAGGGTTCACGTATGGACTGCACCTGTTACAGGGTCAAATTGGAAAAATTGTTGAAAGGAGGATGCAAGGAATGTCCGATGGAACGTTGCTTTAGGCTCAAGGCGGCTTTAGGTCTAAAAAGGATGTATGGATCCTAGTTTTAAGTTTCGAGAATCTCGAAAAAGCGTTTAATAAATAGAATAAATAAGGAACTTTGGGACATTTTGACGGATTAGGGATATGCGGGTCCCTGTTGCGTGCAGTCTATGTATTTAAATTGTAAAGCATGTGTGCAGGTGGACATGTCCCATTAGTTGGTGTTAATATTGACGTCAAGCAAGGCTGTATGTTGTTAATACGATTGTTTATCTCATACTTGACAAATGTCTATAAAGCTTAAGATTAATTAATGTGGGTATGCGCATGGGTGACCAAGCAATGAACTCTTTGCTTTATGCAAATGACACTGTACTTTTAGGCTTTACACCATCTGAGTTGCTAACGCTGGTTACAGATATTATGGAAGGTGATTATAAAGAAAAAGGCTTACATTTGAATGCGAAGAAAACCAAAGTAATGGTTTTGAAAAGAGATGTATCCAGAACGCATATAAGAATTTTAGTCGATAAGGTAATGTTAGATCGAGTGAATGAAATTGTATATCTTGGTTGTGCTTTTCGCAAGGGTGGAAGGTACATTGTAGACGTATAAAGGAAAGTGTGTGTAAGGAGTAGTGTGAATAGAGCGCTGGGGAAGCTATGTCAAAGCGAGGTTTTCATGAGTTCTTCCCAACGACTCACGTGATACGTTTCGAGTTGCAACGGACCGCGCAAAACATTCCCATCCACTCACGTGGTCGGTTGCAAATAAAAAAATAAATACAAATTGTTCCCAACGGATCACGTAGCCCGTAACGACTAAAAAATCTGTAATTCGTTCCCACCCGCTCCTGTGGTCGGTTGCAACTACTTTTTCGTTGCGTTCGGAGTGCTAACGGACCACGCTCGTGATTTAAACTTATTTTACCACTTTTAATTATTAAAACTACTGGATTTAGCATTAAAATCTGTCTTATTGTAACAAAATAGAAATAATCAGATTCTTAAAAAAATAAACATTCGGTTATAACAATAAAAAAACAACATTACTAAAATTGTTTAAAATGAATTAAATCACACATTGTTATAAAAATAGACCTGCTTCAAAATATGTCATAGTGAGTATAGTTTAACATATATTTTTTATGTTTCAGTTTCGCATAGGTAATTATAAATAAAATCATAATTTGTAAATAGATTCAACAAAGTGTCGATGCGTTTAACAAAATAAAAACTATCCAAAAAAATATTTATTTAAAATCACAGCGTTATGTCATAATATCACTATTTTAAAATTTCACGAGTGTTATTAAACTATTTCTTATCTTTAATTATTTATTAAAAGTGATAAAATAAGTTTAAATCATTGTGGTCCATTGGCACTCCAAAAGCAACGAAAACGTAGTTGCAACCAACCACGAGAGCAGGTGGGAACTAATTAAAGATATTTTTTTTAGTTGCTACGGGCTACGTGATCCGTTGGGAACGATTTGTATTAACTATTTTTTTAGTTGCAACCGACCACGTGAGTGGATGGGAATGTTTTGCGTGGTCCGTTGCAATTCGAAACGTATCACGTGAGTCGTTAGGAATAACTCGTTTTCATTGGGCTAGCCTCGCTTTGCATAATTCTGTGCTTATTCTTACGTTGTTGTCTGAAAGCGAGATTTGGGTATGTCAGAAAAAATAAAGGACTAATGCAGTCGAAATAAGAACGCTACCGAAACACTCTGTGGCGTAACACTCTATGACCGCAAACGTAACAATGAAATCCGCGAAAGAGTGGGATTATAAGAAAGTGTTGGTATTAAAACCAGAAAGGGTATGCTCCTTTGGTTGACTCAGCAGTGATTGACAAAGCAGATATATAATGTGGATGCATGTAGGTAGCTGGGGAGACCTAACTTGACTCAAAATGGTCAAATAGATTGGGTTTCATTAAAGGGTGTTGTCAGAGTCTCCGAAACCTGCGTGTTTGTATTTAAAGGGTGATGAATGTAGAGGAAGCCAGGCAGGTCCGCAAGTATAGTGACATTTGGCACTCGGAACTTTCTGCTTATAGTGTGTTATCAAATCTTTGTAATACAAGAATCCTGCAATAAAAGTATTTTAATTTAAATAAAAAATATTAAGACATCATTCTCTCTGTAATAAAAATGCGCCCCTACCGAATCAAACTTCATAAACAAGCGATACTGTAAATGTCTCATCATAAACATCAATAAGAAACACTTGCTGCTGCGGTAACATCTTGGATTCATCATCATCATCATTAACATGTCTTAGATTTGCCCAATAATTTGCTGTTTTCTGTTCAAATATACTTAAAGATAATATTTATTGTTTACAGCACTCAATTTATCCTCACAGAAATCTTGTTTCTTAATGTTAAACAATAGTTTATATTCCTGTTTTATAATTTTGACTTCTGTATATAACTTGTCTACACAATTATTATAATCGACAATGTTTTCACTACGTTGGCAAAATTTACTATCAAAACTGGTTCGAATCTAACCGTGTTTAGAAGGTATTTAATATACCTATCACTAAGGTATAATATGATAATAATTTGGAAATATTTTAAAAAGCCCCTCTTAAATTATGTTCTAAATTAGGGCTCGACTAATGATTATTATAGCAAAGGGAACCAATAAAATAGTATCTTCTCGCATAGTCAAGTTATAGATCCCCGAAGAGGCACGCAGAGGCACAACCAGGGCATCCACGACTAGCCGAAGATACTAAGTCTCACTATGTATCGGTCTAAGTCTAACCGGGCACATAACCAATCCCGAGCAAGCAACATTATTTTATTACAAAGTTAGAAAACCACATTGTTGCCCGACCCGAGAATTGAACGTAACGAAACGATCGACTAAACAAAATAAAGGCTTTAAATAACGAATAGTATTTAATTGTATAAAAAAAACACAATTCTGAAAAGGCTTAGAAATATTCATTATATGCTAGCTGACCCGGTAGATTTCGTTTAAATATTTTAATATTTTTTAGAGATTATTTAAGTAGAAAGAAATAAATTGAAGTTGGCGATCCTGTCACTTAGGAGTATAAAATATAACAATAACAACCTACTCTCAAACCTACCGAGTCTGAAAATCGAAGTATGGTAACAAAATATACTGATACCAATTTTTTGTATTCGTTGATTTACTAATCAATACCAACTATTATTACAAATTGCTTTGGAAAACTTATCTAAAGTACAATGTTAATGTAAATTACAAATACAATATCGTAACAGACAATATACAAAAGCAAACTTGTTATACCTAGTACTTAATCATGTAAAATAATAATTGATATATATGTAGAGTACTTCCTTGCAATAGTTAAGCAATGTGCAGCTTATTTCGGTAGAGTTCTGGAGGAAACCCCGTAACTGTGCCACGATAGACGTCACGCAGTTTCTGGGCCACACGAAAATAGCTTGCACTGTAACTGATGAAAGACTGGAGTAACTGATCTTAATGTACCTACTTGTAACGTTATCCTCTTCACTCTTGCTCCTGTAATACTTTGATGAAAACCGACCATGCGATTGTTTAGCAACATGTTTCAATACAAAATTACTCGTTTTCGTAGACACGTTTTGATTTTTTTTAATATTAAATGTCAAATACGATGATGGCTTTCCTATTAGTATTAAACACACACCGTCTTTTGATACCAAAAAGGTTAGTGTTGCGTTGTCAACCTGAAACAGTCATTTTAAAATGTGCAACAAGTATGGGCATATTAAAAACTTAGGTATTATAAGAATAATTATTTCAGTGAAAAAGCTTGAGAAAATAAAGTTATAGTTATTTTGGCAAATAATAGGTTTTTTCATAGGTATTGTGACAAGGCCTATTTTTTTTGTTACATCAAACATTTATTAGGTACCTACTGTAATTTGTGTTAGGTTATATATTGTAATAATAATAGTTAAAAATATATGAAGCTTATTCAAATGCTTTTTGTTGGCTTGAAGGACCGTACTAATTATTTCAAGCCAATGAAATGTTTTTAGGGTTAAACGTTGCTACCAGCTAACATTAGAAACATGCACGATCCGTGTAAAACATCTTCACTGTGTCTTATGTATTATTTGATGCACAGTTGTTAGCTCTGAGTAAATCCAAAAAAGAAAATGTATGATATGGCTCGAACTTTCGTTATGGTTAACAGCCAATCAAAACAACACTGAAACTAGCAGCATAAACGAAATTTCGTCCAGTTCGCAATACCTTTTAAATTTCTATTACCATCCTATTCAATTTTAAATGATCAGTTAAATAATGACTAATACATTCCTTACAAGTGCAAATCTTAAGTCGTCTTTTAAAGTAGGCGACATGGCTCTGGGTCTACCAAGATAAAATCTTCTGTTTTCATACAGCTCTTTTTTCATTCACTGCTTTGATCGCCTTTTTCATACGAGCAATACGTGGCCGGCCAGATCTCTGTCTCTCACTAATAGATAAGACTTATTTGTATATATCAAGACCCCACTGTACAACCATTTGACTAATACCAACCGAATGCCTGTACTTAATGCTTTCCCAGCAATTCAATTGGCAGAAGCTTGCCACTATATAACATCTGATAACTTGTTATCAGTGCAAGCCAACATTTTACATGAAATGTTTTGAATGGAATGTTAGCTCCGGGGTCTACAACCATCTCCCTGTAGCAGTAAAAGCCCAACCGACAAAACTTCTTTATCGGTTATGCTAGTAAAATGGGTATACAATAGTAGTAGTTATTAGAGCTATATAACTTTAAGGTTTCTCGCGTTTTTAGCCTTACGTGCGGCCATCACAAATAACCTTTGCATTCTTTAGAATATGGAATCATCTTATGTTTAATTATTTTTAAAAATGAATTGTGTGATTTTTTAATTTTTTCAATCCAATAATGTTTTTTTCTAGTCCTAATAAAGTTTGGAACAAATAAAAACATTACAATTTCGAGCATCTTTCTTTATTATCAGGCCACATTGGTTTTATTTAAAAACAATAAATTTTAAAGTGAGAAGTAACACAACTATTTATTAAACTCAATCAAGATGTTTAGTCAATAAATTAAATTCGCTAGGAACCATCTTAGTTAATTTGCAATTTCTGTCGGCTATGGAAAAGTGTTCAATACCTCACAAAAATGTTGCATAGAAAAAATAGAACTTAACACCACAGACATATAAGCTACGAAACTTCTTATTTAGATATCAAAGAGAGATACATAGAGAATAGAAAAATTTGATACCTTTCTGACTGATTATTCCATAAATTTACTCATCTGTTTTTCAAATACCTTAATTGTGTTAGGAAAGACAAATCGTTTAATATTTGAAAAGGTGGTTCAAATTGTAACAATGCCATTCTGTACTTACATCATTGATGAACTGTAAAAAATAACTCCGATTGAGTAATCTTTACTACGTAACCTACCGCATCGTAGAAGTGACCTTGGTTAAAGCTATTATTAGGCCAGTCATCATTAAAATCTCTCTGCCCTCATCAAAACTGTCTCCGCCGCGGTCACCGCAAATGTGCCAACTCTGCTGATTTCGTCGCTATCCTGACACCACATTAATTACTTCTCATTCAATTTTAGGAAACAGCAATCATGTTGTTTTAAATAACCTCGTCCGAAGTTAGTGACTCATATTTTTCATAGAAAAAAACAACAGAAATGAAAAGATTAGAAGTTATAATTATAGGATTGTCACAACATGTTTTTGTGCCTCACGATGTGAAATTGAAACGGTAACACCAAGTTTAGCCTCTTATATTAGAAAAAAATTGATAATATCATCATCTATTTCGGGGAGTGCTCTGTTATTGGACACCTCCTGCTAAACTCCACATGTGGACCTCGTGTAGGAGTTCTCACCATCTTTTTTTCACCACCCTGTTCTGTTTCACCTTCTGTTCACCACCCTCACCATCTTCTTTAAACGTGGTCTTCAAACGGAACTTTTATCTACTATACCTTTCCGTATACATATTTTCTGCTTTGTTGTTTGACTGTCTTTATGACTACACCGTCATTAAACCAATTACTAATTTGTGAACGAATGTTGATCGATTTCGCCGTCATTTCTGAACTGATTTAATTATTTTTTTTACTTGAAAAAATGTACTTGTTGTTGTTCCATTGCCTTTAAGTCTAGATCTGATATTGGGGTACTAGGGAAATGGAAGGAAAGACAAGTAATTTTTGTGTACTTAGACGACATACTTATTTAAACAGAAGTCGATTCACGCTTAGTCGTACCTAGCAGGACTGTTGCGAATATCAGCATTGTAATCTGCTGATGTTGATCAGCATTCGGTTTAATCGAAGCTGATTTAATTGCTGAAATTCAGGTCGTGAAATTTCCGTTCAATGCGCGGCTTTCCTTCTTCGGCAGGAGTTTTTAACCAATCAAAGATCATAAATCGTCACTTGTCATCACTTGCTCTCGCGAAAAATTGGTAAACAAACACTTAAAATTGTTTTTGTTAAAAAATAACGGGAATATAACATACCTCTTATTTTAAAAAAAAAGATTAATAAAAACCTTTTATTTTAAATGTTAAATAATAACTAATAAGTTTATCATCCTACCAATAACTTCATAGTTGAATACATTTTAAACCGTCGGAAAACGGAGGAGTTGGTTTGTGTCTTAAAATAATATGATATCAGTTTCCCGAGTGTATAATATTATGTTTTCGTGTATGTAGGCGCGCCACCCTTGCACATGTGAGTGTGTGTGTGCGTTGTGAGTGTGTTCATGCGTTGTTAGTGTGTGCGTGCGTGCGTTCATATAATGTGTGTCTGTCCGTCCGTCTGTGGTTTTGTTTGAAAGCTGAAGTAATCGAGATGGTTTTAGCTCCGTTATATGTTTATAGGTATTTTCTGGATTTATTGAACATTTTTAATTTTACGATAACGAGTATTAAAATATCTCATTTCAATTCCAGAACACTTCCGGCCTGGAAGTGGTCTGGCTCTGGAGTTGGCATGAGCACTTACATTTTACTACTCATATCGAACCTGAGATCACAATGTGGTCACATTGAGGTTTCGGGTTTAATGCAGAGTTTAATAACTATATTCTGTTTTTTACAATTTTCAAATTGTTTTTGCAACTTAGCTCGTGGATTAGATAAGTGTCTGGTTGACGATAGGTAACTATCATATTCTAACAGCCGCCACACATCGCGGGTCAAGTGACCCACCACCTTGTGTCCACTCATCGTGTCCCCTCTTGGACAGAGAGGGGTACTGAGGAGCGTCCTTCCCGGTCCAATTGGTTTTGCCGGGGCCCCGGCTAGACCCCTTTTACTCAGCCCTCTGCCTACTACTTCAGGAAAACAGGCGTGAATATATATTTTTTTATTAAATCTGCATCAGCTGATTCTAATTTTAAAAACATCAGCATCAGCTGAAATTAAAAAAAACTGCATCATCAACAACCCTGGTACCTAGTACAAGTCATGAAGTCACCAGCCTGCGAATGCGACTGCGGTCAGTAGGAACCAATTGTATGCTTTTTGTACGTTATTACCATACATTTTGTATTTTGCGTCGGATATAAAATATGAATTGATTTTTTTATTTTTTATTTATTTCATACTCGTAGATCGAAAGTGTTATCGATTCTGTACCGGTTTTAAAATTTGGCTGGTGCTTCAGATGTAACCCTGTATATATGAGTTTAGTACCACTGTAATGTTAGTTTCTGAAGTTACCTGACTGACACTCACAAAATACTTTCGAGTATATGGAAGTTTCGTGTTCCTGCTTTGTACCATTAAGTAAGTCCCATCCTGTCGTCAGGAAGGAAGCGTGTGACGTCACAGAGTAGCTCTACGGTGCCCCATGTCGGTGCGTAGAGGGACTCAACGGTCGTTGGAACAAAACATTAAGAATGACCCTCAATAATAACTAACAAAATAATATTTTACGTTCATAATACCCCGCGATCCTCAAACAGTCAGACTTTCTTCATTTATTTTAATATTACAAGTAAAGTTAAACCCCCTTTCTAATTAAACTTAAGCGCTGGATCTGGTGCCAGATCAACGAGTGCGTAAGTTTTATTAGTAAGGGAGTAAGAGATTATTTAGACGCACTAAACTTTTAAGACTACTAGATCGAAAGAGGCCGCGTTTCGACACTGTGGTAGTTTTTAGATTTACCACCGTCACATGAATCTTTGTAAGATCCAACTTAAGTGAATATATTCTATCTAAGTATCTATCTATCTGGAAATAAAAAAAGAATAATTTTATTTTAAATTATTGATTGATTTAAAATTATAAACTATATAATATTACACTAAGGTCTTCAGATGCTCATATTTTTAATGTGAAGGAACACTTGTGCTTTCTTACATATCACTTAAAAATTATTATTATTCATAAACTAGATCGTGTATTATGGATGCGTAATTTTATGGGATCACCTTCTTAAGTTGAAGTTACAGTCTTTTAAAAGACAAAACAAATATTTCCTTGTCTGTAAGTTCGTGCCGGCCGGGGCGGGGAAATCAAGCTGCAAACTTCTAAATAGAATTACTAACAGAACTTAAGAAAAACTAAAATAACATAAAATAAAATTACGATAAATTAAATTTGAATTATATTATAATAATAATAATTAAATTTTAAATTTGAATTATTTATATTGTAAAAATATTCTCTTTCTTTAATTATATTGTCACAGCTAAATTAAATCAAATTTCATGAAATAAAAAAAATGTTATTAGTATATCAAAGAAAAAGTGCTATGAAGTCAGTTGTCTCCAAACCTCACTGCATTACCTTAAAAAATTGCATGTCTGCAACTGTCCGCGAGAGAAAAGCTAGTTTTATACATCGAAAATGTAGAAAACTAACACTTCATTTTAAAATAATTGGAGCTTTTTAGGATATAGAAGACCTCAATAGAAGAATAGTGTAACATGAGGATACGTGCAAATGTACTCACATCACAATAACTTCTTTTAAAAGCCTGATAAAAATAAAAGAACGACGATAAGATTAGGTTTATTAGACATAGATTGACCCGTTTTTACTAGCGAAGCTACTTTACTTAAGCATAACGCTACGAACATAAAGAGTAATTTAAGCGTAGAAGTCTCGGGTATCTGCTAATATACCTTACTAAATAAAATAAAGTAGTCTGATCTTGGACAACGAAGGGTACATAGACTTTATTAAACTCACAAGATCAGTTAAAATAAACCTTTTGTGGCGTGCGGGGGATGACAACCGCATTTATCTAGTAATTCAGTTCACTGAATAATTTTAATAATATTTTTTATTACCATAACGTAGTATTTCACAAATAAACAAAATACGGTAGATTTTGTCACCGTTGTAATGTTTCTAAGGTAGATGGTAAAGTAGTGTTGATTACGGTCTCTCGGGAGACAGCCCTTGGTGCTGGCGTTGTAGGTAACAGTCCAATCCATTTAAATAATGATGTCTCGGGCTGAGCACTCTGCTCGGCCCACAAAGCTCGGTGAAGTTGCAAAAAATCGCGAGGTTAGCAACAAATTAGTCATTCCAAAAAAAAGTGTTGATTACTGTGCACATAGTAACACTGCCGCGCGTGCTCCTATCGGTGGGCCACGGGGGCATGCCCCTGCAACGGGAACTGACGGTACGGACTCCGATGCAATAGGCCGAGCCTTAAGTTGTGGACTCATCTTTAACATCTTTGATTAAATATCATGTCAAAACAGGACATAGTGTATTTTTCTATTAGAAAATCAGTCTGCTTGTTTGTCTTCCTATAATCCATCTTTTATCTGGATGGACTTCCTCCTTGCCAGAACTTATATTTGTAGATGGCCGACCTTCAATCATTAGTCTAATTTCTAGGAAAACGCAGTGAAAAACTTCGCTACTACGATGTTAACCGCCTGTCTAATTATAAATATCGTGACACTTTAAATTTGAATTGAGCGACATGTCCGGAAGCGTTTTCAGAATTATTTTCAAAAGCACTGCCGGTACCGAAATACAAACGTAAGGTGAGAACATCCGTGACATTGGGGCAATGTTAACTTCTAAGAGACGTCAGTCGGAAGATTGATGGCTATCTGATATATGTTCTCGAGCTCTATCCCACTCGTTGCTCCTCCGCATGAGATATTTGTAAAGTCAATTGAAATTAGCCAATGATATTTTTGCAACCCGAGTTTCTTATATTACGTTTCGCGTGTATACTTTCTTATATCTTCTGTGGATCCTTAACTGTCAGATATCTTTCATTCTACTCAATCGATTTATGTGATTGAACTATTGTTAGATTTGTACAAGACTTCAATAAGAGTTGAAGGATTCATCATAATCCTAACAATGGATAATGGACACAATAAAATAATGTTAGTGCCTTTATCTACTCCATTATCTGTGTACTTCTGAGTTTATTCCTTCTCCTTTCCATTTAGGATTTGTAGACCCGTTACAGGGAGTCTGGAATCTACGAGGAGGATGTTATGGTAAAAGTGCTTTTAACACGTATACACAGATGAAGTACTTACCTACATTACTGACATATTTATTGGCAATAACAGAGCAACGTTACGATTTTAAGCGATGTTAGACCATTAATGACTGCGCCATAAATTATGTGCTCGGTAGACTGACGATATCTGGACAATTTCAGATTACACATCGTGACTATTATGCTATTGCTTTTTCCGCTTGTAAATCCGGACATTTATATATACATTGTATATGTCCATTATTTTTTGTCTTTGTCAGTTGCTGCCAGTATTGAGCTATAAAGCTTATTCATTGCCGCTTTAACTTACAGGTATGTCGAGTTTAACTGTCCATTTAAGTTGAGCTAGGCTGATTCAATGTTAGGGGCTAGCAGTAATTACAAATCACCTCCAAGTATTGCATCACGTTTCACAGACACATTTTGACCCTCGTTAAAAATTTTAATATTCAGTGAAAGATATTTTTGATTAAAAGATCTTTCGTAACTTTCTGAACGCAGTTTATCACAACCGATTATCTTCTCTTTTATATTAAAAAAAAGAATTGTAATAAATAGCTGACATTTTATCCGATCATCATCAGCCGGAGGACGTCCAATACCGGACGACCCCTAAAAAGCGCCAAGAGTTATGGTCCTTTGGCCAGGTCATTAGTCCACCGGTTGGAAGGCCGTCCATCACTACGTCAACCGGTACGGGGCCGCCACTCGAGAACTTTTTTTCCCAGCAGTTGTCGGTTCTGCGAGAAATGTTACCTGCCCATTGCCACTGCAGCTTGCTGACTGCTCTTACGAATCACCGAATTACGGATCATATCTCGCAGAGAAACACCGAGTATTTTATCCAATCATTTTAACAGTATCTCCTGCTTTCAATAGAGGCGCACCCAGTATGGTCGATATTTTTTGTATTGCGTCCATATTACACTTTAGACGCACTTGTTTAAAAACTTTACGGAACTCCAGTGTCTGTATCGTCGCGATTTTATCATTGGTGAGTTAAATGAGTTTAAAATTGTCAAAATTAATGATATGAGCGCGAATGCATCCTCCAATAATACAAGAAATGATCAAAAAATTATCTCCCTTTCCACAACTTTTTTCAGATGGATAAGAAACTCATTTCTTCCATATTTCATGTCGGTCTTGTATCTGAACAGCCTCTGTGGTTAACCTTTTTCATCTCAGCACCTCAAGAAACCCATTGTTTATGTGTTTCTGATATGTTTTGACCATATTAAATAAGATAGCCGTGTCATTAGCTTCCGTCTTTTTAAATAGGGACGCCCCCTTTTTGCCTTCTAATAAAATAAACAAAGGATTTCAAATTGGTACTGACCAAAAGCAGCAACGTTTATTACAAATTGATAGTTACAGCCATGAAAAAAGGTAGAATGTTACCTATTCCTGCAGCTATATTGAGAATAGCCGGTTAATAGTTAGAGGTTAGGCTACCCGGTAGACTAAGGGCAGAAACTGCGTTAAGCGAGCGCCCTTGCAGCTTCATATAAAAGTGACCCGTTGCGGGAAGCCGCGCGGGAGACCGTCGCGGGGTAGCGGGCCCCGCGCCCGCGCATCGGAGCCCGTACCGTTGGTTCCCGTTGCGGGGGCATGCGCAGGGCCCGCCAACAGGAGCACGCGCGGCAGTGTTACCATGTGGACGGTAATCAACACTACTTTACCATCTACCTTAGAAACATGACAACGATGACAAAATCTACCGTATTTTGTTCATTTGTAAAAAGTATTTTAGTTTGAACTGATTGAAGAGGGCCGAAAAGAAATAATGAGTGAAAATGTAAACAATTTATAATAAAGTATGCACTGGCATCGGTAATCCGATAAACGACACGGTAAAGAAAGCTATATCAATATCTTGTAGATTTAATGTATCATTACTTTAATTATTGTAGTCGTCATATTTTTAAATGAGGAAAAAAGACAAGCATGCAGAGTTTCTTGCCGGATCTTAGCTCTTACTTTGAGATTGTTGACTTCAAAATACTAATAAAATAAAATTTCATTATCCCATACTTTTTTAAACTTTACAACAAATTCCCCGCATAGCAACCTAGATTCAATGAAAAGGTTCACTGGTTGTCGTTTTTTTTGTACTAATCGTTGTTTAGCTAGGTAATCATATATTAAGTTCGCCATAGATACGACAGTACACGCACACTGGTAAAATTGAACTGGAGACACTGCGTAAGTAGGGTTTCTGCGACGGAGACCGCTGCGTGTTCAAGCGTGGGCTCAAGCGACGGCGACCCGTTTAACACAGTTTCAGGCCTTACTCATTTTGCCTAACACCCCAACCACAGGACTGCGACACATCTGTGGTATCCACGGCCGCCAATGTCTCTTACTGTCACAAAAGCCGAATGCTCGTTCACTGTTGAATATTACAAAAATCGCCTATTTATTATAACGAACTACATGCTGTCTAACGGCCACACACAGAGACGTCAATTATCTTTTATTAATTCTAAATTAAGAAACACTTGTACTGTTTTACGTAACTGTGATACGTAAAACAGTACAAGTGTTTCTTCATTTAAAAATATGAATATTTGGAAGTTTTACCAAGCGCCGACGATGGAAAGTATAAAATAAATTATGTTTTAACTATCATTATGTCGACATAAAAAAATCGTTTATTTCCTGTAACTGTGTTTACATGATACAAGTAAATGACTGAACCATTCTTTTAGGCAAAACATGCCTGTGCCAGAGAGCTACGCTCTTCCATACAATTCCTTAATAAATAGTTAGCTATGAACTTAAATCAATTCTCCAAATATAATAACATATCTTAGACTAGACATTAATCAAAATACATATCTGCACTTTCAATTTAAAAATGTGAATTAATGATAAGTCAAATGTTAATTGACGTCTCTGACTGCGGCCGACTGTCTTACTCATATTATGTCCATACATATCTTCACGCCAAGTCTCTTGAGTTGTAGGTGGAGGTATTAAGAGTCAAATGTCACGATTTCTACAGAGCTAATTAGTCAATACTATTTATTCAGCGTGTTCGTCGTTTCACCGACGCGGACGCCTTGACGCCACCCTCGGACAATCCCTGAGCGATTTGGTCGTGGAATTAAAAACCGAGGTCTCCTTGTGTACCTACAAGCATCAACATTCGCATTGAATAACTGCTTTGCCAATCTTTCTTAAGGTGAGATTATATTGGACACAAACATTTAAAGTCCCTTACGGTGTGGGCAGATAGTGTCGAAAGCCAAATCTTACAATCCTTGCACACCTGCCTAGCTTCCCTTTTCATACAAACACGCGGGTTTTGGAGATTATATTGGTAATCCATTAAAGACGTAAAGGGGCATATCAAAGACATTTCTAATCACAGTTCCATAAAATAATATGGTTGAATTGAAATATACCAAGAACGCATCTGAACAATCGACAGCACAGAGACATTTCATTTTCGGCCTGTGGCAAGTTTTTACAATAGGGCAATGCGAAAAGATAAATATTTTCAACCCTTAAAAGTGATAAATAATGAAAGTATTTTTAATTGTGTTTAACGGGGTTTGAACCTTGTGGCTTAGTCATGTTGCCATGTTGTATGTTTTTCAAACTGGCGGCGAACGATAATTCCTACAAATATGGACAGGGGATATTTGTACAAACAAAAAAAGGTGTGTGTGCGATTCACACACGATAGAAGTGAAACTTCAGTAAAGCTATAAAAGAATGAGATGAATATATATTTGTGTCTCTTACTTGCAAAAGAATGAGATGAATATATATATTTGTGTCTCTTACCTGTCGTTTTTTCGTTGCACCCGTTTTGAAATCACAACGATTCTAAACAAGTTTAGTATCTCTAGGCGGCGGGAATTTCTTACCATCAGGAAATCCGTCTGCTTTTTTGCCTTCCAATGTCATAAAAAAAAAGGTTCACTTCAAAAAGTATAAGGGTCAACATATCCGAAAACGTCACGTCACAGAGCTATTTACAATAAAAGATCGATGGTGAGTATTTCGGTTACCTTATAACAGGCTCCTGTTTCTCGTATAAATGTATTTTCGCACTTAACACATACAAAATGTTTGCATGTGGGTGTGCTGATATAGGCTGCACTACCAAAAAAATATTATACATACAAGTGTTATTAATATTACTATTTATAATATATACGTTATATTTTAATAAATAGCTCAATAATCAATTAATTAGGGAATTGCTGATTTTTCTTATTATTTATGTGAAATAACCGGTCACACTGGCCTGCGAGTTTGTTAGAAATCCGAAGCCGCCATTATTATAAATACATTAATTGATTCGTGACGATATTTTGTGTTAAGTGAGTTGTGATTTCGCCGCATCATTCCAATTTAAAGATTACGGTGTTTTTCTGGTCTCAAGTGTTTATATTTTTAAAAAAGGACGTTCGACGTATTAAAGTTACGCTTGGAAACTTTTTAGGTTAACTTGCTAGTGCTTGCTTTAAATAATGGTGAAATTGGTGAATTTTGTTCAAAATGTCCGTAAACGATTATAAAAAAATGCCAAATGAAGACATGAATGTGATTTATAACGGTTTTGTTAACTTATTCTTACTGTTTTCTTGCATTTGCATCAAAAACAACTATTGATGAAATGTAAAAAATGTAGAATTAAAATGTTAAAAAAACAATTTCTGTTTTGCTTGTTACTTTCTATGCATGATATAATTGCCTTATTTGATATGAAATTGAGTTGCCCCTAAAATTTCTAATTATTGTAATGTTATTGTACCCTTTGCGTTTATA